>OY986946.1:205000-395000 GCA_963920595.1 Eimeria praecox | reverse complement strand
GCACGGAGAACACGCAGGTGTAAGTTGTGGCGTAGGTAAGAAGCTTTGTGTATTTTATTATTTACATATTATTATTTAATAATAATTAATAATTAACAATTAATTAATTAATTAATTAATTTTATTAATTTAATTAATTTAATTAATTTAATTAATTAGGTATTTGATTAATTGATTGTAGGATTTGTTGTATTTTGTGTTTCAGATGCTTGAACAGCTGAGATCTCTGTCTTTGTAGATTTTCGGCTGTTTCATTTTTATATTAAAAAAATATATATTAAATAAAAGAAAGAAATTAACTGTTACTGCTCCTCAGCAACCTCTGTGTCTGCAGCTGTACATCTAAGCAGATATATATTATGTACATACAGCTGGGCTTGTATATGCAAGCGCATGTACAAGAATGTGCATACATATAATATATATAGTATATATATTTTGTATTATATATATATATATAAAGTATATATATTTATATTTGCGTGTATATACACCTCCACGTGTTTACAGCTGAAAACGAGATTAAGATTTGCCTGCTCTTCTTCGCCTCACTGCCTTGTCATGGGAATGCATTATATATATATATATATATATATATATATATATATATATATATATATATATATATATATATATATATATAGAATATAAAGATAATAATATGTGTATAGAGAGAATCCTGCAGAGACCTGCTGCTCTGTTTATGTTTGCTAGAAGCATCATGTATTCCTTTTAGTCTTTTGTTTGTTTGTTATATTTTATTTTGTTTTTAACAGAAAGTTTGGCTGAGTTTGTTTCTATTTTATAATTTATATTTTAATAAGCTTATTATATTAATCGAACTTTTTACCAAACTCCCAAACTTGTCAAAGTCCAAACATTAATATATATATATATATATATATATATATATATATATATATATATATATATATATATATATATATATATATATATATATATATATATATATATATATATATATATATATATATATGCATATACATAGACACACACCTGTTTACATACACATTACCTCGATTTATGCATCTACACATACAAGTATAATCTAATCACACATTTATAATATATATATATTATTTATCTATATTTTTATATTATTGATAGAGAGATAGAGTGTCTATGCATCTACCTAAAGGTCTATGACGGGGCGGATATCGTTGTATATAAATCCGCGTATAGTTTTTCAAAGTTTTTAAGGTTTTTACTTTTTTAAAAGAGTAAATTATTTTTTATTTGTTTATTTTGTACTTTCTATAAAGAAGTGTTCGTACTTTGAGCCTCATAGCAATGACGGTGGCAGCAGCCTTCCCTTGTGGTATATTTTGAAAAACTAAGCGGGAAATCCTCTTAAAAATATATTTTAAAATAAATAAATATATTAAATATATTTATTTAATTTGTAATGAATGTTCAGAAGTGAGCAGCAGCCTAAGGCCAGGTGGTGATGCCTGCGGTGATAGAGAGGGGTTTTGTAGTGAGGGAGGCTGCGCCTGTTGCATCCTCAAAAAGCTGTTTATTTTCACTTTATATGAATAAAATGTGTAAATTAAAATAAATTAATTTACTTAATTTAAATAATTCAAACAAAACAAGAAGAAGTTCTCTCAAAATTAATCTGCTGCCTTCGGTAGCGCCCCATGAGGTCTCGAGGTCACCTGTTATCGTTATTGAATATGTCTGGCGTTATGTATTTTGAATTTTGTTGTGTTTGTTGAATATGTACAATAATTTTCTTTGTTTTTAAGAATACCATTAAATAAAAGTTCAATAGGGTAGTTGCTAGGGAGAGCTTTGGAGGCCGGGAAGCCACGGTGCGGCTGTTGCTGCAGCGCATCTGAAGCGAGCTGGAGTATATGTAGACCAACCTCAACAAGATTGAGGTTTCTTTAGATAGGGTTTGTCTATGTGACGTGTTATATGCAAGGCAACTAGACCCGAGGTCTTGGAAATGCCTTTATAAGCCCCCCCCCCCCCTGTTCTTTCTAGCTGCCTGCTGTAATCGCAGCGCATCTTCTTCTCTTACTGCCTTTCAAAATAGCCCCTAAAGGCCTCAGGAAGAGGCTCTAATAAACTGTCTAGCCATAGAGCCCTCAGCCTGAGTCTAAAGCTAGCGGCAGACACCCTCCCAGCCCCTGAGTGTTTGGGGGTCTTATCCCAGATCTGTGATAGGAGGAAAGCATAGCGTGCCAGCTATCGCAACGAGACAGCGAGGGAGAGAAAATTTTAGATTTGATGCAGCTGATTGACTAGACAGTGCAACTCTTGTTAAAACTTAGATAGCAACAATGAGCAGACCTATGCTGCCCCCCAATACGGGGAAGGAAGCCTTCGAGTTTGGACCCATACTTGGAACGGGTAAGCTTCCTACTTTTGTAGGTAGTGTTTGCCTGTATAACTGTATATTTTTCTGAGACAGATATTCAGAATGTGATCAGCTGTAATCGTTTCGTACTAGAGAAACAACAGCAAATGCTGTTGCTTCAGAGGCTACCAGCTAACTATAATTTATGTTATATTGAGGATAGATAGTGAAGCTTTTAGTTCATTCAGAAAGATATAAACAAACAGAGAGGAAAACATACCATACATACACTATCTTCTCTCTTGAACGGAAAGTCTAAGGAGATTACAAGGTGACGCATGGCTCGTCTCCAGATTCTGACGGCTTCAATGAAAGAAAAGAAAAGAATTATTAAAACTAGCTACTATCGCTTTCCTATGGAAAACAAGCAGAACATTCTTCTGCTGTTAAGATATATCCAGACAGGAGCTGGCTGTACCTGAGTTCGCCTCTTCCTTCCTAAGAGAGAAGACAAATTGTTGTTCCCATAGATCGGATTTGAACGTAGAAGATGCATGCAAAGATTAGGGTTTAGGGTTTAGGGTTTAGGGTTTAGGGTTTAGGGTTTAGGGTTTAGGGTTTAGGGTTTAGGCGCTTTCGGTGTCCTGAAGGGAGCGCCTGCATGAGGCTATGCTGCGCGTTCGACTCCTTGTGGCACCTCACTCTTTATTTAATGGTGCTGAGGATGTGGGATCTGTATTGCCTTTCAACTTTATTTTTCTCCTTTCTGCTTGACGTTTCACCTCTCGTTTGGTGCTGCACATATTTTCTTCTTTCTGTATGTATTACATTTGTATTTAGTTACGAGAAGTTTTGTTTACAATTGCGGTTTACAGAACATGTTTCGTTGTCTGCATGGAATTTCTTCAGAAGAAAGCCCCAAAATATACATGCTCTTCTTTTATATATATGTAGAAATACAAAACTTGAATTTGCACTTCTCTGGCTGCATGCAGCATCAGAAATGCCCTTTGTGTATGCAGGGTCCTTTGGGCGTGTGAAGTGCGCGAAATATCTCAAATCCCGTGGTGTTTCTCTAGAAGATACAACACAAGTACCTCCCCGAGTGGCGATTAAGATATTGAAGAAGGCCAGCATTATAAAGCTGAAGCATGTTGATCATATCCTCAATGAAAAGGCTATTCTTCTAAGACTAGATCATCCTCTCACGGTGGGATTGAGTGGTGCCAATGAGTATCCCCCAAGCCAGCCTTTAAAGAGGTTTCTTTGGCTTAGAAGTAGAAGCCTCTTGCTCTTCCACACATCGTTATAATAATAATAATCCCCCGAATAACTTGAATGCAAAGATGTGAACATCCCCGTAGCTTCGCGTTTCTTATATTGCAGGTCCGCTGCTTTGGGACCTTCCAAGACCCTCGATATTTATATCTTGTGATGGAATTCGTCCAAGGTAATAAAAAGATGAAGAACAGTTCAGTAGCGCTTGATGTATGGAAACTCATGCTAGGGTTCATTCTGCTTTGGTTAGCTTCCCACGTATGATGAAGCTAGGCGCTGTCTTGAGTTATGTGTCCTGCGTTTAACAAGATGTTTGTGGTGTTGTAACCTGCTGCATTGAAAGAGTGTCCTCTGGCTCTTCGTTTTGTTTTGTTTTTTTGCAAACATGGCCATTTGCACGGGAAGGAGGAGAGTTCTTCACTCACCTCCGAAAGAAAAAACGCTTTGAGAACGACGTGGCAAAGTTCTACGCCGCGATGATTGTTGACATATTTGACTATCTGCATGCTGACAATATCATTTACAGGTAGGTTTGGGCTTTTTTAAAAACATATCTGAGGTGATCTTGCTGCAGGCTGATGGCTGCATGGTGCAGGAGGCACCATACCCTCAGTTCATTTTCAGCCTCTCTTTCATCTGCCTTTCTCAGAGATTTGAAACCCGAAAACATGCTCCTCGATCGTGACGGCTACGTTAAACTCACAGACTTTGGCTTTGCTAAAGTCGTAGAATTCCGCACAGATACTCTCTGTGGAACACCCGAGTACATCGCGCCAGAAGTGCTGCTTAACAAGGGTACTTACCGCATTTTTATTTTCTAATGACACATTTATTATTTAATTGATCTTGAAGATAACGAGAAAGCTACAACCTGTAAGACGGGTAGTTAAGCGAAATGTGCTTTCTTCATATTTTGAACTGTTAATCCAGGTCATGGAAAGCCCGTAGATTGGTGGACTTTGGGCATTTTGATTTACGAAATGATTGTTGGCTATCCTCCTTTCCTCGATGACGATCCTTTGGGGATTTATCAGAAGATCCTGAGCGGCAAATACGTCTTTCCTAAGTTCTTTGACAAGTGAGGAGAGATGGATGAAGCGTATCAGGACAGAGATCAAACTGTTGCAGCAGGGCTTTGAATTTCGTTATATGAAATAATCCTATGAACCGTGCATGCTTAGGCTTAGAGCTACATACATACAACCTCATACATTTGAACGGTACTACTTGCTGAGCTGTTGGCTTCACAGAGATGCAAAACTCCTTGTGCGGAAGCTTCTCCAGGCGGATCTCAGCAAAAGGTGGGGAAACCTTAAGGACGGCGTGCGCGATATAAAAGAATGCAAGTGGTTTTCAACTATCTGCTTCGAGGATATCCGAGCCAAGCGTATCCCCGCTGAGTTCAAGCCTGTCATCAAGGTGCGTCTTCCTGTGCCTGTTGTAAATGCCTTTTCGTTTTCGTCGTTTCCTCATATACTGCCCTTCTTCTTTTTATAAGCACAACAAAGCTTTATCATTTGATCATTCCAAACATTCTCCTGTCTCCCTCTGCTTAAAACAATGCTGGCTCAAGCAACAATAGCTATAGAGTTCACAGAGAGCAACGACAATAGAAATAGGGACATTGAAGAATTGTTGGTACTACGGGGCAGTATAAGGGGCAGGCTGAGTAGTTCAGCCTCATACAGCTTCTGTACCACAGAAGATAAGTGTTGGGAGGCTGAGTGTTTCAGGGCGTAGATGATCTGTCGAACTTTGAATCTTATCCCGAGGAAAACGATGATTCACCGCCTGTCGATCCCAACAAAGACCCATTCAAGGCATGGTGAGGCCCCGATGGCTGCTTAAACAGAAGCAACGCGAAACATCAGCGAAAAGCAAATAGCAATATACGAGGGAGCTCATCGGTCTTTGTCATTTGCTCTTACTACCAAAGACAAAGGCGGGGGTAGCAGGCCCACTTCTTACTCGAAAGAGCGAGAGGCAGACTGGCTGCTCGTCCCTTGCCTATAACGCCTTCTCCTATCAAACTGGAGATATAAACGCATTTGTTTATTCTCCCTAACATCTCACCCATTAAAAAATGCGCAAATTGCAAAACTTTCTCCAATTACCAGTGCAATGATGCAAGCCTCGTAAAACAGCTCAAAAACAACGCGGGCATATGATTTACTCTATAATGTCTAGGCTCTGTAGGTTAAGCCCTTCCCCCTGGAGTAACAGTGCTATCTTGGCATTTTGCCTGGCCTGGAGTTTCAAGGGTGAATTGATCCTCCGGGGCGTTTTGCTGCCGCTGAGGGGCCACATTTAGAAACCTAGAAGAACAGTCTGGGTGCCGTACAGAGAGCACGCATGACAAATCGTATCTATAATACAATAGATAGTTAAAGAAAGAGCGGTTACTAGCGTTGCTGCAGCGGCATCAGATGCTTGCTTAGCAACCGGTAGTCCCTGCAGGCTTGCATTTGCTTGAACTCGCCACATTTTGAGACATACGGACTGCAGAGATACCCTCCAGGGTTTGTCCTTCAATCCTAAACATACGAGACTTGTTCATTACTCCTTCTTGCAAGGAATTTAATCACAATACCAAAAGAAAGATAAGCCACGTAGCCATTTTCCCGCCTGTTACGCTTGCTGTTTCGTCGTGTTTTTATCTGAATGTTTTCTCGATACTGAGGATAGAGAACAATTGGCTGCCTTCTCCAATGCATCTATAGCTATATCCATGCGATTAGAGACCACAAAAGTGTACTCTTCAGAGTCCAGGCTATGTCGTGTTGCCATCCATTGTGTTATAAGCCAAATTATATTGGCTAGCTAGCATATACCCGTAGATGTTATACACAGAAATGTCTAATATAGAGTAAGCTAGCATCCTTGATTAATCGGTTCCTCATTCAATTACAGGCTGGGGAGCCCTTTTTAGCGTATATTAGTCTTCAACGCGACGGTGTGTCATTAATGCGGGGCTCACGTATATCCTTGTATGTGGTTCATTGAAAACATGTATCGGCAATACATTTGAGCACACACAGTGGACAGTGGCACGTGCTCGAGCACAATGTGGGCTAATAATAAGTGACCCACAATTTTGCTTTGAAGCGTTCTACTATGAACCGTTATACACAAATTCTCATCTGTCAGGCCTCGAAACAGCGAGTTGATGGGTGCCGCAACGTTTCATGGCTGCTCTCTGTTGCCATGCAACCGTTTTCTGTGCCTACGAGAGGCCAGCTGTATGTTCGTTTTCTTCATTTATAGAGTATCCCGAAGGCGTTGGCCTTGCCAGAGTCCCTAGGAATGAGGTTACTCATGCAGCAGAGTATTCTTGTACTCAACTGCACTAGAAAATTCGGTTGAATGCGCAGAAAGGGCAGGCAGGCTTAAAGAGTGTGCTCCCTGCTCATGCCACCTGAGGCACTTGCACTTGCAGGGGCCGCTAGGTGTGAGGGCCGCTCAAATCCTACTTATTGAAACCCTTGAGATGAAGCCAAATTCGCTCTGTTTGTGGCCTTACTCTCTTCATTTCAGCTTCCCGTGTACTACTTGCATTACAGGCAGTCCAAACTAAATCTTTATGCGCCTATTTTGTTATTCTGGAATTGATGAGGATAGTCTGTAGTTGTAATCGAACAGAGGTGCAAGCTTCGCTGACTTTGTCAATTGAACATTTTTTAACACTTGCAGAATACCCTGCGACAACAGCGTTTCTGGACAGTGTGTCTGCAATGCAGACACACAGGAACGCGCAGTGGATGGGTTGGCAGCTGTATAACCCCTTCTTGTAAACCAGCCCAACGCGGCACTGCAAGGTACAAATGAACGCTCGACAAGCAGCTTTTACTGTCTGTCATAGAGCAGCCCCAACCCATGCCTGCCTCGTGATAATCTCAGGGTGCCCCCGCTATTCCCTAGCATCAAACAGTAATTACTGCAAAGGCAGCCCTGCACCAAAAGCCGATCGATTCCCACGTCGGCCATTAATTGGCGTTTGGCTATGGAGCTTAGAGAGTAGGATCAACTGATCCTTGTGTTTAGAAGGATCTCAGTGAGCGACTGGCTGCAGCTGGGCCCACGGTTCAATACCCCGTACGAGCTATTTCCTATTTCTAGGGGTTTGTTGAGTTTCCGCTCATCCGGTTTCAAGGACGGGGAACGCGTCTCAAGCAATTTGAGTACCAAGCATCTTGTCTACCAATATGGACAAGAACCCACATTTATCATAGCGCATCAGCCCAGCCAAAGCAGCCCCAAGGAACAGGGACTGCTGTTACTTGATCGTGGCCCCTGGAGAAGTGGCTTGGCCTCCATCTGTTCCCCCTGTGCGCTCATTTCACTACATTGAGGTTCACTGCTGTCGTAACCCGCTCTTCTGTTTCACTGCGTTTAATCTTAATGTATTCCGAAACAGTCAATCTGCATTATTTGCTGCTGTGACGGCGTTGCATTATATTTCACTGTCCTTTAGATACGTTTAGTGTTCAATGCGTTTTCACTAATAGTATTGCCAATATTTGCTCTGAGGCAGATAGCCACCGTTTCGCTTTATATCTGTTCGAGATGTGCTTTAAAAAACATACATTGAAAGTTGTAGCGCGTGGGGTGGCGGGACTTTCTGCGGGCTTTCTGATCCTTTCTGGGCCGCGCACCGCTCCCCCGCAGCAACTAAAGGCGCAAAGGTAAAACACTGCTCCTGAATACATGGAGCGGAGCTTTAAAAGACGGCGAGATTCACTAAACAAAGCAACGCTATCTACCATCACGACTCCTCAAGCTGCCGAGCCAGCTGGGGCTGGGGAGTCGGCGCGCTGCGGGTGTTGGGCCGATTGGCTTTCCGTAGGGCTTTGGCTCGGGGCTTCCTCTTCCAGGACGGGGGGCGCGAAATGATCTTCCGAACACGCTAACAAATACGGAGACGGGGAGCTCTGTTCCCCGCTCTGCACCACAGAGGCATCCAGAGGTACCACTGTTGCAGGCTCCAAATGCGGTGACCTCTGAGTCGTGCTGGCTCCTGCCGAAACTGCTGAAGCCGTTGATGCGGCATCGGCTGCCTCCGCCCTTAGCTGCGGAGGGATACGGTCAAATGCCGTGTTCTGTAAGACACCTCGTGACCCACTGGCTCTGCGTTGTTGGCCAGTGGTCACTGCCGACGGGTGCAGCGGAGGCGTAAGAACAGGTTCACCTGGTTGCTGCTTTTCGCTATCTCTCGCAGGGTGCGAGGCCGGCGCATCTACCGGTTGCGTACTATAGCGGCTAGTGCGTCCGTGCAGCTGCTTAGGTGGTGCTGCCGCTGACCCCCCACTCCAATTGCGCAAGTGAGCAACAGCCCTCCTCCCCTGAGCAGGGGAGTCGCTGGTGCTTGAGCTGCTCCCAGTGGGGATGCGCCTGGCTGGCTTGCCAGGGACAGGCAGTGCTGTGCTGGGCTGCCGTGGGCGGCTGCTTCGAGCGAAATGAGCCGAAGACGTCTGGCTTGCCAACAAAGTCGGGCACGGTATGGACCTGTCGCTGCCGCGGCTGCTCCTATCCGTGGCTTCAAGGTGCAGATGTTTCCCTGCAGTAGCTAATGCACCTAATCTGCTGGCCTCTTCTTGTTGCAAGCTTCTCGGCGGTTGATGAGCGCTCTCAGAGGCATTCACACGCCGCGCTGCCTCCTGTGCCTTCACTGCTGCCTTCGCTGCTACGGCAGCACATGCTGCCGTGGCTACAAACGCTCCCAGCGGTGGGCCATCGGCCTCCATCGACAGGGATGGTGAGTTCGACAAGGCCTGGCAAAAACACAGAGAGGCTTGCTAGGACAATTTTTCGGTGAATCCCATAAGAATGTTTATTGCTAGCAATTGTTAAATGGCTGCTGCAACCCGCAATGCTGGTGTGAAATCTACTGCTATGGTGTTGAAGGCATATATGAGTGCCTTTTGCTGCCACAATCGTTGTCACTCCCCAGTCAGGCGCCACACAATGGCACGCCAGTTTTACTGTTGCTGCGGAAGTGCTACAGTGCTCACAGTTTTCTCTGTATCCCCTTGTTTTAAAAGAAACATCTCTAACGGCCTAGCCACCAACCTATGGGCTTCTCCTTTCTGTATAGTGAGGAGGTCGCTCCTGCGCCACATGCGCCCACAACGACGAAGGCCGTCGCCTTCTTGTAGAAAAGGTCCTCAAATGTTCCTGGTCCGTAGGAATGTCTCGGCAGTCTGCGAAGCAGACTGCCAGCGGCCTGTACAGCTACTACGCAGAAGCAATTCTGTATATCACTAACAAGTATCGTCCGCCGTAACAGCGGCTCACTGGCGACGGCTGAAGACTACTGTGACTGAAACTGTTGCAGATCATCAGGAAGTGCTTCCAACCCACTACAAAACCTAATTTATCTGGAAGGGCATCTGCAGCTGAAGCTGACAGTGTGCAACTGACCTGGCATCTGTAAGGAGCGGCACTGCAGAGTGAACATTCTTGAGGATCTCACAAGCAAGCTCCAACCCTCGTTCGGTTTCTGTCGACGCACAGCCCAGGACGCTAGCAGCCTCAGCTGCGGGAGGCGCCTGCGTCCTTAGAATGGAGGCGCTTCCTCCTCCCCCCACTCCTGGGGAAGTAGAGGAGCCCCGTGACGTAGCTCGCGAAGCCGCGGATGGCCCACCGGAAAGCCCGCCTCCCTGCAAAGCCGTACGGAAACGGCTTGCCACGGACACCTCCTGCTGCAAATGCCGGCCCATGCCCGCCAACGTGTTCTGCCGCCCAGTCAAGTTGCAGTAGTACAGTGTACCTACACAACGCCACGCCATAAACTGATAAAATTGTATCAAGCGCCGCCATGTTCAAATGCGTGCTTACGTGTATGCACGCCTGCATGCGCAGGAACGCATTTCTATATCTATATCTATATCTATATTTATATCTATATCTATATCTATATCTATATCTATATCTATATCTATATCTATATCTATATCTATATCTATATCTATATCTATATCTATATCTATATATCTATATCTATATCTATATCTATATCTATATCTATATCTATATCTATATCTATATCTATATCTATATCTATATCTATATCTATATCTATCTATCTATCTATCTTATATCTATATATATATAGATATATAGATATAGATATAGATATATAGATATAGATATAGATATAGATATAGATATAGATATAGATATAGATATAGATATAGATATAGATATAGATATAGATATAGATATAGATATAGATATAGATATAGATATAGATATAGATATAGATATAGATATATAGATATAGATATAGATATATAGATACAGATGTAGATATAGATAGATAGATATAGATATAGATATATAGATATACAGATATAGATATAGGTATATAGATATAGATATATAGATATAGATATATAGATATAGATATAGATATCAGTGTTGCACCCCGAGCTTAATTGAAGTGTTTGAACTCACCAATAGCAATCGCAGCGTCAAGTCCATCAGATGCCGAGCGGGTGTCCTGCGAAGTTCCAGCGCCACGCACACTCGAACAAGTCAAGCGATTCCGCGGCAGCGACTTATGGTAAACAGAATAGCAATAATGATATAAGTAGGAGACAGCTGAGGCTCTAGGGTAAGAAGAAACTTTGGGCTTGGACCTAGCAGCAGCTAAGACAACTTGTTCAGGTCCTGTGGGTGTTGATTGCAAGCGGGAGCCAGATGGCGTTAGGTGAGCAAGAACCTGTTCTTTTGCTGCTGTTGCCGATGTGGGAGATTGAGAATTCGGTGTGTCTGTTGAAGGGCTGAAGGTCTTTCGGGAGGGGGTTTTAAGCATTTTCTGCTCCGTCATCGTCGAAATCTGCCTCCACCAGTCACGCGAGGGTCCGTGAGGAGCCAAATCCGCGTCTAGGCAAACCGCGCAGCTGCACCTCTGCGTCGATGTAGGGGCTGTCGAGGGGCACGACGCAGGCGACAGAACGCTGCTCTTTGTATCGCTAAAAGAAGAGGAAGAAGAAGGAGCGGATGCGCCGCCATATATTTCTGACTTCAACCGCTGCAGGAACGCGCCCTCGCACTCCTCCTTCCCATCATTAGGGGAGGAGTTGGTCCCCCGGTCACCGGTTGCGGCCTCCGCTCGACTAAGAATCAGGTGCAGCACAGAGAGTCTCTGCGTGTTTGGGAGATGGATGCTTGCGGCGTTCTTGAGACAGGCGAAATTGAAATCGCCGTTATCTTTCCAGACTTTGAACCGTTCCAAAGCGGCGTCTCGGCTGCTCGTTCCCCATACGCATGTCGAGGATGCCGGCGCCATAGCGCTTTTAATATACTTGTTCTCGGCCTGGCCGCCTCCTGTCTCCTCGAGGCGCTCAGGGGTAAAGGCTCTGCTCATTTCTTCATGCAGCGCAGCGCACGTTGCACATAATGTGCGCAGCGCCTGAGACCGCCGCAGCAACCACAGAGCCGCCTCCAGGCGACCTAGCCGCTGGCAAGCAGCCTGAAACGGCGCGTCGAGCCCCAACACAAACTGCATCACGGCAACGCGTTGCCGCCCTTCAGGGAGATTTGCGAGCGGGAGGAACTGCGGTAAAACAAGAAGATATCCACATACGCACACCACATGGCATATGTGTAACAGTAGTCTCTCAAACAATTCAAGGAAGCAAACGAGCAAGTCGGCAGAAAATGCTGACGACGATGATTCACTGAATCCAAGAGCTTGCCTTCTGCTCAACTGGAGATAAAGTGTGGGCATCGCCTTCTCGCTGTAAAAGACGTTCGCAGGACTCCTTGGAGGGCCAAGCGCGGCCAAGCACTGCTAAGACCGTCGCTAACGCCTCCACATCTCCCTTCCAGGTGCACTTGCTGGGTCGCGCTAACGTCTCCTGCAGCCGGGCGCTGTCTCCGGTGTAGTGCTTGGTGGCCGCTAGCACGCGCCTTGCGGCATCCAGAGTGGCCTGGGGCAGCTCGAGCTGCTCCAGTACCGTCCTTAGAGGAAAGATGCATTTGCTGATGGTTTGTAGCGCCTCCTCTAGCTTTCTAGATTCTTCTTTCAAAAGAACCTCCTTGCGCTCCGGTCGCCGGGAGGCCGCAGAACTCGTTCTGGGCTAAACGAGCAAAACAGGCACATTCCACGCAAGCAGCTGTTTTCCTACATCGTTTAGAGCTAGCAGACACTTAAGAAGCAAGACACCTTCCATAGGCACTGCACCTGAATTGAAAGCAACGGAAATCCGCTCACTGATGGGTATACAGAACTCGGGTCCTCTAGAAGGGGCTGATCATCTCCAGAGAGAGCCGTGTCCCTGGAACCTGTGCATAAGAAAACCGCAAGCACAAACTCCAACAAAGACAGATGAGCTGCTGCTGCACAAGCCTCCTTCCCCCACGTGATGAAGAAAATAAAACACAGCAACGCCTTTCAAATAGACAAAAGGCCAAGGGCAAAAGACGTGAGTAGAGAACAAGGAAACAACTCGCAAGCGTGAAACTCAAAGGAATTGGCGGAGGATGGCATAAACGATGGAGCATGCGGTTTAACTCGATGTAGCACGAAGAACCCTACCAGAGCTTGCAATATGTTTTCAAGATTTTTATGAATTTTCTATAGTAACAAATACAGGAGGTTAATTGCTGTCGTCAACTACACAAACGCAAACCTCTGTACGGTGCATGTGGGATCCAGATGTACTCTGGTTCGGTTGTGGCTCGGTGTCTTGTGAAGCTTGTCCTCGAGGGGCAGCATTTGAAACATGGGAAAGCTTCGGGGAGGCTCGAGAGATGAGGCTGCTTAAGTGGCTTTTGTGAAGGTTGACGGTCTTTGTATCATTTTCAACGTTCTGTTTGATCCTGTGCGTTATGTCATCAACCTTCGAGAGAAACTCCATCGCCACTTCATTGAGTGTGGGGCCCGCTGTCTGCTCGAGGAGCCGTTCTTGCTGCAGCAGCGGTCTTTGCGAGTGGGAGTCAACCATCCTGGTGGCCCCCCGTGGGTATGTGGAGGCCACCTGTGTGAGTTTTTCTCGGAGTTCGTTTATTTCTGCTATTTTGTTCGCAAGATCTTCTGTCTGCTTCTGGAGCAGTTGTGTCATGCGCTGAATTTGTGCTCTGTCTTCCTCCTGGGCGGCACAGGCTTGCTGCTGCTGCTCTCTCTGGGCCTGTCTTATGCCCTCAAGACTCCGGGCTGCCTCCGCGAGCTCTGCCTTAAGCCGCTCATTCTCAGCACGCACCTCGCCTTCCTTCCCCCTCCACAGGGCAGCCTCCGCCTCTAGCTCCTGCTGTCGCCGTTTCGACGCCAAGGCCTCGCTCTCCCGCTTCTGCTGCAGCTCACTTAGTTTGTTCTGGGCTCCATGCAGTTGTGTCTCCAGCTCTTCTAGCCGTAACCTGGCCTCTTGCAGCTGTTCAGCGAAAACACTCGTTTGCTGCTGCACTGTTCCAGGTCCTTGCAGCTGTGCATCTTCCGCAAGACAGCCGCTCTCTTTCTGCTGCTGCGCCTCCTCCTGTTTCGGTTGCTGTTCCGAGTGCTTCTGCTGCTCTTGCTCCTGTGCCTGATCCTGTTGCTGGCTGCTCTGCACCTGCCCCCTGCACCTCTCATCGGGCACTGCACTCCTTTGCCCGGAATCTGCCTGTGGTTGTTTGTCTGGGAGGATGTGTGAACTCGTGTCTGTGTGGCCATCGGGAGAAGCCTTGACTGCAAGTGTCTGTGCTCTTGCTTCTTCTTTCAGTTTTGCATTGAGCTCCTCAGTCAGCGTAGCCTTGCCGCGCTCTCTCTTCAGAGATGCCTGTAGCTCCGCTATGATTTGATTTTGCTCCTGCAGCTTCTCCCACAGGGTGTTGGGTGCTGGCGAATCGCTACCCCCCGAAGGGCTGCTGCGCACTCCCCACTGCCCCCGCGATACTCGGGGCAGCCCCAGACTACTCCTAGCTGCCTGCGACGTGCAAGACGAGGTGAATGGCCTTCGGAAATAGCTGCCCAGCTTGGCTAGCAAACGCAGCACCAGACCCAACACAGCAGCTGCCACGATACACCCCAGCATCGAACCCACAGCCACAGGATCGATAATCCTGAGGGGCTGTGACCGCTGCAGCACTAGAGCTGGCTCGCGCAAAGGCGGAGGCCAAGTCAGCAGAGTAGCCACTTGGGAAGAAGGTAGCCGCAGCAACAGCACCGTCGACAGCACCGACAGCCGCAGCGGCTGCAGCGTCGTCCAAGTAAACATGACGAATTCGCGGTCGGCCAGCAGCAGCACCCAACATGTTACACATGCAACTAAAATCTCTAGCCCAGCAGACCCCAGACGGCACCTCTTCTCTATTCTGGTGCTGCGGCCCTTGCTGCTATAATCTGCCGCCTTGGAGGGGCTGTTCCCGGCGGGCCCAGCGGGCGTTCTACCAAACAAATGCCCCCATATCGACCCCACAAGCACAACGCCTCGGGCTGTCAATGCTGCTGCGCTCCACAACAGTGCAAGCAGCACAAAGGTGACTGCAAAGGCAGTCATCGAGCTCTTGCATGCAACAGTTAAACTCTCGTCCCAGGGCCTCGCCAATGAGTCGCCCTGGCCCACCTCCCAGGCAAGCAGAAGGTGTCTGAATGCTGCGTAGCCCGCAAGACAGACCCTGTGCAGCGCCGCGGACAGAGAGTACACGAGTAGCAGCAGCAGCGCAAGGCAGTACGGCCCCATCTCCACGACGCTTCCCTCCACCCCAAAGTCTAGCGGAGCCTCAGGGGCAGCCTTGAACCACACTGCAGCCTCCCCCTCCTTAGTAAGGCCGGCACTTGTCCTGTCGCCACACAGGAAAGTGTGCGCGGCGCCTGGCAGATTGCGCACAGCACTCTGAACAGCGGCTTGAAGCCACAGAAGCCATCCTTCCTGAGAGGCCCCGCTGTCTGCCTTAGCCTCAGGTGCATCGGAAAGGCTGCATGTCCCGTTGACGCTAGCCAACAGGCCGGCGTGCCGCAACAGGGCCACGAAGGGCTGCAGAAGAAAGCTGTTCAGCCAGAAGGTAAGAGCCCGCAGCCACAGTAGCATCCTTCCAAACTGCTGCTGCGCTGCAGAGTGCAGCAGCCAAAGAAGCTGGTCCGACGCCTCGCGCCCGCGAGCCACAGCTGTAGCAGCGATCTTCACATGCTGCGGCGAGTCAGAGTTCAGCAACAAAGGAGGGAGTCCCCCACCCATCCAGGCCTGAGTTGACGGAAGCGGTGTCCCGCCTTCACCTTGCAGCGGCTGCAGGCCCTCTTGCGAATCCTCCCACACCACCGAGGCAGCCCAGAAGGCTACCAGAAGCAGCAGAAGGTAAAAGGCGCAATGCCAATATCGGAGAGGCAGCCGACTCCAGCACCTGTCTCTTAGATGGCCAAAGAAAGCAGAAAGCCTGCTCTTGTCTGACTCCTTAGGACCTTCAGATGCGCCCTTGCTGCTGCAGCAAAACAAGAGGAAAACGAAACAGATTGTATTGTATCCAGCAAGCTGCACACCTAAAGGAAACAGTCTTCCGCTCGTTATGGTGTCTCTAAGCCACAGATTAATTAATGTCTGTCTTTCTCTGTGTAGGGTGCTGTCACTAACACACAGCTGCTAAAGCAGGAGGCGCTGCGGGGCAGCAGTGGAAGGGCAAGGAGTTGTGCTGCACTTCTCACCTGAAGCGAGACAGCAGCATGCGCAAAATGCAGCCCAAGAGCCATCCCAGGTGCAGGCGAGAAAAAGCGATGGCCATAAGAAGTAGCAAGGGATGGCCATTGGGTTGGAGGAAAGCGAGGAAAACCCAAGACACTAAGAGCAGAACGGATTGGAGGGCAAGCTGCTGAATCCCGAGACGATACTGGCTGGGGCTATCCTTGTTGCACTCCCTCTCAGCCGAGGAAGCATTGCAGTTCCCATCCTGTTGAATATCTGCCCCTATCGCCCCCACGGGCGCCTGTTGCAATGAATGCTTGGCAGACGGGAAGGCAGCACGTGCCGCTGCATCTGCAGCTGTCATGGAAGATTCCTCAACTACAGCCTTACGGGTTTCCGCTGATCCCGCGGCGGGGGTTGATAAGGCCATCCGGGTGGCGTCTAGGCTGGCTTGCATGGCCGCTGCGTCCTGCGAACCCGTGAAGCGAGCATGGCTTTCAGGCGGCATCAGCGGGAGAACAACTTAGAGAAGCCACAGACACAGGCAAGAAGCTTGTAGGGGCACTTTGGACGCAGCAGGGCCACTCAAAAAGATCCTGAAAGCTTCGACGAAGTGAAGCCCCGCGCTCTACACTATGCGGCGGAGCACCGGTACAATGGTGTCCAAGGCATGCCCCTCTAACCGCCTGTTGGAACTAGGCAAACCAAGACACGCGCGTCTTGAGGATTCTGTCATGTCGCTCCCGATATGAAGGTGGGAGCTAACCAAACTGCGTGCGCCCTTGTCGGCGGCCCCTCCAGTACCTATGCCACAAGGCAGCAGTATTCCTGGGTGTCCCAGAAGGATCGGAGCGGCTTTAAAATGGCAGCGTGACGTCCGCTGTATGGAGAAGCCGCCCAAAATGCTAATTGGCCCCCCCTACGAATACACTTAAGAGGCCGTTGTGTGGTATCCTGAAATCAGGGAAATCGGACTGTGCAGCAACAAGCAGCAGCCCCAAGCTACTGCTGTTCACGAAGGTCCTCAAGACAAGCAGAAAACTGACGGGCATACGCACGATAAAAAGCAGTCAAAGCCTGCCCCCGACGAGCGTCGCTGTGTCGGTAGCATAAGAGTGGACCACTTGCACCTTCGGCCAAACGCGCCGACAAGGCCCGTACTTCGTCTACTTTGCACCCACCATTAATTCATTTACAATGCATATTGTTCCTCATCCACATTTTGATCTGTCAGTGAACCAGAGGCAGCCGATCAGTGCTGGTTTCTGGCCCCACGCCACTCCACCCTACACGACGGGCCCCGGCTGAGTGGCGTGCCGTCATAGCACGTAGAAGTTCTCTGGCGGATTCATACTGGTATATTCAAAGATTAGCATTAAAATGACTCGTGGCATGTGGGGGTGTGTGGTTCATTCCTTTGATCCTTTGCTTTCCACCCCTCAGGGTGACTTCGCAGTTCCCTCGCCTGCATTACATGCCACGGGCTGATGTGCGACGATTTGCAGGTAGAAACCTGTCTCTACGCGCTGTTCTGCCTCTATCAATTGTCAGAAGTTTTGAATTGATGATTTGTGCTTCTTCCAGTACATCAAAATCTCCAGCTGGAGCGTCAGCGTCCGTTCAGGACGTTTTGCAGTGCTATGGCGACCAAACTATCAAACACGCGCTTACATAACGTAGTTCTCAGCCTCTGTCTGAGGCCCTCGTGAGTTGCACTAATGAAAAGCCCCCCCAAATGTCGTTGTCCTCCTGGTGGTGTCTTCGATGTAACGGGAGTGCCGCATAGCACCTCAAATGTTTGTAGCATGCTCCGTTTGGAGGTTGGGGATGCATTCCTTCTCGCTCTCAGGCTCTCTACTTATGAGCCATTTACAATGCTAGCGAATGCAGCAGAAATGTGCTTGCCTGGTATTGCAAGCCCCGTTGGAGGGGGTTACGCTGCCTAGATATAGCGGTAGGTAATGGCCACCATATTCGAGTGTCCTTTTCTAGCCAGGAATAAATATTGCTGCAGCAAGATCATAGCAGGGATTTCCTCCGGAGAGAGGGAACTGGTAACCGCCAAGGGAACGGAAATGGAGGTAAGGGGTAAAGTAGTTGAACTCACCGAGCTGATGGAATTACCTTGTAATTAAAAACCACTTTCACAGATTTAGGTGAGGAGGGAAAATCGGCTTGGAAACGGACCAACTTAAGACGAACAAATAACTCACTTACACGGAGGGACAAGCCTTACCAGTTAGATGCAACATCAGATAGCTGGCACCGTCTTCAAGTTTCGCGTTCCCCGATGTCGACAAATATTTCTTCCTGGTGACGTCAGAAACACAACAGTTGGGGTGGAGGTTTCTCAGCAAGCTAAAGGCTCTCAGAAGCACCAAATACTCGCGTGCTACTCACACAAATCCATAAAACGGGAACAGCAATATCCGGTACGTGAGAAGAAACTCTACGCTGTCTGGTGTGGAGCAAAAAATGTCTCGGCGTGAACACTTAAAATAGCCTTGAACAGAGTCGTTTCCGTGCCTAACCCTCCTCAATGGAGAAGTGTAGTCACAATGAAGCCCATATTGACCCCTTGCGGGTCACCGCCTTTGCTTCAGCGCCAGCATCACAGCCAACCGAAGTCCCGGGGTAGCTGCAGAGCATTCTTGGCCTGATAGCCTTCCATCCTGTTTAATTTGGCTATACATATTTCCAGTAATATTGGCGTTTGTGATCTCTCTGCCAAATAGACCTCTAGTGGTCCAATTTGAATGCCGTTTTAATGTAATGCTTGCGCACTACACTTCCTATGCCCTACCAGCCAGACAGTGTGCTCGGCAACTGTAGTTATCCGAATTGGTTCTTGTCTTCCCTAGAGGCTGCTTCCTTCTTGATCCTTAGATACTCATGCTCCTGCAGTCCTCGCCGATGCCAACGGCAGGAGACGGATTAAGCACTACCGTGCCGCTGTGGGTTTCTCCTGGGGTTAGGCGAAGCGTCGATTTCGCTGAATGTACATCCCAGCGCACTGTTGTTTTGCGCAAAATGCACAATCACGTTTTAAGGGGTAATGGAGATGTTGATACAAAGACGGAACTGGTAGATAGGCCCCTTTTATGGCATACTGTGGGCGCTTCAGCCTAGGAATATGTCCTCATGTTTCCGGCACGACGGCTGCAGAGACCGCCGATCACACACAAACCTGAACCCTTGCGGAGTCTTCAGTTGCCAAAACTATTTTGAATTGATCACTAAATGAATTTAATAGTGGATTTGCCAGCAGTTAGACACTGGTACAGCATCTACGTTCCCGTAGCTCAGCAAAGACGCCAACTTCACTCCATGTGTCAGTCCAATTACATCGGAAGGAATGGCCCAATTATTCGTTAATAATGCCTGGGACCTGCACAGTTATCTTAAACGCATCAGTACGGGCGGCAATCCTAAGTTAGTAAGCTTCTCCTGGCCCGATGCCATGGAGATGCACAGGACCACCACGAGCTATTTTGCATTAGGTGGTTATGCTGAACGAACCAACAGCAGGCGTGCGCAGCGCTTTCCACTCTATACCCACCAAAACTCATCAATTCGGCCATACGCCTACTCTTCTGTGGAAAGGGCCTATAATGCAACACTTCACTTATCGGCCTGTTGCTCTTCGACATTCTTTGTCTACGTCGAAACACCGTTGCCTGACCCGAAGTTAGGCCTTGCTAGCGGAAACCAGCAATACGAGAGCCCAGCTGCTGGCTTCCCTACGCACCTTGGAGCAGCCACGCAATGGGTAAAGAAGGCACAAAACACACCACACAAGAGGCTATGACACAGCACTGGCTTTCAAGCCAAGGGACGTGCCTTTTGTGAACTCTCAGGCTCTTCGAAACGCGCAAGAGCATTGTCAACCAATGTAGTTCTCTAAGGGCTGAATAAGGCCTTCGGCGTTTCGTTTTCTTGTTAACGCCCTGGGTTGAATCACAGGCTTACGCCGAATGCAGCGATGCCATCACTCTATTTATATTGGCTTTCTTAAAAGTTCTAGGGTATCACTGATATTTCTTCAAAATTTGCCCACAAAAAGGCAGCACCATCATTAAGGTAGTGGAAAACTGGAGGGAGCTGAGACCATAAGCATTCGCGTAATGATTCGCAGAACCCAGAGAAACCCAAATATTACGATAAATGACAAGACAACCGACAAACCTTAGTGGGTTTTCAAGGGCTCGTTAGGCCAGACAGGCCATCCGGAGCATCCACATGCCATTCGTCGCATAGCTACAGCTATTGCAAGCGTGTGTACGCGAAGTCCAGCTTAAATGTGGGCTACACTGGACCTTTAGGTAGCTGTTGCTCGGTCCTGAGCGAAAGCGTATTCCTGTTTACCTGCTCACATGTCTTTTGAGCCAAATATCTTCCTTTTGCCGTTTACACTCCTATCAGTATCAATATGTAGCCGGGAGCCTCCACCGAGAACACTTGACTATTTTTCTTATTTTGGGGTTGGGCCTCCCCCATAAGGGGACTGCCAGAAACTGCACACGTGGTCAGTGATTTTGCGGGCCGAGAGCACCTTGGTGTATATACTTTAGACTGGGACGCAATATGTGGTGCCTGCCCTTAACGCATCTTCAAAGGCAACTAAACGGCACATACTGTGGCTCTTGACCCTTCGTCACGCCACTCGACGAGCCCGCAACCACGAGTTGCAGGCCTGCAGTGGCAACAGTTATAGTGAACCGGCCTCCACATATGCTGCGACCTTATTCACGCTGTTATTTTCCTCCTCTTTTGCAACGAACGACCAGGGATACAAGGACTTACGCCTCGTGGGGTTGAGTTGGGACGGATACACGCTTGTGTGGTTTAGGGCCTCGTCTCCTTAGGCGTTCGCAGGCTATCTGTAGAGGGGCAAATGAGTGCTTAAAGAATGCCTGAGGTACATTCTATTGTGTTAGAGCCTGCAGGAAATGAGCGAATTTGTTCTGCGTGCGTTTGAAGCTGCCTTGCAGAACTAGCTGCGGCAAGTTACTTTGTAGCTTCGCACGGGCCGGTACGACTCCACAAGAGCCCCAGGTCCTTAAGCCAATAAGCTCAAGAATTCCGGAAGCAAGGGAGAGTGTCAGCTGCTTTTGGGGATGCTTTTGATTATTGGAGCTCGCGACGGTTCTCAGCTACGACTGAAAATACTCCCTACAGCCTCCTCCTTGCACCTGCCCCAATCCCACTGTCTAGAGGGTTTCTTGAGGACTGGAGGAGGGCGTTCTCTGCTTTTCGATAACTCTTTTCTTATGCCAGCGGCTCGGTTCCACGTCAGAGCGACCCACAACAATGACCAACAACCCTCATCCTCACCGTCGCCAAGCCGTAGCCCTCTATGCTCATACCCCAGACCCTTGTGGCACTGTGAACAGGCCGCCTGAAAGCTTGGGGGAAAATTCAAGTGTGGGTTGTGAAACTATCAATTCACGTCTGTCTCCAGCGAAAATAAAGAAGGTCCTCCCCCGCTCAGTTCGACGAGCCTCGACACACGGGCGAAGCTCCGGCTACGAGAACTCACAGGATCCAAGGGCACACGAAACCTGAATAATAGGATTTTTATTTAAGAATAAATAATCTATTTCGCCTCTTATGCTCGTTAGAGTTCTGCAGAAGCCAGCTGACCACCCACACATGCCCTCGCGCCCGATCTTCGATAGATTCTGAGGCAGTTGGCAGCACAGAATGCACACTTTACATATCGCACATAGCGTCATGGTAAAGGGTAAGTGTATTCTCAAATAGTAAGAGAATATGCATGGCTTTTGCATCTACAGAAGAAGAGTTGAGTTGGACCTGCGCCGGGTGGGTAGGCCATTGCAGTATCCTGCGTACATGCCAGGCCACCACAGAGTAGGTCAAGAGGTGAGCGGCCTCAAGCTCTTAAGGAACACCATTACCACGTCTACTTTGAAATTTTCAGGTGGCTCCTTTTAATTCTATTGCTAACTCTTTACTACAACCCCCGTGAAATGCGCTCTTTCAAACTACTTTTCGCTGCCTCTATGGCACTTCTAGTAGAAGTGAATGAGGCCGCTCATATACCGACCGAACCGACCAATCCTATTTCAAGCCCCGATCTCATTTTCCAACAAAATGGCCTGAGTTCTTACAGGAGGCGCAGAAGATCGCCTCTCGTAGCGGTAACCGTACTGGCCGCAACACTCGCTACAATGTTTCTAGTCCTTCACTGCGTCAAGGTTCTCCAAGCCGACCAGGCGGCCAACCGACCGAGCTTCTATGGAGTGAATAAGCGAAGGCTTGCGGAGGAAGATTCAGGCTTATGCACCGTAGGTCTTGGCCAGCCGAAGCTTGATGTGTATGCCACGTACAGAAAGGGACAGGGAAAGTGTAGATGCACGCTGAGCTAATGGTACATCCGCGGGCATCTGGCAAGTGGGCGACCGAAATATTCGAGGGGAAAACAGGAACTGCGCCTTATCTCGGGAGTCTGTGGTAACAGAGAAATCTCCCCACGTGTGAGATGCTTCACTGTAGAGACCTACACTCAAAAGGCGAAAGCTTCTCTAGCAGGAGGCTGTTGAGTCGTTGTGGTGAATGGCTAGTGAGTTGTTTCCCGGGAAGCAAAGGCACCATCGTACTGCAGCCTTTTCCGGCGTGTGCAGGGTGATATTGCCGTTGCAGGCTGTTGCACGTGGTCGCGTAAGCGACGGTGGGAAGGGCTCAGTAGGCTCTCTAGCGTGAGGCAAATATTCCAATAAAAATATCTTTGCGCGGGGAATCAGGACTGTTTAGCTGTACTTCCTGAGACGCTTGGTATATTTCGTCGTTGCCTTCTATATTGTACCTACACTACTCTGAAGAAAGGTCGGCATAGCACATTTGGGCCCGGTTAACTTGGTGTTTGCTAAATCCATGACAGAGGCATCCGCCCCAGAGCTTACGCTTGTAAATAGCTGCTTTTCCGGAATGCATTCTTCGTACAAAAGTTAGCTTGGGGTCTTGCCCATCGCTGACGAGTCGGCCTTCTTGACGTATCTGGCATGCTGCCTCCAAGCATTGAGCATACAGTTCGAATCCTCTCGTGTGAGGTTGTGCTCTCGGTTTGTGCGCATTCTTGCTGGCTTTAGCCGTCAGTGGAGACCCAGTATACTTCCCCCCTTCGGTAATCCAGCGCACAGGCGCTCCACAGGTGCTATTTTTAGATGCAACAGGCCGCGCGTATCGGGCAGCGCTATCAAAGGAAAGTGCTTGTCATGGGTTCTTCAAGCAGGAGGAACTAATATGGTTTAGTGGTCTGCTACTTTTCCAGTTGTGATTGATCATATTGCTTGCACCATCTGCAGGGATAATGGACTTTGCGAGCTCGCAGGTGCGGTTTCAGCACAGCATCAGCACAGCGCCAGCACAGCATCCCCGTTGGGGTAAAGATGCCATATGCCGTTAATAGCTGCCGTCAGCTTGTCGGATATATGCGTGGTCCCGAAGCGCAGAAGGGGCCAGTTCCTCTAGTCTCGCTCTGCTCATGGCAGTGATAACTGCATGAAGAAAGAACAAAGCACTTGGAGTCTTTGACAGCCGCACTTTTGTGCGTCACGCAGACCTATTCGAATGGTTCGTGCTGGATTCATGTTGCTAGACACATGCGTGGGGAACCGGGAGAGCTACCAACTAGTGGGCCAGGCAGATGAACACGCTTTCATACGCATTGAACGTATGCATTAAAAGGAACAGGTGAGCATTAGAAGTTCAAGTGACTTCCCAGGACGGCATTAAAAATACGTAGCGTTTGGGGGCTGCCTGCAGTGGTCGACTATTTGCTGTAAAAGGCCTAGTTTCACTACTTGGGGGAGGCCTTTTGAGCGCGGGTGGGCATTTGCCCTGTTTTACATAGGACGCTCTTTGTTTGGGGTCCTCCGCGGGATTGTTAACAACGGTTCCTCAAAATATGATTGCACGTTGTATTGAACGGCATTACGCTGATGGCACGCAGTACCCACTGCAGGGAGGGTGAACTTTTGAGAATCATTTGGAAGGCATCAATGGAGTTTGTGCTCGTAGAACGAAGTACGATCCCGCATCTAAGGTAATGGAGAATTCGTCGAGATGTCCAGCCGAAGCAGAGCCGCCAACTGGTTTAAAAGGATGCACCTCCAGCTATTTGCGTGCCTTGTGCATGGGTGCTGTAGCCGTAGCCACTCACCCATCCTACTCTAGCGTGCTTTAGCGTTTTGACGTCAAATTTTTGCCGAGTATGCGCAAATTATTCAGGAATGCCTGACCTGCTAACCTAGCTCAACATCCCCAGCATCCTCCAGCTGGGACACCAATTCTTTTGCGGCATTTAGCCCTACGAGCGCAGGCTTGTGTGCCAGCTCGCCTGTTTTGCAGAAGGAGTGGCATGTACCGAACTATCGACTAACTGGCCTTCAGAGCGACCTCCGGGGGGTACTATTAAATGCCAATCCGCTGCAAAACGTAGATCCCGTATCCGCGCTTAGGTTCATCTTACCCATTGCTGACAATCTCAACATGAGAGGACGCTATGTGCTGAGGTTATCAGAAACAGAGTAAATAGGCATGTCTGCTTGCCGTCGTATTTGTACACGGCACTGCTCCTGCTCCACTTGCTGCTGCGCAAACGCTTGAGCACTTCTGCTGTTTTTCATCGTGCACCTATGAAGCAGCAAAGAGGCCCATCTCTGCGTCGGCCTACAGCGTTCCTAACGGCGCTATGCGAAGAGCATTAGATTGTGATAGATGTGCTTGGTGCAACAAATCTGCGTTGTGACATTACTGCGTCAAGAACAACCGACTTTTTCATCAGCTTGACGGTACCCTGTGTCTCAGCTGTCTTGACGCGGGAGCAGCCGCACTGATAACAACACCAGGATTGTTTGCAGGCGTACTTGCTGCCTTCGTGAGTGTAGACGTAAGGTTGAGCAGGCGCCGGATGGGCAGCTGTGGGTCACAATTCGTGCATTGAACTTACCGCTCAGTCAGGAGACTACGACGAAGCTCACATACCAAATGGTCTCGTTTGGCTTATCTCTGGCCACGTGGGGCCCTTGTCCTGATTCAGGAAGTGCGCCAGAGAATTGCAATGGAACAGCTTCCTGCCCCTGGCGCGTTAAGCCAACAATGGGACACGCCGCCAGTTCCCGCGCAGGAAGCGGCAATAACCCGTGTGCTTCAGAGCCCTCGCTTTAGACACTAACTCCTTTCGATCCTCATCGTTGCTGCATCGCAAGTTTGTACAGCAAGATAGGAAACAATGCATGGTTGCAAGAACAAGAAAGGCTGCAGTACCACTAGCGCTCTTATCCACATTGCATTAGTAAGAGTTTTCGAATGCCTCAGGAAGTGCGTGCAGTAGAACACATTGGCCTCGGTTGATTTCAGCTGGTGCAAGTCTGCCAACAAGTCCGTATAAATGGCGGTGAGCGCATGCATATGCGGGAGCAGTAGTTGGCTGTTGGATTTTAGCGGGGGTCAAGGCGTGCACAGGTGGCGCCTACCCTGCACACGCCTGTCAAGCGACTGGCTTTCGCAGCACTATTCTCATTCAAGGTGTGCTGCAAACAGGGTGAATGTAATGATGTAAGTCGGCACTCATAGCATGGCGGCCATAATAAGCGTGGTGTTATGCGTATGCAAACTATGTGCTGGATTAGGGTAGTGTTCGGGATGCGTCAAAGTTTTGCCTTCTCTCCAAGGCTGTATTATTCGAAATACTTGCGTGCTGTGGTTTGGCTTCAGGGACAACTTTGTGGCTCCCAACACGTGCGTAGAAGCCTATGCGAGGGCAAGCAAATGCTTCCTTAGGACGATGGCTGGTTCTTACCGTAGTGATCCCCACTAGGACGTACTCAGGCAAGCCATGAGCGCGTGGCAGCTTACACCTGCAGAATTTGGATCATGGCTGAGCGCTGAATCTGGCCTGCACATGCCTACACAGCATATACGGTTTGCAGCATTTTGGTATTGCAGGATGTGAGTTCCAGGCCAGGCGGCAAGACAGAAGCTGCCTGGCGCATGCAAATCTGCGCTGAGGGCAGCGGCGTATCATTCTGGGCAAAGAGATATGAAGTGCGACGGCAGCCGCTAACTTAGAGCTAGAACAGAAGATCTGAATGCATTTTCTACTAGCGTTATTAGGTGTATGGTGCGACCTCAAGCATAAGGGTTGTAGCAAGACAGGTGAATTCTGCTCATTATTTCTCTTCCAGAGAAGGAAATGGAGATCCCGATGCCGACATCAAGTTTGGCATGGCATTCGGCTGCTTCTCTAATAACAACAAATGGGAAGCAAATGCGTGGCGCTGCGTGGCCATTAATAAAGTATGTCATGGTATCGGTTCTAAGGAGCAGCGTTAGGATTCTTTCGTCGATAGGGGGAGCGTCTGGAACCTGTTAAGTGCCTGCAGCAGCAGGGAACTTAGGTGACAAGTATCTTACAACCAAACGCCTTGCAAAAATTGTACACAGGAGTGGATGTACGCAATGCGCCTTTGCCAAGTGACAAGTAGTAATGCGGCTGCCGTGGTGGCACCAGCGAAGGTTTTGAGGGCTCGATAGATGGAATTCAGGGGTGCGGCAAACCCACTAGGGCCCTAATGTAGCCCAGTCGGCGCACAGGGGCTGCATCGTGCATTTTCAACAAAGACGCGAAAGTAGGTGCAACCTGTCAGTCAATGATTAGTCGACGTAACAATAAAAACAGGCCGATTCAGAGTTAAGTTAGTGCACCAGCGCTACGGTTAATTGGCGATGGTGTACTATGAAAATTCGACGCATGCACCTTTGTACGGCAGAAGGGGGAGAAGCTGCTGGAAAAGAATTCTGGAAAGCCTGTGCACAGTGGCCAGCAAACTGCAAGCCTTCGGTTGCGGCAAGTTAGTATTGTTCGTACGCGGAAGCCCTCTATTCTTTGTTACAAAATGCTACAGTAATGCGTTAAAGAACGCCGCCACTGAAATCAGGAGTTGCGGGTGCGCCTGTGTGCTGTTGCTTCCTGGCACTGAACGCGCAATCCGTGTAGAAACGCGTCGTCGCGCGGCATGGCTTGAGCGCCAACGGTGAACGGTGATGGAGGGGCTGATGCATATATAGCTTTTGTTTGAAACGGTGCAAATGGGTGCTACGTAGCAGCCTGCGGTCTGCGTAGGAATGGGAGATAAAAATACCTCTGCACAAGCGTTAGGAAAAAGGAACTTGGCCAGTTGCGCGCATCGATGTTAGACCTTCCTAAGCCCTAGGTTGCCTGGGTTGACCCTAGGCGTAAACATTTCAGGGAGCGTTCACGCATTTGCTTTGAATAGTGTTTCATAACAATGGGTACGTTGGTCACACGGATTCGGAGATATAGCTTTTGCCCTGTTCCCTGCTTGATTATCAAAGAACATGCGATCATACTGAACAGCCAGAATCGCCTGCGCAGGCCTGAATGAATCTGCCATTCCGTTTCTCGTACACATTTTGCGTAGGAGAAGCGTACTCTCTCGCATGGCAGTTGAGGTACCGGAAACTACAATGTGCCCACTGGTCCGGCGCGTCGGGTGGTAGGCTGTAACAGCCGTTCAGTAGAAATACAGGGGGTAATTAGTGGCCTGGATGCGATTGCAGAACGGCCGCATATTCGCTTCCGCAGGTTGCTCACACTATCTGCACGAGAAACCGGAAAGGCGTTGGCACGCGTTTGTAGCGAGCCCAAGCCCACCTTTCGAGTGGCGATGGCGTCGTAAACATTCTCTTCCCAGTTACTTGCAACTTCGGCACTATTGCCTGCGCTGCCACAGACCGTATGTTGCAATGATATATTGGGAGGCCCATTTTTTTCCTGCAGCAAGGTTGGGCTCTTGCTTTCTGGGTAATGCACAAGGTCTTCCTATGGCTCTTGGCGAGCCTATCAGCATTGTTTGTGCCTTTTGTGCAAGTGTATTTCTGTGTATGGCTCGGGTTCAGCAAGTTCTGAGTTGGGCAGTGCAAGTCGTGGACGCGGCTTAGGCTGCGGGATTTTAGCTATATGTGGAGCTGCGCAGGATTCATGGAGCTTGTAGTGAGGACGAGTAGGGAGAGCATGCGAGGCTGACACTCAGGTGTTTGAGCACTGCGAGGTTTTGTGCAAGTATCGCATGTTCTTGAGGACGCGCACAAGAAGCGCGTCGTCGTTGTGACAATGCAATGTTGGATGCAGTCGGTAGGCTGGCTCTGTGGGCAGAGGCTCTGAGCACTGCGTATTAGGCAGCTTGTTGATGTTTAGGCAATGATAGTGAGGTGAGGGCAGGTGCGTCCGTGGTTCGACCTGCTGAGTGCAGTTCATATGGTTGTAGGCAATGGTGCATTGTCGGCATTTGATTCTTGGCATGAGCGCGCCTCGACCGTGGCCTTGTTGGACGGGCCAGTTCTGGCTATGTGAAAGCAACATAGTTCGCTAGCAGAAGTGGTGAGGTATACGGGAGCAGCACATGTCGCCTCGCTTGTCGCTTTCGGGGAACCACCGTGGATGCTGAGGGTGGGCTTTTTATTACGTGTTTAGGATACAGAGGCTGGTATTATGCTGATGCGTTTGTAGAAGCTCCAATGAAGGCGACGGATGAAGCGCAAGACTCACTCCGTGGCAGGACACTTTAGGGTGTATGCAGAGGTGTGGGACTAAGAAATGGCAGATTTTGGATGTTCTGGAGAAGATATCAGAATATGCCGGTTGTGGCTGCTAAGGTGTCTAGAGCCATAGCAAATGGCGGCGGTCAACGCGGAGGCGCATCTAAGTTGGGTCTGCAAATGCTGGGTTTTGCAAGGTTTCAATCGATTAGCTGTAGCTCTTCCATGTGCTGTCCTTTACATACAAAAGCCGATGAGCGTTTTGCATGCGCTGCCACAGACCGTATGTTGCAATGATATATTGGGAGGCCCATTTTTTTCCTGCAGCAAGGTTGGGCTCTTGCTTTCTGGGTAATGTACAAGGTCTTCCTATGATTCTTGGCGAGCCTATCAGCATTGTTTGTGCCTTTTGTGCAAGTGTATTTCTGTGTATGGCTCGGGTTCAGCAAGTTCTGAGTTGGGCAGTGCAAGTCGTGGACGCGGCTTAGGCTGCGGGATTTTAGCTATATGTGGAGCTGCGCAGGATTCATGGAGCTTGTAGTGAGGACGAGTAGGGAGAGCATGCGAGGCTGACACGCAGGTGTTTGAGCACTGCGAGGTTTTGTGCAAGTATCGCATGTTCTTGAGGACGCGCACAAGAAGCGCGTCGTCGTTGTGACAACGCAATGTTGGATGCAGTCGGTAGGCTGGCTCTGTGGGCAGAGGCTCTGAGCACTGCGTATTAGGCAGCTTGTTGATGTTTAGGCAATGATAGTGAGGTGAGGGCAGGTGCGTCCGTGGTTCGACCTGCTGAGTGCAGTTCATATGGTTGTAGGCAATGGTGCATTGTCGGCATTTGATTCTTGGCATGAGCGCATCACGACCGTGGCCTTGTTGGACGGGCCAGTTCAGGCTATGTGAAAGCAACATAGTTCGCTAGCAGAAGTGGTGAGGTATACGGGAGCAGCACATGTCGCCTCGCTTGTCGCTTTTGGGGAACCACCGTGGATGCTGAGGGTGGGTTTTTTATTACGTGTTTAGGATACAGAGGCTGGTATTATGCTGATGCGTTTGTAGAAGCTCCAATGAAGGCGACGGATGAAGCGCAAGACTCACTCCGTGGCAGGACACTTTAGGGTGTATGCAGAGGTGTGGGACTAAGAAATGGCAGATTTTGGATGTTCTGGAGAAGATATCAGAATATGCCGGTTGTGGCTGCTAAGGTGTCTAGAGCCATAGCAAATGGCGGCAGTCAACGCGGAGGCGCATCTAAGTTGGGTCTGCAAATGCTGGGTTTTGCAAGGTTTCAATCGATTAGCTGTAGCTCTTCCATGTGCTGTCCTTTACATACAAAAGCCGATGAGCGTTTTGCATGCGCTGCCACAGACCGTATGTTGCAATGATATATTGGGAGGCCCATTTTTTTCCTGCAGCAAGGTTGGGCTCTTGCTTTCTGGGTAATGTACAAGGTCTTCCTATGATTCTTGGCGAGCCTATCAGCATTGTTTGTGCCTTTTGTGCAAGTGTATTTCTGTGTATGGCTCGGGTTCAGCAAGTTCTGAGTTGGGCAGTGCAAGTCGTGGACGCGGCTTAGGCTGCGGGATTTTAGCTATATGTGGAGCTGCGCAGGATTCATGGAGCTTGTAGTGAGGACGAGTAGGGAGAGCATGCGAGGCTGACACGCAGGTGTTTGAGCACTGCGAGGTTTTGTGCAAGTATCGCATGTTCTTGAGGACGCGCACAAGAAGCGCGTCGTCGTTGTGACAACGCAATGTTGGATGCAGTCGGTAGGCTGGCTCTGTGGGCAGAGGCTCTGAGCACTGCGTATTAGGCAGCTTGTTGATGTTTAGGCAATGATAGTGAGGTGAGGGCAGGTGCGTCCGTGGTTCGACCTGCTGAGTGCAGTTCATATGGTTGTAGGCAATGGTGCATTGTCGGCATTTGATTCTTGGCATGAGCGCATCACGACCGTGGCCTTGTTGGACGGGCCAGTTCAGGCTATGTGAAAGCAACATAGTTCGCTAGCAGAAGTGGTGAGGTATACGGGAGCAGCACATGTCGCCTCGCTTGTCGCTTTTGGGGAACCACCGTGGATGCTGAGGGTGGGTTTTTTATTACGTGTTTAGGATACAGAGGCTGGTATTATGCTGATGCGTTTGTAGAAGCTCCAATGAAGGCGACGGATGAAGCGCAAGACTCACTCCGTGGCAGGACACTTTAGGGTGTATGCAGAGGTGTGGGACTAAGAAATGGCAGATTTTGGATGTTCTGGAGAAGATATCAGAATATGCCGGTTGTGGCTGCTAAGGTGTCTAGAGCCATAGCAAATGGCGGCAGTCAACGCGGAGGCGCATCTAAGTTGGGTCTGCAAATGCTGGGTTTTGCAAGGTTTCAATCGATTAGCTGTAGCTCTTCCATGTGCTGTCCTTTACATACAAAAGCCGATGAGCGTTTTGCATGCGCTGCCACAGACCGTATGTTGCAATGATATATTGGGAGGCCCATTTTTTTCCTGCAGCAAGGTTGGGCTCTTGCTTTCTGGGTAATGTACAAGGTCTTCCTATGATTCTTGGCGAGCCTATCAGCATTGTTTGTGCCTTTTGTGCAAGTGTATTTCTGTGTATGGCTCGGGTTCAGCAAGTTCTGAGTTGGGCAGTGCAAGTCGTGGACGCGGCTTAGGCTGCGGGATTTTAGCTATATGTGGAGCTGCGCAGGATTCATGGAGCTTGTAGTGAGGACGAGTAGGGAGAGCATGCGAGGCTGACACGCAGGTGTTTGAGCACTGCGAGGTTTTGTGCAAGTATCGCATGTTCTTGAGGACGCGCACAAGAAGCGCGTCGTCGTTGTGACAACGCAATGTTGGATGCAGTCGGTAGGCTGGCTCTGTGGGCAGAGGCTCTGAGCACTGCGTATTAGGCAGCTTGTTGATGTTTAGGCAATGATAGTGAGGTGAGGGCAGGTGCGTCCGTGGTTCGACCTGCTGAGTGCAGTTCATATGGTTGTAGGCAATGGTGCATTGTCGGCATTTGATTCTTGGCATGAGCGCATCACGACCGTGGCCTTGTTGGACGGGCCAGTTCAGGCTATGTGAAAGCAACATAGTTCGCTAGCAGAAGTGGTGAGGTATACGGGAGCAGCACATGTCGCCTCGCTTGTCGCTTTTGGGGAACCACCGTGGATGCTGAGGGTGGGTTTTTTATTACGTGTTTAGGATACAGAGGCTGGTATTATGCTGATGCGTTTGTAGAAGCTCCAATGAAGGCGACGGATGAAGCGCAAGACTCACTCCGTGGCAGGACACTTTAGGGTGTATGCAGAGGTGTGGGACTAAGAAATGGCAGATTTTGGATGTTCTGGAGAAGATATCAGAATATGCCGGTTGTGGCTGCTAAGGTGTCTAGAGCCATAGCAAATGGCGGCAGTCAACGCGGAGGCGCATCTAAGTTGGGTCTGCAAATGCTGGGTTTTGCAAGGTTTCAATCGATTAGCTGTAGCTCTTCCATGTGCTGTCCTTTACATACAAAAGCCGATGAGCGTTTTGCATGCGCTGCCACAGACCGTATGTTGCAATGATATATTGGGAGGCCCATTTTTTTCCTGCAGCAAGGTTGGGCTCTTGCTTTCTGGGTAATGTACAAGGTCTTCCTATGATTCTTGGCGAGCCTATCAGCATTGTTTGTGCCTTTTGTGCAAGTGTATTTCTGTGTATGGCTCGGGTTCAGCAAGTTCTGAGTTGGGCAGTGCAAGTCGTGGACGCGGCTTAGGCTGCGGGATTTTAGCTATATGTGGAGCTGCGCAGGATTCATGGAGCTTGTAGTGAGGACGAGTAGGGAGAGCATGCGAGGCTGACACGCAGGTGTTTGAGCACTGCGAGGTTTTGTGCAAGTATCGCATGTTCTTGAGGACGCGCACAAGAAGCGCGTCGTCGTTGTGACAACGCAATGTTGGATGCAGTCGGTAGGCTGGCTCTGTGGGCAGAGGCTCTGAGCACTGCGTATTAGGCAGCTTGTTGATGTTTAGGCAATGATAGTGAGGTGAGGGCAGGTGCGTCCGTGGTTCGACCTGCTGAGTGCAGTTCATATGGTTGTAGGCAATGGTGCATTGTCGGCATTTGATTCTTGGCATGAGCGCGTCTCGACCGTGGCCTTGTTGGACGGGCCAGTTCAGGCTATGTGAAGGCAACATAGTTCGCTAGCAGAAGTGGTGAGGTATACGGGAGCAGCACATGTCGCCTCGCTTGTCGTTTTTGGGGAACCACCGTGGATGCTGAGGGTGGGTTTTTTATTACGTGTTTAGGATACAGAGGCTGGTATTATGCTGATGCGTTTGTAGAAGCTCCAATGAAGGCGAAGGATGAAGCGCAAGACTCACTCCGTGGCAGGACACTTTAGGGTGTATGCAAAGGTGTGGGACTAAGAAATGGCAGATTTTGGATGTTCTGGAGAAGATATCAGAATATGCCGGTTGTGGCTGCTAAGGTGTTTAGAGCCATAGCAAATGGCGGCGGTCAACGCGGAGGCGCATCTAAGTTGGGTCTGCAAATGCTGGGTTTTGCAAGGTTTCAATCGATTAGCTGTAGCTCTTCCATGTGCTGTCCTTTACATACAAAAGCCGATGAGCGTTTTGCATGCGCTGCCACAGACCGTATGTTGCAATGATATATTGGGAGGCCCATTTTTTTCCTGCAGCAAGGTTGGGCTCTTGCTTTCTGGGTAATGTACAAGGTCTTCCTATGATTCTTGGCGAGCCTATCAGCATTGTTTGTGCCTTTTGTGCAAGTGTATTTCTGTGTATGGCTCGGGTTCAGCAAGTTCTGAGTTGGGCAGTGCAAGTCGCGGACGCGGCTTAGGCTGCGGGATTTTAGCTATATGTGGAGCTGCGCAGGATTCATGCAGCTTGTAGTGAGGACGAGTAGGGAGAGCATGCGAGGCTGACACGCAGGTGTTTGAGCACTGCGAGGTTTTGTGCAAGTATCACATGTTCTTGAGGACGCGCACAAGAAGCGCGTCGTCGTTGTGACAACGCAATGTTGGATGCAGTCGGTAGGCTGGCTCTGTGGGCAGAGGCTCTGAGCACTGCGTATTAGGCAGCTTGTTGATGTTTAGGCAATGATAGTGAGGTGAGGGCAGGTGCGTCCGTGGTTCGACCTGCTGAGTGCAGTTCATATGGTTGTAGGCAATGGTGCATTGTCGGCATTTGATTCTTGGCATGAGCGCGTCTCGACCGTGGCCTTGTTGGACGGGCCAGTTCAGGCTATGTGAAAGCAACATAGTTCGCTAGCAGAAGTGGTGAGGTATACGGGAGCAGCACATGTCGCCTCGCTTGTCGCTTTCGGGGAACCACCGTGGATGCTGAGGGTGGGTTTTTTATTACGTGTTTAGGATACAGAGGCTGGTATTATGCTGATGCGTTTGTAGAAGCTCCAATGAAGGCGACGGATGAAGCGCAAGACTCACTCCGTGGCAGGACACTTTAGGGTGTATGCAGAGGTGTGGGACTAAGAAATGGCAGATTTTGGATGTTCTGGAGAAGATATCAGAATATGCCGGTTGTGGCTGCTAAGGTGTTTAGAGCCATAGCAAATGGCGGCGGTCAACGCGGAGGCGCATCTAAGTTGGGTCTGCAAATGCTGGGTTTTGCAAGGTTTCAATCGATTAGCTGTAGCTCTTCCATGTGCTGTCCTTTACATACAAAAGCCGATGAGCGTTTTGCATGCGCTGCCACAGACCGTATGTTGCAATGATATATTGGGAGGCCCATTTTTTTCCTGCAGCAAGGTTGGGCTCTTGCTTTCTGGGTAATGTACAAGGTCTTCCTATGATTCTTGGCGAGCCTATCAGCATTGTTTGTGCCTTTTGTGCAAGTGTATTTCTGTGTATGGCTCGGGTTCAGCAAGTTCTGAGTTGGGCAGTGCAAGTCGCGGACGCGGCTTAGGCTGCGGGATTTTAGCTATATGTGGAGCTGCGCAGGATTCATGCAGCTTGTAGTGAGGACGAGTAGGGAGAGCATGCGAGGCTGACACGCAGGTGTTTGAGCACTGCGAGGTTTTGTGCAAGTATCGCATGTTCTTGAGGACGCGCACAAGAAGCGCGTCGTCGTTGTGACAACGCAATGTTGGATGCAGTCGGTAGGCTGGCTCTGTGGGCAGAGGCTCTGAGCACTGCGTATTAGGCAGCTTGTTGATGTTTAGGCAATGATAGTGAGGTGAGGGCAGGTGCGTCCGTGGTTCGACCTGCTGAGTGCAGTTCATATGGTTGTAGGCAATGGTGCATTGTCGGCATTTGATTCTTGGCATGAGCGCGTCTCGACCGTGGCCTTGTTGGACGGGCCAGTTCAGGCTATGTGAAGGCAACATAGTTCGCTAGCAGAAGTGGTGAGGTATACGGGAGCAGCACATGTCGCCTCGCTTGTCGCTTTCGGGGAACCACCGTGGATGCTGAGGGTGGGTTTTTTATTACGTGTTTAGGATACAGAGGCTGGTATTATGCTGATGCGTTTGTAGAAGCTCCAATGAAGGCGACGGATGAAGCGCAAGACTCACTCCGTGGCAGGACACTTTAGGGTGTATGCAGAGGTGTGGGACTAAGAAATGGCAGATTTTGGATGTTCTGGAGAAGATATCAGAATATGCCGGTTGTGGCTGCTAAGGTGTTTAGAGCCATAGCAAATGGCGGCGGTCAACGCGGAGGCGCATCTAAGTTGGGTCTGCAAATGCTGGGTTTTGCAAGGTTTCAATCGATTAGCTGTAGCTCTTCCATGTGCTGTCCTTTACATACAAAAGCCGATGAGCGTTTTGCATGCGCTGCCACAGACCGTATGTTGCAATGATATATTGGGAGGCCCATTTTTTTCCTGCAGCAAGGTTGGGCTCTTGCTTTCTGGGTAATGTACAAGGTCTTCCTATGATTCTTGGCGAGCCTATCAGCATTGTTTGTGCCTTTTGTGCAAGTGTATTTCTGTGTATGGCTCGGGTTCAGCAAGTTCTGAGTTGGGCAGTGCAAGTCGCGGACGCGGCTTAGGCTGCGGGATTTTAGCTATATGTGGAGCTGCGCAGGATTCATGCAGCTTGTAGTGAGGACGAGTAGGGAGAGCATGCGAGGCTGACACGCAGGTGTTTGAGCACTGCGAGGTTTTGTGCAAGTATCACATGTTCTTGAGGACGCGCACAAGAAGCGCGTCGTCGTTGTGACAACGCAATGTTGGATGCAGTCGGTAGGCTGGCTCTGTGGGCAGAGGCTCTGAGCACTGCGTATTAGGCAGCTTGTTGATGTTTAGGCAATGATAGTGAGGTGAGGGCAGGTGCGTCCGTGGTTCGACCTGCTGAGTGCAGTTCATATGGTTGTAGGCAATGGTGCATTGTCGGCATTTGATTCTTGGCATGAGCGCGTCTCGACCGTGGCCTTGTTGGACGGGCCAGTTCAGGCTATGTGAAAGCAACATAGTTCGCTAGCAGAAGTGGTGAGGTATACGGGAGCAGCACATGCCGCCTCGCTTGTCGCTTTCGGGGAACCACCGTGGATGCTGAGGGTGGGTTTTTTATTACGTGTTTAGGATACAGAGGCTGGTATTATGCTGATGCGTTTGTAGAAGCTCCAATGAAGGCGACGGATGAAGCGCAAGACTCACTCCGTGGCAGGACACTTTAGGGTGTATGCAGAGGTGTGGGACTAAGAAATGGCAGATTTTGGATGTTCTGGAGAAGATATCAGAATATGCAGGTTGTGGCGGGTGCTGAAGCGCAAGATTCACTCTGTGGCAAGACGCTTTAGGGTGTATGCGGAAGTGTGAGACTAAGATGCGTGTGCCGGGGGGTAGCGACAATGAGCGTGGGCAGCTTTGTGGAGTGGGGGCAGGTGTACCGGTGGGAGGTGCCACGTCGTGAGTGGCAGTATCATGCAAGACAACGTATTGGGAGGATGCATTGCTGTGTTGCTGGGGGAGCAGAACATGGCCTAGGCAACCACAGCTCGTGTCGTTAGCTTTAAAAACGCGTACATGCACTTGCGCGTGCTGCCATCTGATGTGTGTTCAAACGCAATTGCATGACCAAGCCTCCTGCTCCGTGATTTACCTATTGCTTTCTGGCCTGCATTATATGCTCCTGATTGGCTGATGGTTCGATACAAGCAAGTGTCCCGTAGGGCATGCGGCGCCTTAGAAAGCATTGAGATTACGTGAAATCAAAGCCGCATGGAGAGCTGCAATATACTAGTGGAGCTTGGGCCTCTCAAAAGCCTGTAACATGCGATGCCTTAGTTTGACGAGTTGGAGCGCCGGTCGCGGTCCGTCTAGGATGCATGCAGTAGGCAGGCCTTCGTTATGACTCTGCGTTGGTGCTTCCAGCCAGTAAGGAAGCGGTGCTCATTAGTCATCTTGGGCATGTTTAGGCAGTGATGCTGAGGTGGTGGCAGTTGCGTCTACGACTCGACAAGCGCACTATAGCGCATGAAGCCGAAGGCAGTCCTGTTTGATCTATAGGCTCTCGCCCTATTCGTTTCGTTGTTTAGAAGCCATCATGCAAACGTGAACGCACGGGGCAGATATGGCTACCGCGTCCGGTGGCGTCGAATGCCAGAGATAGCTTTGGGTTTTGCTTGGGGGCAACACTTGTACTTAGGTTGCATTGCATTGAGCCGTGAAAGACGCACATGCTTGCAACTTGTTGCGTGGCTGTTCAGGTTTCACGGGGGTGACAGATGACGCGGGTTGCGGTGGGGTAGGTTAGAGGATGCGGGGAGGGGTAACAATGCATTCGCGCGGATTTATGTAGTGAGGGACGATGTGTCAGGGGTGCCTGCGACGGGCTCAGGAGCCGCAGAAAGCTTGATGCTATATTGGGAGCATGCATAGCTGTTCGGGCGATATGACCAGAGCGATGGTGGTGCCATTTCCTGGCGCTTGGGCAGCGCTGACAGGCGCTCTGCGCCTTTTGGGCTTCAGCCGAAGCGCTGTTGTGCCTGCCAAGGGTTGCCAGCTGTATGAAATATACGCCGGGATTCAGTAGTGGATGGAAGCAAGCTGCTCTCCATCTGTTCTCCTCCGTTGTGTGTACTTTTGGCTGAGAGGACGGAAGCCCGCACGTTCGTTGGCGGACTATGAAATTTGGATGCAACGCTCTGGCTGCACTTATTTAGATATACGTGTGGAGCTGCGAGGAAACGTGCTGTTTGGGCCGCGAAAAACTCTTGCCAGTGCCCGCCGGAGCGTTTATGAAAGAATTGCAGTTTTGTGAATGCTCGTTGACACTTCGCGCAGTTGTTGCTGGGTACAGCCAGTATGCAAAACGCCTTGACAGAGACTGGCGGAGTTGCGCAGTAGCCGCTTTGAAGGATCAGTGGTACTGGCGCTGCGGCAGCCATCCCAGAAATTTCTGCTTTATGCGGGGTTGCATCCAAGGCGAGATGCTTGTACAGTTATCTTCGTGCGTGCATCACGAGGTGTAAACAAGCGATTGTGACCGTTAGGCGGTGTGCAGCGTATCGAGTATTGGCGGCGTGAAGCTAAAGGGCCAAATAGAGGAAGGAACTTGAGCAGGCTGTGGTGATAGAGCCCAATACCTCGTGCCATTGCCTCAACTCTGGCTGAAAGCGTGTACGGCGCATGCTTGCTGGTGGGGCGGTTATGGCGTGTCTGCCGCCGAAGCGATGGTTGAGGTGCAGGTAGTGGTCAGAGGCACGGGTGCGTGAACGCTGTACCCTAACGCACTTCTTGGAGGAAGTGCATGGAGCGTGCAGAATATGCGTTAGCTGCACGTAGCCTTGATAAATACCCCTAGGCGCAAATGCAGTCTAGTCAGACCTTCGTAAGTAATGTGTGCGTCTTGTTGCGTGCTTTTGCGGACCCAATAAAATGCGAGCACGGCCTACAGAAATCGCGTGCAAGGCGGTTCCTTGCGTAACCGAAGTGCACCTGTTTTAGTGGCCGCATGCATCGGCAACAAGCTTGGCCCTTTGCCTTTAAATGCCCAGTGCCGTTTTGGCGCAGGGATACGCTTACAATGCGCATGCATGATGGGTTTCCTTCCCCATCGAATGATCAAAGTGACTATAGATTCAGCTTACTTCGATCAACAGTCAAAGCTTATGGCTGAGTGCTTAGAACCTATGGAGTGTGTAGGGCAATTCTTGACTGTGGGCAGCATCCTGCAAAACGTGGATGCAGCACCCTTACTTCGGCTACCTGCAAGGCGCACACGCTGTGCTTTTTCAGCAGTAGTTCATTGCTCTACTCAGCCAATACGCAAGTGGTTGATTCAGAGAGTGGCGTAGCTGCATGGCAAGGGTTTAGCAAAACAATGTAAAGTGGCATGTCAAATGCTGCAGTGAAGTTTTTTGATCGTTCGTGCCTGCATATCACGGCACAGAAAGTGAGCCGCGTGTGCAGCGAAGGACGTACTTGCAGAGCTGCTCGTAAGATGAAAATGGCCATTTAAATGGTAGAGATGCTTTGCATGGGGGGCATTAGGCTGTTCAGGTGTGGAATCGGACGGTGGTATACAGAGAGTAAGTCTGTGTGTGCATGGATGAATTGTGCCATCAAATCACGAGTCACGCGATCAAACTTCAAAATTATCCGGCCTGCTTTCTGCTGCGATCGGTGGATGCGGACTGCGTGTAGGTGGAAGGTACGCTGCAGACTGCACCTTGCGCATGCCTCTGCTTCAGGCTTCCATTTTATGCGATAGCGAGGCCTAATACATGCGACATTACTGGTTCAGGCATAAGTCAGCATGACTCACGAATGCGACACCGTATTTTGGTTGATCCATCAACTTTTAGACGGGGATGTTGAGTCACACCCTAGATGGAGCAGACAGAAAAACTGACTGTCCTCATGCACTTTCGTAAATCAGTCTGTGCGTGAAACGATGAGCGAACGTTGATAGATTATATATTACGGGTCTGTAGTAGGCTCTCCAACGAAGTAGTGTTTGTTTCGTGTCTCCAATTACAAGCGCTTGTTCGCAGGTTCAGCACACAATTAAGCCGGAGCTGCGCTCAAGCCCAACATAGTGCTTGGGATGCTCGTCATTTGGTACATACGGAAAGCGTATGCATGGTGCATATTTGAAAGCGAAACAACGGCCAGAGTTATATTTTTGCTGCTTTGCTCAGCAAGTGAGCAATCGACCTGAATAAATGCGTTGTGGTGAGCTATACCAACGCCGACGGGCAAGTTCAGCAGTGAGCAAAACCTTTGCGATGGCCAGCAGCGCTTCGTCTGTTGGAATTGATGCACGTGAGCCGCAGAGCGTGCGTTCGTGTTCTATCGCACAGCCTCCAGGCAGTAGTTTGATATGAAGCCATCGGAAGCTCTTCTATAGCTCCTGATGCACGATAGGTCCTTCACAACGTGCTGGCATTCCAGTTTCACCCCGTAAAGGGGGTGAGGGGTGGGAAACGAGTGGCGGACAGGCTCGAAGTACCACGCAGGTTTGGATGCATTGTAGTAAACAAGAGGAAACCCATTCTTCTGCGGGGCTACGAACATGCCAGTACGGCGCAGCTGGAGTAAGATTCTTGGCACACGGCGATTCCGAAACCTGCTCGCCACTAATGGTGCTATAGAACCAACCGTTAATTCCTTTGCGCGTACGTAGCTAAAGCGAATGAGTTAAGAGCTCTCATACCTTGAGTCGATCACGGCGTGGGTGATCCATCGGAATGGCTTCTCTAGGGAATCCCGAAATGGCTGGGGTTGGGAACATTACAATGTCCCAATTGAGGAGCCCAGCGGCATGTTCAAAAGAGAACCCCCTGCTATGCACATATGACATTTCATACAGGTTGTAAGCAACACAGCATCGAGGTATGAATCTGTTAGCTGCCGTCAGGTGGAACAATAAGCGACAGTTTTACGCCGGCAAACTCAAGTCGTTGTATAGATGCTGCATATGCATCCTGGCGCAAAGGGAGTGAGCTAGACGCCGTGCCGAGGTGGGCACGCATCTTGATAGGCGTTTGTAACGAAGATGTCCGTGGCTATGATTGCACGCAGATGTACGTTATTGCTCGACTATGTGGTGTGCAACCCCAATGGTACTCTCCAGGATGTACGTCTGCAGTTGCTTGTCTAAGTGGAGAGATGATGAAAACGAGAATGCAAAATTGACGCAGTGACCTGGCTGGAGCTCTATAGAGTGCTGAGAGTGATATGCGGCTTGTGTGCCTACAGGCCCTCCTGACGGCAAGACACGGCTGGAGGGCAAGAAGGTGGTAGCGGCGCGACAGTAAGCAAACTGTGCTAGGGCATCGCGCTGACAGACGTCCCCTCTGATGTGTAGGCGAGGCCCTGATTATGCGGGATCTGCCGAGGCGTACTTGCCACCCAATAATTCATGCCTAGCAGCATTGCATCGTTACTGGCTTCGCAACCGCATGGCAGGATTACAAAGGCAGCTGCCCCGCCTTCCCATGCCTGGAGGAGATAAATGATGATCCACAGGCCGTTCACATACACGCTCCCTGAAAACCTCGGTGGGACGTCGTCATCTTCGACAATGGCCTTCCTCGTGTGTATGCAAACGCTTTGCAGTGCATTTACCCTCTGCGTCTGTGCATTCGTTGGTGCGAGGGATTGAGGTAGAAATCAGTGGAAGCGGCAGCTTGATGGGCTACTGCGGCGAGCTTAGGGGCTTTGCAGGCTCGTATGACCTGTGTTAGGTGTGCTGCCTCGAGGACGTTGTAATATGGCTACCTCCGACCATGTCACCGCCCAAAAAGTACCTTTGCCCTTCGAATAACTCTGCGCGGGCATGCTCAGATAGTGAGCAACACAGAAATGCAAGGGAGTTACAGATTCGCAAAAAAGCAGCGTGCACTTGCTCTGCGCACTGGGGGTTACCGTATGCCCACAGTTCAGGCAGGCATTCATGGATTTGCAACACACTTAGCAACAGCTGCTAATGGGCAGAGCAGTTGGAAATGTGAATGCCATTGACGGCCATTCTGCAACTACTGAGAATACTCAGTAAGCCATAATTTGGGTGATTGCAAACGAGTTGAAGACAGGGTTCTTGGTCGCACTTAATGTGCAAGCAAGTATAGACATGCGTTTGCAACCATGGCGGTGACCTGCAAGCAAGTATAGGCATGCACTTGCAACTATGGTGAATTAAGCAGGGAATTGTAGTTCCTTTCTGGTGTGATGGGACATTGTCTTATGTAAAGCTCGCAGGGGGAATATCGACATCAATGTTGCATATTTTGTAAGTGCGCTAACCCTTCAAAATGATTTTACAACCGTTTCCGGAATGCTGAAGTCTACCAAACACGGCAAGACACAGCTGTGATGCATGTAGGCACAGCGCTTATCAAACACGCCATGCATGCTTATCAGAGGACCGCCAAGCTAAGAGACGGATGCATATTTTAGCGGTTGGCAGCGCGTTAGAGCAGGACGCTGTGGACGCCCTTAGTGCTGAGAAGTAATGATAGGGCATGCACAGCAAACAAGCCCTGTCTGGTAGAGCAAGCAATTTTGTGTAGTTCCAGTCTAACCCCCGTATACTCTCACTTCGGTGTGACTGCGCTATTCGCTTCTTCCCTGCCTTCAAACACTTTGTTGGCCAGCTATCGGCGCGTGCATAGCTTCGGTGTAGCGTTACTATACAAACAGGAGCTTTTTGGTGCTGGCACAGATACGTAACGGGGACTTGTGTGGCATGCAGTTGAGCCAACGACTCCTAGCTCGCGAATCAGCAGGATTTGGTAGTCATATTGTTGCTGAAGCGAAAGAGAAATCAAATGGCAGTGTTTCCCCAGGAATCGGTTAAATAACGTCTCGATGCAGCTGCCATGGCAGTGAACACCGCTGTTGCCGAGGCAGTTTGCTTGCACTCCGCTATATCTGTGATGCGAAGGGTGTCCTGGTGCTTCGCAGTCAGAGTACCCGTTTTTTCTAAGGAGGGGAAACTTACAAGTTAACTCGTGTAGCTCTGATATTCACATATTGCATACAACCCTTTGGCTGAGCTCCTTCGAAGCTGCGTCTGATCCTCCGTAATGCTGTACTGTTTTTGCGATTAAGAAATATTTCCAATGCCCACGGAGCAGCGCACATTCTGCCTAATGCCTTGGGTCGACGCCAGGCGGCAGGGCTACTGCTGCAGCTGTGGTACTTGCTCAATCTTGCATGCAAGCAGAGGCCACGCCTCTTTTGCAACTATGCAATCCTGCATCCAGCCAGTGAGTTGCTGGTTTGGACACACGTTTGCAAAGCGGCTCATTACCCTTTAACGGCGTCTTGGCTGTGATGCGGAGGCTACGAGGGCGTGTAGTTACAGGCGGCCCTACATCACCTACATTTCATTTTGGCGTGAGAGACTACCCACTGCGGCTTTCGAATGCTCACGGCCAGCTTGAAGGCCACTGGAAGAGACACGGACTGTATCTGCTGGCACCGACTGACAGCGTCTGCCATGACGGGCCTTGCTTAGGGGCATTCTCGAGATGTAGTCTGCAATGTATTGACTTGCCAAGGACGCCCATGCTTGCTCCTTGCAGGGGTGGTTGCTTAGCTTTTACGGAGCATAGTGCATGTCATCGATACCACCGGATTATTCTCAAGCTTCAGGGTGCACTGCATTGACTTGTGAAGAGGCACATGCTTTCTGGGTGTCGGTGTGGGGGTTTAGGTTGCAAGGGGGAAGCCAGCTATAGTGAATGATAGGGTGTGCGGGGGTGCAGGGTTGAGTGTGCGGGGAGGTTTAGGAATGCGCAGGTGCATATATGGGTAATGAGGGCGGGGCTGTATCGGTGGCGTTTGTGTCGGTGTTCATGGCTATTGCAAGCGTGCCGTTTGTATGCACGGTTGCGTGGGTGTTTGGTCGGGAAGGTCGCTGTGAGCCGATGTAGGAATTGTACATCCCGTTAGCATCAGGAAGGGGAACACACCATTGCATGCGTTGGCATTTCCTTGCTCTGAAACACAAAGCCTTGTCTTCGGCGTCGACTGTAAGGCTTGCGTGCTGCTTTATTGCCGATTCTGGGGCATGGGCGGTGGTCAGGGTAGGATGCGAGCGTGTGCCGAAATGGGCGTGCGATGTTTTGGGGAGCGTGGGTATAGCATGGATTCAAAGTTGCGTGGAGAGGTGTGGGAGAGGTGTGCAGTTTGGGTGGGGCAGGGCCGCGCATGGCATGATGTCTAGGTTCCCTGGGTCGCATCACTGTTACGCAGTCACTGAAGGGTGCACGCAGTAGGCGCTTATTCGTTGTGACTATGCATTGGTGCACCCAGACAGTGAGCTCCGGGTGTGGAGAGTAGGCTGCGCAGCAGCTGGTTATCCATTTGGGGCCTGTTTCGGCAGTGATGCTGAGTGTATGGGAGGTACGTCTATGGCTCGACGTGTAGAGCGCAGGGCATGAAACCGCAGACAATCGTGAAGCATAGGAATTGGGGTGTTTGCATCATGCACTAGAAGCTGCAGCCGTTTGCAGCGTTGCGTGCTAGCGTGAATGCATGGGGCCGACGTATTTACTTCATGCGGAGACGCGGATTGACAGAATCTGTTTTGTGTTTTGCTTGGGGGCATTTTGAAGAGTTAGGGTGCACTGCATTGACTTGTGAAGAGGCACATGCTTTCTGGGTGTCGGTGTGGGGGTTTAGGTTGCAAGGGGGAAGCCAGCTATAGTGAATGCTAGGGTGTGTGGCGGGGCAGGGTTGAGTGTGCGGGGAGGTTTAGGAATGCGCAGCTGCATATATGGGTAATGAGGGCGGGGCTGTATCGGTGGCGTTTGTGTCGGTGTTCATGGCTATTGCAAGCGTGCCGTTTGTATGCACGGTTGCGTGGGTGTTTGGTCGGGAAGGTCGCTGTGAGCCGATGTGAGAATTTTACATCCTGTTAGCATCAGGAAGGGGAACACACCATTGCGTGCGTTGGCATTTCCTTGCTCTGAAACACAAAGCCTTGTCTTCGGCGTCGACTGTAAGGTTTGCGTGTTGCTTTATTGCCGATACTAGGGCATGGGCGGCGGTCAGGGTAGGATGCGAGCGTGTGCCGAAATGGGCGTGCGATGTTTTGGGGAGCGTGGCTATAGCACGGATTCAAAGTTGCGTGGAGAGGTGTGGGGGAGGTGTGCAGTTTGGGTGGGGCAGGGCCGCGCATGGCATGATGTCTAGGTTCCCTGGGTCGCATCACTGTTACGCAGTCACTGAAGGGTGCACGCAGTAGGCGCGTCTTCGTTGTGACTATGCATTGGTGCACCCAGACAGTGAGCTCCGGGTGTGCAGAGTAGGCTGTACAGCAGCTGGTTATCCATTTGGGGCCTGTTTCGGCAGTGATGCTGAGTGTATGGGAGGTACGTCTATGGCTCGACGTGTAGAGCGCAGGGCATGAAACCGCAGACAATCGTGAAGCATAGGAATTGGGGTGTTTGCATCATGCACTAGAAGCTGCAGCCGTTTGCAGCGTTGCGTGCCAGCGTGAATGCATGGGGCCGACGTATTTACTGCATGTGGAGACGCGGATTGACAGAATCTGTTTTGTGTTTTGCTTGGGGGCATTTTGAAGAGTTAGGGTGCACTGCATTGACTTGTGAAGAGGCACATGCTTTCTGGGTGTCGGTGTGGGGGTTTAGGTTGCAAGGGGGAAGCCAGCTATAGTGAGTGATAGGGTGTGTGGCGGGGCAGGGTTGAGTGTGCGGGGAGGTTTAGGAATGCGCAGGCACATATATGGGTAATGAGGGCGGGGCTGTATCGGTGGCGTTTGTGTCGGTGTTCATGGCTATTGCAGGCGTGCCGTTTGTATGCACGGTTGCGTGGGTGTTTGGCCGGGAAGGTCGCTGTGAGCCGATGTGAGAATTTTACATCCTGTTAGCATCAGGAAGGGGAACACACCATTGCGTGCGTTGGCATTTCCTTGCTCTGAAACACAAAGCCTTGTCTTCGGCGTCGACTGTAAGGTTTGCGTGTTGCTTTATTGCCGATACTAGGGCATGGGCGGCGGTCAGGGTAGGATGCGAGCGTGTGCCGAAATGGGCGTGCGATGTTTTGGGGAGCGTGGGTATAGCATGGATTCAAAGTTGCGTGGAGAGGTGTGGGAGAGGTGTGCAGTTTGGGTGGGGCAGGGCCGCGCATGGCATGATGTCTAGGTTCCCTGGGTCGCATCACTGTTACGCAGTCACTGAAGGGTGCACGCAGTAGGCGCTTATTCGTTGTGACTATGCATTGGTGCACCCAGACAGTGAGCTCCGGGTGTGGAGAGTAGGCTGCGCAGCAGCTGGTTATCCATTTGGGGCCTGTTTCGGCAGTGATGCTGAGTGTATGGGAGGTACGTCTATGGCTCGACGTGTAGAGCGCAGGGCATGAAACCGCAGACAATCGTGAAGCATAGGAATTGGGGTGTTTGCATCATGCACTAGAAGCTGCAGCCGTTTGCAGCGTTGCGTGCTAGCGTGAATGCATGGGGCCGACGTATTTACTTCATGCGGAGACGCGGATTGACAGAATCTGTTTTGTGTTTTGCTTGGGGGCATTTTGAAGAGTTAGGGTGCACTGCATTGACTTGTGAAGAGGCACATGCTTTCTGGGTGTCGGTGTGGGGGTTTAGGTTGCAAGGGGGAAGCCAGCTATAGTGAATGCTAGGGTGTGTGGCGGGGCAGGGTTGAGTGTGCGGGGAGGTTTAGGAATGCGCAGCTGCATATATGGGTAATGAGGGCGGGGCTGTATCGGTGGCGTTTGTGTCGGTGTTCATGGCTATTGCAAGCGTGCCGTTTGTATGCACGGTTGCGTGGGTGTTTGGTCGGGAAGGTCGCTGTGAGCCGCTGTAAGGATTTTACATCCCGTTAGCATCAGGAAGCGGAACACACCATTGCGTGCGTTGGCATTTCTTTGCTCTGAAACACAAAGCCTTGTCTTCGGCGTCGACTGTAAGGTTTGCGTGTTGCTTTATTGCCGATACTAGGGCATGGGCGGCGGTCAGGGTAGGATGCGAGCGTGTGCCGAAATGGGCGTGCGATGTTTTGGGGAGCGTGGCTATAGCACGGATTCAAAGTTGCGTGGAGAGGTGTGGGGGAGGTGTGCAGTTTGGGTGGGGCAGGGCCGCGCATGGCATGATGTCTAGGTTCCCTGGGTCGCATCACTGTTACGCAGTCACTGAAGGGTGCACGCAGTAGGCGCGTCTTCGTTGTGACTATGCATTGGTGCACCCAGACAGTGAGCTCCGGGTGTGCAGAGTAGGCTGTACAGCAGCTGGTTATCCATTTGGGGCCTGTTTCGGCAGTGATGCTGAGTGTATGAGAGGTACGTCTATGGCTCGACGTGTAGAGCGCAGGGCATGAAACCGCAGACAATCGTGAAGCATAGGAATTGGGGTGTTTGCATCATGCACTAGAAGCTGCAGCCGTTTGCAGCGTTGCGTGCCAGCGTGAATGCATGGGGCCGACGTATTTACTGCATGTGGAGACGCGGATTGACAGAATCTGTTTTGTGTTTTGCTTGGGGGCATTTTGAAGAGTTAGGGTGCACTGCATTGACTTGTGAAGAGGCACATGCTTTCTGGGTGTCGGTGTGGGGGTTTAGGTTGCAAGGGGGAAGCCAGCTATAGTGAATGATAGGGTGTGCGGGGTTGCAGGGTTGAGTGTGCGGGGAGGTTTAGGAATGCGCAGGTGCATATATGGGTAATGAGGGCGGGGCTGTATCGGTGGCGTTTGTGTCGGTGTTCATGGCTATTGCAAGCGTGCCGTTTGTATGCACGGTTGCGTGGGTGTTTGGTCGGGAAGGTCGCTGGGGGCCGATGTAGGGATTTTACATCCTGCTAGGATCAGGAAGGGGAACACACCATTGCATGCGTTGGCATTTCCTTGCTCTGAAACACAAAGCCTTGTCTTCGGCGTCGACTGTAAGGTTTGCGTGTTGCTTTATTGCCAATTCTGGGGCATGGGCGGCGGTCAGGGTAGGATGCGAGCGTGTGCCGAAATGGGCGTGCGATGTTTTGGGGAGCGTGGCTATAGCATGGATTCAAAGTTGCGTGGAGAGGTGTGGGAGAGGTGTGCAGTTTGGGTGGGGCAGGGCCGCGCATGGCATGATGTCTAGGTTCCCTGGGTCGCATCACTGTTACGCAGTCACTGAAGGGTGCACGCAGTAGGCGCTTCTTCGTTGTGACTATGCATTGGTGCATCCAGCTAGTGAGGCGCGGGTGTGCAGAGTAGGCTGTACAGCAGCTGGTTATCCATTTGGGGCCTGTTTCGGCAGTGATGCTGAGTGTATGAGAGGTACGTCTATGGTTCGACGTGTAGAGCGCAGGGCATGAAACCGCAGACAATCGTGAAGCATAGGAATTGGGGTGTTTGGATCATGCACTAGAAGCTGCAGCCGTTTGCAGCGTTGCGTGCCAGCGTGAATGCATGGAGCCGACGTATTTACTGCATGCGGAGACGCGGATTGACAGAATCTGTTTTGTGTTTTGCTTGGGGGCATTTTGAAGAGTTAGGGTGCACTGCATTGACTTGTGAAGAGGCACAAGTGAATGTTAGGGTGTGTGGCGGGGCAGGGTTGAGTGTGCGGGGAGGTTTAGGAATGCGCAGGCACATATATGGGTAATGAGGGCGGGGCTGTATCGGTGGCGTTTGTGTCGGTGTTCATGGCTATTGCAGGCGTGCCGTTTGTATGCACGGTTGCGTAGGTGTTTGGTTGGGAAGGTCGCTGTGGGCCGCTGTAAGGATTTTACATCCCGCTAGCATCACGAAGGGGAACACACCATTGCATGCGTTGGCATTTCCTTGCTCTGAAACACAAAGCCTTGTCTTCGGCGTCGACTGTAAGGTTTGCGTGTTGCTTTATTGCCAATTCTGGGGCATGGGCGGCGGTCAGGGTAGGATGCGAGCGTGTGCCGAAATGGGCGTGCGATGTTTTGGGGAGCGTGGGTATAGCATGGATTCAAAGTTGCGTGGAGAGGTGTGGGAGAGGTGTGCAGTTTGGGTGGGGCAGGGCCGCGCATGGCATGATGTCTAGGTTCCCTGGGTCGCATCACTGTTACGCAGTCACTGAAGGGTGCACGCAGTAGGCGCGTCTTCGTTGTGACTATGCATTGGTGCACCCAGACAGTGAGCTCCGGGTGTGCAGAGTAGGCTGTACAGCAGCTGGTTATCCATTTGGGGCCTGTTTCGGCAGTGATGCTGAGTGCATGAGAGGTACGTCTATGGTTCGACGTGTAGAGCGCAGGGCATGAAGCCGCAGACAATCGTGAAGCATAGGGATTGGGGTGTTTGCATCATGCACTAGAAGCTGCAGCCGTTTGCAGCGTTGCGTGCCAGCGTGAATGCATGGGGGCGACATATTTACTGCATGCGGAGACGCGGATTGACAGAATCTGTTTTGCGCTCTGTTTGGGGGCATTTTAAAGAGTTAGGGTGCACTGCATTGACTTGTGAAGAGGCACATGCTTTCTGGGTGTCGGTGTGGGGGTTTAGGTTGCAAGGGGGAAGCCAGCTATAGTGAATGCTAGGGTGTGTGGGGGGGCAGGGTTGAGTGTGCGGGGAGGTTTAGGAATGCGCAGGTGCATATATGGGTAATGAGGGCGGGGCTGTATCGGTGGCGTTTGTGTCGGTGTTCATGGCTATTGCAGGCGTGCCGTTTGTATGCACGGTTAGGTAGGTGTTTGGTCGGGAAGGTCGATGTGGGCCGCTGTAAGGATTTTACATCCCGTTAGCATCAGGAAGGGGAACACACCATTGCGTGCGTTGGCATTTCTTTGCTCTGAAACACAAAGCCTTGTCTTCGGCGTCGACTGTAAGGTTTGCGTGTTGCTTTATTGCCGATTCTGGGGCATGGGCGGCGGTCAGGGTAGGATGCGAGCGTGTGCCGAAATGGGCGTGCGATGTTTTGGGGAGCGTGGCTATAGCATGGATTCAAAGTTGCGTGGAGAGGTGTGGGAGAGGTGTGCAGTTTGGGTGGGGCAGGGCCGTGGATGGCATGATGTCTAGGTTCCCTGCGTTGCATCACTGTTACGCAGTCACTGAAGGATGCACGCAGTAGGCGCGTCTTCGTTGTGACTATGCATTGGTGCGTCCAGCCAGTAAGGCTGGGGGGTGCAGAGGAGGCTGTACCGCAGCTGGTTATCCATTTGGGGCCTGTTTCGGCAGTGATGCTGAGTGCATGAGAGGTACGTCTATGGTTCGACGTGTAGAGCGCAGGGCATGAAGCCGCAGACAATCGTGAAGCATAGGAATTGGGGTGTTTGCATCATGCACTAGAAGCTGCAGCCGTTTGCAGCGTTGCGTGCCAGCGTGAATGCATGGGGCCGACGTATTTACTGCATGCGGAGACGCGGATTGACAGAATCTGTTTTGTGTTTTGCTTGGGGGCATTTTGAAGAGTTAGGGTGCACTGCATTGACTTGTGAAGAGGCACATGCTTTCTGGGTGTCGGTGTGGGGGTTTAGGTTGCAAGGGGGAAGCCAGCTATAGTGAATGCTAGGGTGTGTGGCGGGGCAGGGTTGAGTGTGCGGGGAGGTTTAGGAATGCGCAGCTGCATATATGGGTAATGAGGGCGGGGCTGTATCGGTGGCGTTTGTGTCGGCGTTCATGGCTATTGGAGGCGTGCCGTTTGTATGCACGGTTGCGTAGGTGCTTGGTCGGGAAGGTCGCTGTGGGCCGCTGTGAGGGTTTTACATCCCGTTAGCATCAGGAAGGGGAACACACCATTGCGTGCGTTGGCATTTCTTTGCTCTGAAACACAAAGCCTTGTCTTCGGCGTCGACTGTAAGGTTTGCGTGTTGCTTTATTGCCGATACTAGGCCATGGGCGGCGGTCAGGGTAGGATGCGAGCGTGTGCCGAAATGGGCGTGCGATGTTTTGGGGAGCGTGGCTGTAGCATGGATTCAAAGTTGCGTGGAGAGGTGTGGGAGAGGTGTGCAGTTTGGGTGGGGCAGGGCCGTGCATGGCATGATGTCTAGGTTCCCTGGGTCGCATCACTGTTACGCAGTCACTGAAGGATGCACGCAGTAGGCGCGTCTTCGTTGTGACTATGCATTGGTGCACCCAGCCAGTGAGCTCCGGGTGTGCAGAGCAGGCTGCGCAGCAGCTGGTTATCCATTTGGGACCTGTTTCGGCAGCGATGCTGAGTGTATGAGAGGTACGTCTATGGTTCGACGTGTAGAGCGCATGGCATGAAGCCGCCGACAATCGTGAAGCATAGGAATTGGGGTGTTTGCATCATGCACTAGAAGCTGCAGCCGTTTGCAGCGTTGCGTGCCAGCGTGGATGCATGGGGCCGACATATTTACTGCATGCGGAGGCGCGGATTAACAGAATCTGTTTTGTGTTTTGCTTGGGGGCATTTTGAAGAGTTAGGGTGCACTGCATTGACTTGTGAAGAGGCACATGCTTTCTGAGTGTCGGTGTGGGGGTTTAGATTGCAAGGGGGAAGCCAGCTATAGTGAGTGATAGGGTGTGTGGCGGGGCAGGGTTGAGTGTGCGGGGAGGTTTAGGAATGCGCAGGCACATATATGGGTAATGAGGGCGGGGCTGTATCGGTGGCGTTTGTGTCGGTGTTCATGGCCTTTTTAAGCGTCCCGTTTGTATGCACGGTTGCGTGGGTGTTTGGCCGGGAAGGTCGCTGTGAGCCGCTGTAAGGATTTTACATCCCGTTAGCATCAGGAAGGGGAACACACCATTGCATGCGTTGGCATTTCTTTGCTCTGAAACACAAAGCCTTGTCTTCGGCGTCGACTGTAAGGTTTGCGTGTTGCTTTATTGCCGATTCTGGGCCATGGGCGGCGGTCAGGGTAGGATGCGAGCGTGTGCCGAAATGGGCGTGCGATGTTTTGGGGAGCGTGGGTATAGCATGGATTCAAAGTTGCGTGGAGAGGTGTGGGAGAGGTGTGCAGTTTGGGTGGGGCAGGGCCGTGGATGGCATGATGTCTAGGTTCCCTGGGTCGCATCACTGTTACGCAGTCACTGAAGGGTGCACGCAGTAGGCGCTTCTTCGTTGTGACTATGCATTGGTGCACCCAGCCAGTGAGCTCCGGGTGTGCAGAGCAGGCTGCGCAGCAGCTGGCTATCCATTTGGGACCTGTTTCGGCAGCGATGCTGAGTGTATGAGAGGTACGTCTATGGTTCGACATGTAGAGCGCATGGCATGAAGCCGCAGACAATCGTGAAGCATAGGAATTGGGGTATTTGCATAATGCACTAGAAGCTGCAGCCGTTTGCAGCGTTGCGTGCTAGCGTGAATGCATGGGGCCGACGTATTTACTGCATGCGGAGACGCGGATTAACAGAATCTGTTTTGTGTTTTGCTTGGGGGCATTTTGAAGAGTTAGGGTGCACTGCATTGACTTGTGAAGAGGCACATGCTTTCTGGGTGTCGGTGTGGGGGTTTAGGTTGCAAGGGGGAAGCCAGCTATAGTGAATGATAGGGTGTGCGGGGTTGCAGGGTTGAGTGTGCGGGGAGGTTTAGGAATGCGCAGGTGCATATATGGGTAATGAGGGCGGGGCTGTATCGGTGGCGTTTGTGTCGGTGTTCATGGCCTTTGCAAGCGTGCCGTTTGTATGCACGGTTGCGTGGGTGTTTGCTCGGGAAGGTCGCTGTGGGCCGCTGTAAGGATTTTACATCCTGTTAGCATCAGGAAGGGGAACACACCATTGCGTGCGTTGGCATTTCCTTGCTCTGAAACACAAAGCCTTGTCTTCGGCGTCGACTGTAAGGTTTGCGTGTTGCCTTATTGCCAATTCTGGGGCATGGGCGGCGGTCAGGGTAGGATGCGAGCGTGTGCCGAAATGGGCGTGCGATGTTTTGGGGAGCGTGGCTATAGCATGGATTCAAAGTTGCGTGGAGAGGTGTGGGAGAGGTGTGCAGTTTGGGTGGGGCAGGGCCGTGCATGGCATGATGTCTAGGTTCCCTGGGTCGCATCACTGTTACGCAGTCACTGAAGGGTGCACGCAGTAGGCGCGTCTTCGTTGTGACTATGCATTGGTGCACCCAGACAGTGAGCTCCGGGTGTGCAGAGTAGGCTGTACAGCAGCTGGTTATCCATTTGGGGCCTGTTTCGGCAGTGATGCTGAGTGTATGAGAGGTACGTCTATGGTTCGACGTGTAGAGCGCAGGGCATGAAACCGCAGACAATCGTGAATCATAGGAATTGGGGTGTTTGCATCATGCACTAGAAGCTGCAGCCGTTTGCAGCGTTGCGTGCCAGCGTGAATGCATGTAGCCGACGTATTTACTGCATGCGGAGACGCGGATTAACAGAATCTGTTTTGTGTTTTGCTTGGGGGCATTTTGAAGAGTTAGGGTGCACTGCATTGACTTGTGAAGAGGCACATGCTTTCTGGGTGTCGGTGTGGGGGTTTAGGTTGCAAGGGGGAAGCCAGCTATAGTGAATGTTAGGGTGTGTGGCGGGGCAGGGTTGAGTGTGCGGGGAGGTTTAGGAATGCGCAGGCACATATATGGGTAATGAGGGCGGGGCTGTATCGGTGGCGTTTGTGTCGGTGTTCATGGCTATTGCAGGCGTGCCGTTTGTATGCACGGTTGCGTGGGTGTTTGGTCGGGAAGGTCGCTGTAGGCCGCTGTAAGGATTTTACATCCCGCTAGCATCACGAAGGGGAACACACCATTGCATGCGTTGGCATTTCCTTGCTCTGAAACACAAAGCCTTGTCTTCGGCGTCGACTGTAAGGTTTGCGTGTTGCTTTATTGCCAATTCTGGGGCATGGGCGGCGGTCAGGGTAGGATGCGAGCGTGTGCCGAAATGGGCGTGCGATGTTTTGGGGAGCGTGGGTATAGCATGGATTCAAAGTTGCGTGGAGAGGTGTGGGAGAGGTGTGCAGTTTGGGTGGGGCAGGGCCGTGCATGGCATGATGTCTAGGTTCCCTGGGTCGCATCACTGTTACGCAGTCACTGAAGGGTGCACGCAGTAGGCGCGTCTTCGTTGTGACTATGCATTGGTGCACCCAGACAGTGAGCTCCGGGTGTGCAGAGTAGGCTGTACAGCAGCTGGTTATCCATTTGGGGCCTGTTTCGGCAGTGATGCTGAGTGTATGAGAGGTACGTCTATGGTTCGACGTGTAGAGCGCAGGGCATGAAGCCGCAGACAATCGTGAAGCATAGGAATTGGGGTGTTTGCATCATGCACTAGAAGCTGCAGCCGTTTGCAGCGTTGCGTGCCAGCGTGAATGCATGGGGCCGACGTATTTACTGCATGCGGAGACGCGGATTGACAGAATCTGTTTTGTGTTTTGCTTGGGGGCATTTTGAAGAGTTAGGGTGCACTGCATTGACTTGTGAAGAGGCACATGCTTTCTGGGTGTCGGTGTGGGGGTTTAGGTTGCAAGGGGGAAGCCAGCTATAGTGAATGCTAGGGTGTGTGGCGGGGCAGGGTTGAGTGTGCGGGGAGGTTTAGGAATGCGCAGGTGCATATATGGGTAATGAGGGCGGGGCTGTATCGGTGGCGTTTGTGTCGGTGTTCATGCCTTTTTAAGAGTGCCGTTTGTATGCGCGGTTGCGTAGGTGTTTGGTCGGGAAGGCCGCTGTGGGCCGCTGTAAGGATTTTACATCCTGTTAGCATCAGGAAGGGGAACACACCATTGCGTGCGTTGGCATTTCCTTGCTCTGAAACACAAAGCCTTGTCTTCGGCGTCGACTGTAAGGTTTGCGTGTTGCTTTATTGCCGATTCTGGGGCATGGGCGGCGGTCAGGGTAGGATGCGAGCGTGTGCCGAAATGGGCGTGCGATGTTTTGGGGAGCGTGGCTATAGCATGGATTCAAAGTTGCGTGGAGAGGTGTGGGAGAGGTGTGCAGTTTGGGTGGGGCAGGGCCGTGCATGGCATGATGCCTAGGTTCCCTGCGTTGCATCACTGTTACGCAGTCACTGAAGGATGCACGCTGTAGGCGCGTCTTCGTTGTGACTATGCATTGGTGCGTCCAGCCAGTGAGGGTTGGGGGTGCAGAGGAGGCTGTACAGCAGCTGGTTATCCATTTGGGGCCTGTTTCGGCAGCGATGCTGAGTGTATGAGAGGTACGTCTATGGTTCGACGTGTAGAGCGCAGGGCATGAAACCGCAGACAATCGTGAAGCATAGGAATTGGGGTGTTTGCATCATGCACTAGAAGCTGCAGCCGTTTGCAGCGTTGCGTGCCAGCGTGAATGCATGGAGCCGACGTATTTACTGCATGCGGAGACGCGGATTGACAGAATCTGTTTTGTGTTTTGCTTGGGGGCATTTTGAAGAGTTAGGGTGCACTGCATTGACTTGTGAAGAGGCACAAGTGAATGTTAGGGTGTGTGGCGGGGCAGGGTTGAGTGTGCGGGGAGGTTTAGGAATGCGCAGGCACATATATGGGTAATGAGGGCGGGGCTGTATCGGTGGCGTTTGTGTCGGTGTTCATGGCTATTGCAGGCGTGCCGTTTGTATGCACGGTTGCGTAGGTGTTTGGCCGGGAAGGTCGCTGTGGGCCGCTGTAAGGATTTTACATCCTGTTAGCATCAGGAAGGGGAACACACCATTGCGTGCGTTGGCATTTCCTTGCTCTGAAACACAAAGCCTTGTCTTCGGCGTCGACTGTAAGGTTTGCGTGTTGCCTTATTGCCAATTCTGGGGCATGGGCGGCGGTCAGGGTAGGATGCGAGCGTGTGCCGAAATGGGCGTGCGATGTTTTGGGGAGCGTGGCTATAGCATGGATTCAAAGTTGCGTGGAGAGGTGTGGGAGAGGTGTGCAGTTTGGGTGGGGCAGGGCCGTGCATGGCATGATGTCTAGGTTCCCTGGGTCGCATCACTGTTACGCAGTCACTGAAGGATGCACGCAGTAGGCGCGTCTTCGTTGTGACTATGCATTGGTGCACCCAGACAGTGAGCTCCGGGTGTGCAGAGTAGGCTGTACAGCAGCTGGTTATCCATTTGGGGCCTGTTTCGGCAGTGATGCTGAGTGTATGAGAGGTACGTCTATGGTTCGACGTGTAGAGCGCAGGGCATGAAACCGCAGACAATCGTGAAGCATAGGAATTGGGGTGTTTGCATCATGCACTAGAAGCTGCAGCCGTTTGCAGCGTTGCGTGCCAGCGTGAATGCATGTAGCCGACGTATTTACTGCATGCGGAGACGCGGATTAACAGAATCTGTTTTGTGTTTTGCTTGGGGGCATTTTGAAGAGTTAGGGTGCACTGCATTGACTTGTGAAGAGGCACATGCTTTCTGGGTGTCGGTGTGGGGGTCTAGGTTGCAAGGGGGAAGCCAGCTATAGTGAATGATAGGGTGTGTGGCGGGGCAGGGTTGAGTGTGCGGGGAGGTTTAGGAATGCGCAGGTGCATATATGGGTAATGAGGGCGGGGCTGTATCGGTGGCGTTTGTGTCGGTGTTCATGGCTATTGCAGGCGTGCCGTTTGTATGCACGGTTGCGTAGGTGTTTGGCCGGGAAGGTCGCTGTGGGCCGCTGTAAGGATTTTACATCCTGTTAGCATCAGGAAGGGGAACACACCATTGCGTGCGTTGGCATTTCCTTGCTCTGAAACACAAAGCCTTGTCTTCGGCGTCGACTGTAAGGTTTGCGTGTTGCCTTATTGCCAATTCTGGGGCATGGGCGGCGGTCAGGGTAGGATGCGAGCGTGTGCCGAAATGGGCGTGCGATGTTTTGGGGAGCGTGGCTATAGCATGGATTCAAAGTTGCGTGGAGAGGTGTGGGAGAGGTGTGCAGTTTGGGTGGGGCAGGGCCGTGCATGGCATGATGTCTAGGTTCCCTGCGTTGCATCACTGTTATGCAGTCACTGGAGGGTGCACGCAGTAGGCGCGTCTTCGTTGTGACTATGCATTGGTGCATCCAGAGAGTGAGTCGCGCGTATGCAGAGTAGGCTGCACCGCAGCTGGTCAGCCATTTGGGGCCTGTTTCGGCAGTGATGCTGAGTGTGTGAGAGGTACGTCAAGAATTCGACGTGTAGAGTGCAGGGCATGAAGCCGCAGACAATCGTGAAGCATAGGAATTGGGGTGCTTGCATCATGCACTAGAAGCTGCAGCCGTTTGCAGCGTTGCGTGCCAGCGTGAATGCATGGGGCCGACGCATTTACTGCATGTGGAGACGCGGATTGACAGAATCTGTTTTGTGTTTTGCTTGGGGACATTTTGAAGAGTTAGGGTGCACTGCATTGACTTGTGAAGAGGCACATGCTTTCTGGGTGTCGGTGTGGGGGTTTAGGTTGCAAGGGGGAAGCCAGCTATAGTGAATGCTAGGGTGTGTGGCGGGGCAGGGTTGAGTGTGCGGGGAGGTTTAGGAATGCGCAGGTGCATATATGGGTAATGAGGGCGGGGCTGTATCGGTGGCGTTTGTGTCGGTGTTCATGGCCTTTGCAAGCGTGCCGTTTGTATGCACGGTTGCGTGGGTGTTTGCTCGGGAAGGTCGCTGTGGGCCGATGTAGGGATTTTACATCCTGCTAGGATCAGGAAGGGGAACACACAATTGCATGCGTTGGCATTTCCTTGCTCTGAAACACAAAGCCTTGTCTTCGGCGTCGACTGTAAGGTTTGCGTGTTGCTTTATTGCCAATTGTGGGGCATGGGCGGCGGTCAGGGCAGGATGCGAGCGTGTGCCGAAATGGGCGTGCGATGTTTTGGGGAGCGTGGCTATAGCATGGATTCAAAGTTGCGTGGAGAGGTGTGGGAGAGGTGTGCAGTTTGGGTGGGGCAGGGCCGCGCATGGCATGATGTCTAGGTTCCCTGGGTCGCATCACTGTTATGCAGTCACTGAAGGATGCACGCTGTAGGCGCGTCTTCGTTGTGACTATGCATTGGTGCGTCCAGCCAGTGAGGCTTGGGGGTGCAGAGGAGGCTGTACCGCAGCTGGTTATCCATTTGGGGCCTGTTTCGGCAGTGATGCTGAGTGCATGAGAGGTACGTCTATGGTTCGACGTGCAGAGCGCAGGGCATGAAGCCGCAGACAATCGTGAAGCATAGGGATTGGGGTGTTTGCATCATGCACTAGAAGCTGCAGCCGTTTGCAGCGTTGCGTGCCAGCGTGGATGCATGGGGGCGACATATTTACTGCATGCGGAGACGCGGATTGACAGAATCTGTTTTGCGCTCTGTTTGGGGGCATTTTAAAGAGTTAGGGTGCACTGCATTGACTTGTGAAGAGGCACATGCTTTCTGGGTGTCGGTGTGGGGGTTTAGGTTGCAAGGGGGAAGCCAGCTATAGTGAATGCTAGGGTGTGTGGGGGGGCAGGGTTGAGTGTGCGGAGAGGTTTAGGAATGCGCAGGTGCATATATGGGTAATGAGGGCGGGGCTGTATCGGTGGCGTTTGTGTCGGTGTTCATGGCTATTGCAGGCGTGCCGTTTGTATGCACGGTTAGGTAGGTGTTTGGTCGGGAAGGTCGATGTGGGCCGCTGTAAGGATTTTACATCCCGTTAGCATCAGGAAGGGGAACACACCATTGCGTGCGTTGGCATTTCTTTGCTCTGAAACACAAAGCCTTGTCTTCGGCGTCGACTGTAAGGTTTGCGTGTTGCTTTATTGCCGATTCTGGGGCATGGGCGGCGGTCAGGGTAGGATGCGAGCGTGTGCCGAAATGGGCGTGCGATGTTTTGGGGAGCGTGGGTATAGCATGGATTCAAAGTTGCGTGGAGAGGTGTGGGAGAGGTGTGCAGTTTGGGTGGGGCAGGGCCGTGGATGGCATGATGTCTAGGTTCCCTGCGTTGCATCACTGTTACGCAGTCACTGAAGGATGCACGCAGTAGGCGCGTCTTCGTTGTGACTATGCATTGGTGCGTCCAGCCAGTAAGGCTTGGGGGTGCAGAGGAGGCTGTACCGCAGCTGGTTATCCATTTGGGGCCTGTTTCGGCAGTGATGCTGAGTGCATGAGAGGTACGTCTATGGTTCGACGTGTAGAGCGCAGGGCATGAAGCCGCAGACAATCGTGAAGCATAGGAATTGGGGTGTTTGCATCATGCACTAGAAGCTGCAGCCGTTTGCAGCGTTGCGTGCTAGCGTGAATGCATGGGGCCGACGTATTTACTTCATGCGGAGACGCGGATTGACAGAATCTGTTTTGTGTTTTGCATGGGGGCATTTTGAAGAGTTAGGGTGCACTGCATTGACTTGTGAAGAGGCACATGCTTTCTGGGTGTCGGTGTGGGGGTTTAGGTTGCAAGGGGGAAGCCAGCTATAGTGAATGCTAGGGTGTGTGGCGGGGCAGGGTTGAGTGTGCGGGGAGGTTTAGGAATGCGCAGGTGCATATATGGGTAATGAGGGCGGGGCTGTATCGGTGGCGTTTGTGTCGGCGTTCATGGCTATTGGAGGCGTGCCGTTTGTATGCACGGTTGCGTAGGTGCTTGGTCGGGAAGGTCGCTGTGGGCCGCTGTGAGGGTTTTACATCCCGTTAGCATCAGGAAGGGGAACACACCATTGCGTGCGTTGGCATTTCTTTGCTCTGAAACACAAAGCCTTGTCTTCGGCGTCGACTGTAAGGTTTGCGTGTTGCTTTATTGCCGATACTAGGCCATGGGCGGCGGTCAGGGTAGGATGCGAGCGTGTGCCGAAATGGGCGTGCGATGTTTTGGGGAGCGTGGCTGTAGCATGGATTCAAAGTTGCGTGGAGAGGTGTGGGAGAGGTGTGCAGTTTGGGTGGGGCAGGGCCGTGCATGGCATGATGTCTAGGTTCCCTGGGTCGCATCACTGTTACGCAGTCACTGAAGGATGCACGCAGTAGGCGCGTCTTCGTTGTGACTATGCATTGGTGCACCCAGCCAGTGAGCTCCGGGTGTGCAGAGCAGGCTGCGCAGCAGCTGGTTATCCATTTGGGACCTGTTTCGGCAGCGATGCTGAGTGTATGAGAGGTACGTCTATGGTTCGACGTGTAGAGCGCATGGCATGAAGCCGCCGACAATCGTGAAGCATAGGAATTGGGGTGTTTGCATCATGCACTAGAAGCTGCAGCCGTTTGCAGCGTTGCGTGCCAGCGTGGATGCATGGGGCCGACATATTTACTGCATGCGGAGGCGCGGATTAACAGAATCTGTTTTGTGTTTTGCTTGGGGGCATTTTGAAGAGTTAGGGTGCACTGCATTGACTTGTGAAGAGGCACATGCTTTCTGAGTGTCGGTGTGGGGGTTTAGATTGCAAGGGGGAAGCCAGCTATAGTGAGTGATAGGGTGTGTGGCGGGGCAGGGTTGAGTGTGCGGGGAGGTTTAGGAATGCGCAGGCACATATATGGGTAATGAGGGCGGGGCTGTATCGGTGGCGTTTGTGTCGGTGTTCATGGCCTTTTTAAGCGTCCCGTTTCTATGCACGGTTGCGTGGGTGTTTGGCCGGGAAGGTCGCTGTGAGCCGCTGTAAGGATTTTACATCCCGTTAGCATCAGGAAGGGGAACACACCATTGCATGCGTTGGCATTTCTTTGCTCTGAAACACAAAGCCTTGTCTTCGGCGTCGACTGTAAGGTTTGCGTGTTGCTTTATTGCCGATTCTGGGCCATGGGCGGCGGTCAGGGTAGGATGCGAGCGTGTGCCGAAATGGGCGTGCGATGTTTTGGGGAGCGTGGCTATAGCATGGATTCAAAGTTGCGTGGAGAGGTGTGGGAGAGGTGTGCAGTTTGGGTGGGGCAGGGCCGTGGATGGCATGATGTCTAGGTTCCCTGGGTCGCATCACTGTTACGCAGTCACTGAAGGGTGCACGCAGTAGGCGCTTCTTCGTTGTGACTATGCATTGGTGCACCCAGCCAGTGAGCTCCGGGTGTGCAGAGCAGGCTGCGCAGCAGCTGGCTATCCATTTGGGACCTGTTTCGGCAGCGATGCTGAGTGTATGAGAGGTACGTCTATGGTTCGACATGTAGAGCGCATGGCATGAAGCCGCAGACAATCGTGAAGCATAGGAATTGGGGTATTTGCATAATGCACTAGAAGCTGCAGCCGTTTGCAGCGTTGCGTGCTAGCGTGAATGCATGGGGCCGACGTATTTACTGCATGCGGAGACGCGGATTAACAGAATCTGTTTTGTGTTTTGCTTGGGGGCATTTTGAAGAGTTAGGGTGCACTGCATTGACTTGTGAAGAGGCACATGCTTTCTGGGTGTCGGTGTGGGGGTTTAGGTTGCAAGGGGGAAGCCAGCTATAGTGAATGATAGGGTGTGCGGGGTTGCAGGGTTGAGTGTGCGGGGAGGTTTAGGAATGCGCAGGTGCATATATGGGTAATGAGGGCGGGGCTGTATCGGTGGCGTTTGTGTCGGTGTTCATGGCCTTTGCAAGCGTGCCGTTTGTATGCACGGTTGCGTGGGTGTTTGCTCGGGAAGGTCGCTGTGGGCCGATGTAGGGATTTTACATCCTGTTAGCATCAGGAAGGGGAACACACAATTGCATGCGTTGGCATTTCCTTGCTCTGAAACACAAAGCCTTGTCTTCGGCGTCGACTGTAAGGTTTGCGTGTTGCTTTATTGCCAATTGTGGGGCATGGGCGGCGGTCAGGGCAGGATGCGAGCGTGTGCCGAAATGGGCGTGCGATGTTTTGGGGAGCGTGGCTATAGCATGGATTCAAAGTTGCGTGGAGAGGTGTGGGAGAGGTGTGCAGTTTGGGTGGGGCAGGGCCGTGCATGGCATGATGTCTAGGTTCCCTGGGTCGCATCACTGTTACGCAGTCACTGAAGGGTGCACGCAGTAGGCGCTTCTTCGTTGTGACTATGCATTGGTGTACCCAGCCAGTGAGCTCCGGGTGTGCAGAGCAGGCTGCGCAGCAGCTGGTTATCCATTTGGGACCTGTTTCGGCAGCGATGCTGAGTGTATGAGAGGTACGTCTATGGTTCGACGTGTAGAGCGCATGGCATGAAGCCGCAGACAATCGTGAAGCATAGGAATTGGGGTGTTTGCATCATGCACTAGAAGCTGCAGCCGTTTGCAGCGTTGCGTGCCAGCGTGAATGCATGGGGCCGACGTATTTACTGCATGCGGAGACGCGGATTGACAGAATCTGTTTTGTGTTTTGCTTGGGGGCATTTTGAAGAGTTAGGGTGCACTGCATTGACTTGTGAAGAGGCACATGCTTTCTGGGTGTCGGTGTGGGGGTTTAGGTTGCAAGGGGGAAGCCAGCTATAGTGAATGATAGGGTGTGCGGGGTTGCAGGGTTGAGTGTGCGGGGAGGTTTAGGAATGCGCAGGTGCATATATGGGTAATGAGGGCGGGGCTGTATCGGTGGCGTTTGTGTCGGTGTTCATGGCCTTTGCAAGCGTGCCGTTTGTATGCACGGTTGCGTGGGTGTTTGCTCGGGAAGGTCGCTGTGGGCCGATGTAGGGATTTTACATCCTGTTAGCATCAGGAAGGGGAACACACAATTGCATGCGTTGGCATTTCCTTGCTCTGAAACACAAAGCCTTGTCTTCGGCGTCGACTGTAAGGTTTGCGTGTTGCTTTATTGCCAATTGTGGGGCATGGGCGGCGGTCAGGGCAGGATGCGAGCGTGTGCCGAAATGGGCGTGCGATGTTTTGGGGAGCGTGGCTATAGCATGGATTCAAAGTTGCGTGGAGAGGTGTGGGAGAGGTGTGCAGTTTGGGTGGGGCAGGGCCGTGCATGGCATGATGTCTAGGTTCCCTGGGTCGCATCACTGTTACGCAGTCACTGAAGGGTGCACGCAGTAGGCGCTTCTTCGTTGTGACTATGCATTGGTGTACCCAGCCAGTGAGCTCCGGGTGTGCAGAGCAGGCTGCGCAGCAGCTGGTTATCCATTTGGGACCTGTTTCGGCAGCGATGCTGAGTGTATGAGAGGTACGTCTATGGTTCGACGTGTAGAGCGCATGGCATGAAGCCGCAGACAATCGTGAAGCATAGGAATTGGGGTGTTTGCATCATGCACTAGAAGCTGCAGCCGTTTGCAGCGTTGCGTGCCAGCGTGAATGCATGGGGCCGACGTATTTACTGCATGCGGAGACGCGGATTGACAGAATCTGTTTTGTGTTTTGCTTGGGGGCATTTTGGAGAGTTAGGGTGCACTGCATTGACTTGTGAAGAGGCACATGCTTTCTGGGTGTCGGTGTGGGGGTTTAGGTTGCAAGGGGGAAGCCAGCTATAGTGAGTGATAGGGTGTGTGGCGGGGCAGGGTTGAGTGTGCGGGGAGGTTTAGGAATGCGCAGGCACATATATGGGTAATGAGGGCGGGGCTGTATCGGTGGCGTTTGTGTCGGTGTTCATGGCCTTTTTAAGCGTCCCGTTTCTATGCACGGTTGCGTGGGTGTTTGGCCGGGAAGGTCGCTGTGAGCCGCTGTAAGGATTTTACATCCCGTTAGCATCAGGAAGGGGAACACACCATTGCGTGCGTTGGCATTTCTTTGCTCTGAAACACAAAGCCTTGTCTTCGGCGTCGACTGTAAGGTTTGCGTGTTGCTTTATTGCCAATTCTGGGCCATGGGCGGCGGTCAGGGTAGGATGCGAGCGTGTGCCGAAATGGGCGTGCGATGTTTTGGGGAGCGTGGCTATAGCATGGATTCAAAGTTGCGTGGAGAGGTGTGGGAGAGGTGTGCAGTTTGGGTGGGGCAGGGCCGTGGATGGCATGATGTCTAGGTTCCCTGGGTCGCATCACTGTTACGCAGTCACTGAAGGGTGCACGCAGTAGGCGCTTCTTCGTTGTGACTATGCATGGGTGCACCCAGCCAGTGAGCTCCGGGTGTGCAGAGCAGGCTGCGCAGCAGCTGGCTATCCATTTGGGACCTGTTTCGGCAGCGATGCTGAGTGTATGAGAGGTACGTCTATGGTTCGACATGTAGAGCGCATGGCATGAAGCCGCAGACAATCGTGAAGCATAGGAATTGGGGTATTTGCATAATGCACTAGAAGCTGCAGCCGTTTGCAGCGTTGCGTGCTAGCGTGAATGCATGGGGCCGACGTATTTACTGCATGCGGAGACGCGGATTAACAGAATCTGTTTTGTGTTTTGCTTGGGGGCATTTTGAAGAGTTAGGGTGCACTGCATTGACTTGTGAAGAGGCACATGCTTTCTGGGTGTCGGTGTGGGGGTTTAGGTTGCAAGGGGGAAGCCAGCTATAGTGAATGATAGGGTGTGCGGGGTTGCAGGGTTGAGTGTGCGGGGAGGTTTAGGAATGCGCAGGTGCATATATGGGTAATGAGGGCGGGGCTGTATCGGTGGCGTTTGTGTCGGTGTTCATGGCCTTTGCAAGCGTGCCGTTTGTATGCACGGTTGCGTGGGTGTTTGCTCGGGAAGGTCGCTGTGGGCCGATGTAGGGATTTTACATCCTGTTAGCATCAGGAAGGGGAACACACCATTGCATGCATTGGCATTTCCTTGCTCTGAAACACAAAGCCTTGTCTTCGGCGTCGACTGTAAGGTTTGCGTGTTGCTTTATTGCCAATTGTGGGGCATGGGCGGCGGTCAGGGCAGGATGCGAGCGTGTGCCGAAATGGGCGTGCGATGTTTTGGGGAGCGTGGCTATAGCATGGATTCAAAGTTGCGTGGAGAGGTGTGGGAGAGGTGTGCAGTTTGGGTGGGGCAGGGCCGTGCATGGCATGATGTCTAGGTTCCCTGGGTCGCATCACTGTTACGCAGTCACTGAAGGGTGCACGCAGTAGGCGCTTCTTCGTTGTGACTATGCATTGGTGTACCCAGCCAGTGAGCTCCGGGTGTGCAGAGCAGGCTGCGCAGCAGCTGGTTATCCATTTGGGACCTGTTTCGGCAGCGATGCTGAGTGTATGAGAGGTACGTCTATGGTTCGACGTGTAGAGCGCATGGCATGAAGCCGCAGACAATCGTGAAGCATAGGAATTGGGGTGTTTGCATCATGCACTAGAAGCTGCAGCCGTTTGCAGCGTTGCGTGCCAGCGTGAATGCATGGGGCCGACGTATTTACTGCATGCGGAGACGCGGATTGACAGAATCTGTTTTGTGTTTTGCTTGGGGGCATTTTGAAGAGTTAGGGTGCACTGCATTGACTTGTGAAGAGGCACATGCTTTCTGGGTGTCGGTGTGGGGGTTTAGGTTGCAAGGGGGAAGCCAGCTATAGTGAATGCTAGGGTGTGTGGCGGGGCAGGGTTGAGTGTGCGCGGAGGTTTAGGAATGCGCAGGTGCATATATGGGTAATGAGGGCGGGGCTGTATCGGTGGCGTTTGTGTTGGTGTTCATGGCTATTGGAGGCGTGCCGTTTGTATGCACCGTTGCGTAGGTGTTTGGTCGGGAAGGTCGCTGTGGGCCGGCGTCGGGATTTTACATCCCGTTAGCATCAGGAAGGGGAACACACCATTGCGTGCGTTGGCATTTCCTTGCTCTGAAACACAAAGCCTTGTCTTCGGCGTCGACTGTAAGGTTTGCGTGTTGCTTTATTGCCGATTCTGGGGCATGGCCGGCGGTCAGGGTAGGATGCGAGCGTGTGCCGAAATGGGCGTGCGATGTTTTGGGGAGCGTGGCTATAGCATGGATTCAAAGTTGCGTGGAGAGGTGTGGGAGAGGTGTGCAGTTTGGGTGGGGCAGGGCCGTGCATGGCATGATGTCTAGGTTCCCTGCGTTGCATCACTGTTATGCAGTCACTGAAGGATGCACGCAGTAAGCGCGTCTGCGTTGTGACTATGCATGGGTGCGTCCAGCCAGTGAGCTCCGGGTGTGGAGAGTAGGCTGTACAGCAGCTGGTTATCCATTTGGGGCCTGTTTTGGCAGTGATGCTGAGTGCATGAGAGGTACGTCTATGGTTCGACGTGTAGAGCGCATGGCATGAAGCCGCAGACAATCGTGAAGCATAGGAATTGGGGTGTTTGCACCATGCACTAGAAGCTGCAGCCGTTTGCAGCGTTGCGTGCCAGCGTGGATGCATGGGGCCGACGTATTTACTACATGCGGAGGCGCGGATTGACAGAATCTGTTTTGTGTTTTGCTTGGGGGCATTTTGAAGAGTTAGGGTGCACTGCATTGACTTGTGAAGAGGCACATGCTTTCTGAGTGTCGGTGTGGGGGTTTAGGTTGCAAGGGGGAAGCCAGCTATAGTGAGTGATAGGGTGTGTGGCGGGGCAGGGTTGAGTGTGCGGGGAGGTTTAGGAATGCGCAGGTACATATATGGGTAATGAGGGCGGGGCTGTATCGGTGGCGTTTGTGTTGGTGTTCATGGCTATTGGAGGCGTGCCGTTTGTATGCACCGTTGCGTAGGTGTTTGGCCGGGAAGGTCGCTGTGAGCCGGTGTAGGGATTTTACATCCCGTTAGCATCAGGAAGGGGAACACACCATTGCGTGCGTTGGCATTTCCTTGCTCTGAAACACAAAGCCTTGTCTTCGGCGTCGACTGTAAGGTTTGCGTGTTGCTTTATTGCCGATTCTGGGCCATGGGCGGCGGTCAAGGTAGGATGCGAGCGTGTGCCGAAATGGGCGTGCGATGTTTTGGGGAGCGTGGCTATAGCATGGATTCAAAGTTGCGTGGAGAGGTGTGGGAGAGGTGTGCAGTTTGGGTGGGGCAGGGCCGTGCATGGCATGATGTCTAGGTTCCCTGCGTTGCATCACTGTTACGCAGTCACGGAAGGATGCACGCAGTAGGCGCGTCTTCGTTGTGACTATGCATTGGTGCATCCAGCGAGTGAGTCGGGGGTATGCAGAGTAGGCTGCACAGCAGCTGTCTAGCCATTTGGGGCCTATATGGGGGGGATGCTGAGCTGGGAGGGAGAAATAACAGTAGTTTTGCACAGATTATTGTAGTGAGCGGCGATCTATCAGCGGTGCCTGCGACGGGCTCAGGGGCTGCAAAAGGCTTGATGTTACATTGGGAGCATGCATTGTTTTGCGGGCGATATGACCAAAGCGATATGACCAAAGCGATAGCGGTGCCATTTCCTGGCGCTTGAGCGGCGCTGACAAGCGCTGTGCGCCTTTTGGCCGATGCCCTCAGCCGAAGCGCTGTTGGGCCTGCCTAGGTTTGCCAGCTGTATGAAGTATACGCCTGGCTTCAGTAATGGATGGAAGCAAGCTTCTCTCCATCTGTTCTCCGTTGTGTGCACTTTTGGCTGAGAGGACGGAAGCCCGCACGTTCGTTGGCGGACTATGAAAATTGGATGCAACGCTCTGGCTGCACTTATTTAGATATACGTGTGGAGCTGCGAGAAGCCGTGCTGTTTGGGCCGTGAAAAACTCTTGCCAATGCCCGTCGGAGCGTTTATGAAAGAATTGCAGTTTTGTGAATGCTCGTTGACACTTCGCGCAGTTGTTGCTGGGTACAGCCAGTATGCAAAACGCCTTGACAGAGGCTTGCGGAGTTGCGCAGTAGCCGCTTTGAAGGATCAGTGGTACTGGCGCTGCGGCAGCCACCCCAGAAATTTCTGCTTTATGCGGGGTTGCATCCAAGGCGAGATGCTTGTACAGTTATCTTCGTACGTGCATCACGAGGTGTAAACAAGCGATTGTGACCGTTAGGTGGTGTGCAGCGTATCGAGTATTGGCGGCGCGAAGCTAAAGGGCCAAATAGAGGAAGGAACTTGAGCAGGCTGTGGTGATAGAGTCCAATACCTCGTGCCATTGCCTCAACCCTGGCTGAAAACGTGAAGGGCGCATGCTTGCTGGTGGGGCGGTTATGGCGTGTCTGCCGCCGAAGCGATGGTTGAGGTGCAGGTAGTGGTCAGAGGCACGGTTGCGTGAACGCTGTACCCTAACGCACTTCTTGGAGGAAGTGCATGGAGCGTGCAGAATATGCGTTAGCTGCACGTAGCCTTGATAAATACCCCTAGGCGCAAATGCAGTCTAGTCAGACCTTCGTAAGTAATGTGTGCGTCTTGTTGCGTGCTTTTGCGGACCCAATAAAATGCGAGCACGGCCTACAGAAATCGCGTGCAAGGCGGTTCCTTGCGTAACCGAAGTGCACCTGTTTTAGTGGCCGCATGCATCGGCAACAAGCTTGGCCCTTTGCCTTTAAATGCCCAGTGCCGTTTTGGCGCAGGGATACGCTTACAATGCGCATGCATGATGGGTTTCCTTCCCCATCGAATGATCAAAGTGACTATAGATTCAGCTTACTTCGATCAACAGTCAAAGCTTACGGCTGAGTGCTTAGAACTTATGGAGTGTGTAGGGCAATTCTTGACTGTGGGCAGCATCCTGCAAAACGTGGATGCAGCACCCTTACTTCGGCTGCCTGCAAGGCGCACACGCTGTGCTTTTTCAGCAGTAGTTCATTGCTCTACTCAGCCAATACGCAAGTGGTTGATTCAGAGAGTGGCGTAGCTGCATGGCAAGGGTTTAGCAAAACAACGTAAAGTGGCATGTCAAATGCTGCAGTGAAGTTTTTTGATCGTTCGTGCCTGCATATCACGGCACAGAAAGTGAGCCGCGTGTGCAGCAAAGGACGTACTTGCAGAGCTGCTCGTAAGATGAAAATGGCCATTTAAATGGTAGAGATGCTTTGCATGGGGGGCATTAGGCTGTTCAGGTGTGGAATCGGACGGTGGTATACAGAGAGTAAGTCTGTGTGTGCATGGATGAATTGTGCCATCAAATCACGAGTCACGCGATCAAACTTCAAAATTATCCGGCCTGCTTTCTGCTGCGATCGGTGGATGCGAACTGCGTGTAGGTGGAAGGTACGCTGCAGACTGCACCTTGCGCATGCCTCTGCTTCAGGCTTCCATTTTATGCGATAGCGAGGCCTAATACATGCGACATTACTGGTTCAGGCACAAGTCAGCATGACTCACGAATGCGACACCGTATTTTGGTTGATCCATCAACTTTTAGACGGGGATGTTGAGTCACACCCTAGATGGAGCAGACAGAAAAACTGACTGTCCTCATGCACTTTCGTAAATCAGTCTGTGCGTGAAACGATGGGCGAACGTTGATAGATTATATATTACGGGTCTGTAGTAGGCTCTCCAACGAAGTAGTGTTTGTTTCGTGTCTCCAATTACAAGCGCTTGTTCGCAGGTTCAGCACACAATTAAGCCGGAGCTGCGCTCAAGCCCAACATAGTGCTTGGGATGCTCGTCATTTGGTACATACGGAAAGCGTATGCATGGTGCATATTTGAAAGCGCAACAACGGCCAGAGTTATATTTTTGCTGCTTTGCTCAGCAAGTGAGCAATCGACCTGAATAAATGCGTTGTGGTGGGCTATACCAACGCCGACGGGCAAGTTCAGCAGTGGGCAAAACCTTTGCGATGGCCAGCAGCGCTTCGTCTGTTGGAATTGATGCACGTGAGCCGCAGAGCGTGCGTTCGTGTTCTATCGCACAGCCTCCAGGCAGTAGTTTGATATGAAGCCATCGGAAGCTCTTCTATAGCTCCTGATGCACGATAGGTCCTTCACAACGTGCTGGCATTCCAGTTTCACCCCGTAAAGGGGGTGAGGGGTGGGAAACGAGTGGCGGACAGGCTCGAAGTACCACGCAGGTTTGGATGCATTGTAATAAACAAGAGGAAACCCATTCTTCTGCGGGGCTACGAACATGCCAGTACGGCGCAGCTGGAGTAAGATTCTTGGCACACGGCGATTCCGAAACCTGCTCGCCACTAATGGTGCTATAGAACCAACCGTTAATTCCTTTGCGCGTACGTAGCTAAAGCGAATGAGTTAAGAGCTCTCATACCTTGAGTCGATCACGGCGTGGGTGATCCATCGGAATGGCTTCTCTAGGGAATCCCGAAATGGCTGGGGTTGGGAACATTACAATGTCCCAATTGAGGAGCCCAGCGGCATGTTCAAAAGAGAACCCCCTGCTATGCACATATGACATTTCATACAGGTTGTAAGCAACACAGCATCGAGGTATGAATCTGTTAGCTGCCGTCAGGTGGAACAATAAGCGACAGTTTTACGCCGGCAAACTCAAGTCGTTGTATAGATGCTGCATATGCATCCTGGCGCAAAGGGAGTGAGCTAGACGCCGTGCCGAGGTGGGCACGCATCTTGATAGGCGTTTGTAACGAAGATGTCCGTGGCTATGATTGCACGCAGATGTACGTTATTGCTCGACTATGTGGTGTGCAACCCCAATGGTACTCTCCAGGATGTACGTCTGCAGTTGCTTGTCTAAGTGGAGAGATGATGAAAACGAGAATGCAAAATTGACGCAGTGACCTGGCTGGAGCTCTATAGAGTGCTGAGAGTGATATGCGGCTTGTGTGCCTACAGGCCCTCCTGACGGCAAGACACGGCTGGAGGGCAAGAAGGTGGTAGCGGCGCGACAGTAAGCAAACTGTGCTAGGGCATCGCGCTGACAGACGTCCCCTCTGATGTGTAGGCGAGGCCCTGATTATGCGGGATCTGCCGAGGCGTACTTGCCACCCAATAATTCATGCCTAGCAGCATTGCATCGTTACTGGCTTCGCAACCGCATGGCAGGATTACAAAGGCAGCTGCCCCGCCTTCCCATGCCTGGAGGAAATAAATGATGATCCACAGGCCTTTCACATACACGCTCCCTGAAAACCTCGGTGGGACGTCGTCATCTTCGACAATGGCCTTCCTCGTGTGTATGCAAACGCTTTGCAGTGCATTTACCCTCTGCGTCTGTGCATTCGTTGGTGCGAGGGATTGAGGTAGAAATCAGTGGAAGCGGCAGCTTGATGGGCTACTGCGGCGAGCTTAGGGGCTTTGCAGGCTCGTATGACCTGTGTTAGGTGTGCTGCCTTGAGGACGTTGTAATATGGCTACCTCCGACCATGTCACCGCCCAAAAAGTACCTCTTTGCCCTTTGAATAACTCTGCGCGGGCATGCTCAGATAGTGAGCAACACAGAAATGCAAGGGAGTTACAGATTTGCAAAAAAGCAGCGTGCACGTGCTCTGCGCACTGGGGGTTACCGTATGCCCACAGTTCAGGCAGGCATTCATGGATTTGCAACACACTTAGCAACAGCTGCTAATGGGCAGCGCAGTTGGAAATGTGAATGCCATTGACGGCCATTCTGCAACTACGGAGAATACTCAGTAAGCCATAATTTGGGTGATTGCAAACGAGTTGAAGACAGGTTTCTTGGTCGCACTTAATGTGCAAGCAAGTATAGGGATGCGCTTGCGATCATGCTGAGTTAAGCAGAATTCCAGTTTGCCCCTGCGCTGTTTCGGCGCTTCGGCGCTAAAGAGGTGCATTTGCATCAGTGTGGCATGTTTATGCACTGCATGACATCGACGCAAGGAATGGTTTCGACAGCTGTGCAGAGAATGCCTCTGCCTTCTACTTTGTGTAACCATGCTTAGGTAGTGAGCCACGCAGCTTGGGGGGGAGTGGCGGATCTGCAAGGGAGTAACGGGTACTACCATCGTGACGTGGAGATAACCCTATGCCCGCACTCCAGCCTGATGTTAATGGAGTTGCAGGTTTCGCACCTGCAAGCGGTTTATGTACAATCCACTGGCTTAAAGAATGCAGCCCACTCTGAGGATACTGGTCGCTGACACCGTGAACCTGTTAGGCATGCGAAGTAACCTTTCAATTTTATGATTGCTAACGGCTTAAAGCGATGGCATTTGTGCAAACTCACTATGCAAGCACATGTTGACATGCTTTTGCAATCATGATGCTTTATGCTGAGAATTCGATTTCCTGTTTGAGATGCTTCGGTATTTCCTTGTGTAAGGCGCCCAAAGGGTGCATTTACGCCAGCGTGGCACCTTTTATTAAAAACACTCACTTAGCACTGGACCCTCAAAAGGAGTCTTAGATAGTTCTGGAGTTGTCAAAGCAAACAAGGCATGACTGTGGTTTTTGCCCTGCATGCAGTTGCAGCATTCATCAGACACTCTTTGCATGCTTACCAGTTGCCCCCACCAGGAGACTAATGCATGCCTTTTCTGGCGGAGAGCTCGGTTGTAAAGGAAACTCTGCAGGCCCCTAATGTTGAAAAGTAATGATGCCGCATGAACAGTAGGGGAGCCTGCTTCCTTGAAGTCAGCATTTTTTTGTTCCTCCAGTCTTTCCCCTTAATGCCTTGCTTCGGTGTTGTTGCAATAACCTCGCTTCCTCTTTGCCTCCAAACGTTTGGACCAGCAATTCGCACGTACGTTGCTTTGGCGTACAGTTATTATACAAGGTGTTACTCGCTGGTGGAATATGTAGCTTGATGCTGATGGGAACAGCCCTAGTTCGCGAGTCATCGGGCTTACAGGCGGACATATTGCTGAGTGCCGAAAGGACAGAAAATCAAAAGGCAGTGTTTGGCATACGATTCAGTACTTCTGCTTGGTAGTGGGGTCTTCATAGCAGAAGCTTGAATTCAAATATTCAGCCCAAACTGGAGTATATCGAAGCTCATTGGCTTGGTACTAGGGAATCGCTTGCGCAATCGCGTTCAGGGGTATATTCAGAAGCTGGCTTTGAACATTTGCGTTGTAGTGAAGAGGCATTTTATGATGGTCGCAACCTTTTGCTATCAACAGCTGGAGGCAGCAGCACGGCAACTGCTCTCTTCCGTGTGTTGTAGCACCGGGGCCGAGGCGCCGTTTCACTCTTGCAAGGATACTGAGTAAGAGCAGAAGAGACAGCTAGAACGGCTGACCGGCAAATTGTGAACCCTCCATCGCGGCGGCGATGATCGCGGCCGCGTTAGAGGCCACTGAAGCACCAAATATATTATATCGGGTTTATATGTACATATAGTCGTTTAATACGAGTGCGTGCAGGCGCCTAGTGACGCGCGAAGCCTGCAATAGAAAGGCTGCACAGGAGCGAATGTATTTCCCCATTGGAGTTTGTTAAAGAAAGGTACCTGTCGCTCTGGATGTGCTGTCGAGCCTGAATGGGCAGCAAGCCTCTAGCTATCTTTGTCACTAGGCCAGGGGAGAGTATGATGCCGGCTTGCTTCTGCAAGGCATCGTGAGCCACGGGATGTGCTGTTTGGAAGACCTGCGCACAGGATATTGTGCGCAGTACGCGGTGAATAGATCTGCAAAAGACATGATTGACTTAGTCAAAATGCCGCGCATATCCCCTGTTATCCATTCTCTGCGCTGGTAGCGCCCTGTGAGCTTTGGGCTACGGAAGAGGCGTGATTATACAGAAGGACGTGGGAAAACGCGTGGCTCATAATCCCATACAAAAGGAAGATCCCCCAGGCAGCATGGATACTGGGTATCTTCCCCATCTTGCAGCCCGCATTTGCGGCCTGACTTTGTGTGCTACCAGCTCCAGCTAGTACGCAGGCCCTACTGAAAACAGAGTAGGATGCTGTGCTCCATGCATGAGGCGGCGATTAAAGCAAAGCCTTCAAATCAGCAAACATACTTTGTATTCTGTAGAAGCCAATATAAGCATTCATTAGGCAGTGTGCAGTTGCCTGATGCTGCGCAAGGCCTGCGTTGGAAATAGTGTGCAGAAGAGGCATTTGTATACGCAGGTTTTACAGTAAAAGCACCGTTATGTCTGGACGGTCAGCTATGTGTGCCTCGGCTGTTAGGCTGACGGTCCTCCTCTCACTAAGAGAGGACTGAGTAAGACGCTCGCTTGCGTGCACCTGAAAGTGAGACAGCGGCTACTGATAGCACAGGACCTCTTAAGCGTGCTATGCGGAACCGTCCAGCCTTCTAAGCTTGCGTGCTGTCACCTGTGCATTACAAATAACTTCGCAACGTGCGCACCTCTCAACTAAGAACGATTACTGACAGAACCGCATCGGAGAGAGTTGCTTTGCGCTGTCCTTGGAGGTCAACATGAGAGCAACATGGACTGCGTGCACTCTCCGAAGGCGACGCTGCCTGGAATCTGCATTATGTGCATTGGAATGACGTGCAGATTACTTGATTTTATATAAAGACACGGCGTAGAAACGCCTTCATTTGCAATCGCAAGCTGTTCTGTTCAGCAAGTATGCACATGGTTGAGACTGATTATTGTGGAGGCGTTTAAGGCCATCATTATGCGCATGGACTGTGACGAATGCTGCAAGAGGGCGTCTGATCGCAGCTACTGTGAAGCGAGCACTGACCTTGCGCGCAGTGCGAATGCAGATAACGTTCTGCGCTCAGATCGAATATCCGCTTATGGACGGAACTGTGGACATTGGAAGGATGCACGGAAGGGTTGCGCCATGGCAGTGTGCCTCTGTCGATGCCATTGTGGCAAGAGTTTGCGGCGCCCCGATAGGCATTCGCCGAGCAGTCGTTGCAAGCTGTTTTACATACTGGGTAATGCATACTCTGCATTGCTCGTACAAGGCAGGATTGGAAAATGTGGAATTACCCAAGAACGGGATGTGCGTTTCGCAAGACGCAGAGTGCAGGATACGGCCCGGACGACTGCTCTGCTTGCACCGTCCTAAACGAACATGTAGTGTAATAGGGATATTCTACATTTGGAGTCGCTAAATATGTTTGGTGTCTGGATAAGCGCAAGCGGTGTGGTAGTGATATTCCATCAAGTTGCTCGCTTCGCTGTAAAGGTTTCTAGCACCTACAGGTAATAGGCCAGAGCATCGGGAAAAACGGTAGAGTTCTACACGTGCGCGCAGGATCCCGCAAAATCCTTTATAGCGCTGAAATTCTGAATCGACACTGACCACACCGCGCTGCTTTCAGCTGCCAATGGCGAGATGGATTGAATGCATTTTCCTTAACGGAGCTGTCACGAAAATGCATGCTGCTTACAGTAGGCGGGTATACAGTTCATTCGTGCCTATCAACAGGTGTGGTGTGGCGACACATTTTCCACATGCAATCTCCATGCTGTTGAGGACTGCGAACTGCTCTGCTCAGCAAGTATGCCATCTATTTAGAGTGGCGGTTGTAGAGGTCCTCAGAAGTGGGCAACGAGCACTGCCAACAGCGACTCTGTGTGGTCAGACTTGTATTTCTTATTAACGGGAACAGACGCAACGGGGAAACGTTCCCTCACGATGGCGCACGGATTTGGTGTTCTTCTGGGGACGCCCCACATGCCCTTCGATCTGCATTTTTAGGAAAGGAACATCCATTAAACGCTTTTCATTTCATCGGATTAGGCACTACCTTTCCACTCAGAAGTGAAGGAGGGTGCAGTGGGTGCTTCGCCTGATATCAGCGGAAATATTTGGCTCTCTAATGCGTGTAACAGGTATGGGGTTTCCTTTTGGCCCAGCTGTGCGACTCGCGGGAGACGGCGTTTTAGCGAGTAGCCATAATAGCCACAGCCATAGGGGCAGGGTACAGTGTCGGCCGTTTGGTACTTTCTTTAACCCTTCGCTGTGCAAATATCATGAATGCGTCAACAGAGAACGGCCCTCAGTCGTGTTGTCGGCGATCAACACGTGGGGGGGCTAAGAGATTTTTCGCCTCCCTTAGCCGAGGGTTTCATAGAGCGCATATTACTCACCGAAGGCGTACTCACCTCAAGCATTCATCTTCCCACGCAGTGCGACGGCGCCTTCGTCGTTTGCAACGGTTTGCTCGTTTAACCCAGCAAGTATGCAAACAGTCGAAATAATAGTTAGGCAGATATTAGACAGGAGAGCAGATGTCAGCAGCAACGCAAGGGCTGAATGCAAGACGGGCTGAGGACATGCATCTGGTCCAATTGTTGTTCTACGTGCATGCCACCGTGCGTGAAGTGAAAAGGCAAGATGCATGAAAAGCATTGGAAAGAAAGGCGCATCCGTAGGAGCAACGAGAATTTTTTTCGCGGTAGCAGCGCATTTTGTCAGTATTCCAGGTGTTATTACCCCTTCATCAGTTGCACGAAGCGCTCTGCGAAGCAACAAGCATACACACAGTAATCAGGGGACTGCCAGATGCATTCTAGGGAGCAAAAGTGAAACAAGCTGACATGCAGTTTGTGGGAGCCACTATTTTGCATGCAGTCTGTGCTGCAAGCCTTTTGCATGCAAAAACTTGTGTGGACTTAGATGCATGGGGACATTCGGAAAGAAATGCGCACGAGGCGGACCAACGAGGAACTGTTTCGCCCTGAAAGGGCGATCCCTGAGTATTTAAAAAGCGAGGTGGCATAGCGCCTCGGTCTAGTTTTGTTGGACAAGCTCGGCTACTACGAGCGGTTTGCATCATTTGTTTAGCCAGGACCTCACACGGCCGCAGCGGCAGGCATGGATTCCTTTTCAGTTCCGGAACGAGCGAAGCGTGAGATGCGGTAGGCCACTGTCTTTAGAGCAATTTTGCTAATTGCTACACTACTAGTTGAGGTGGGTTGGTAATGCTAGTAGCATGAGTACTGGTTAATCCTAGCAAAACTAACTTTAGGTATAGCCATATATTTACATACTCAGTTCTACGGTGTGGAATCTGGAAAACTACTTGACATGTAAGTGCTTCAACGCTTACCCAGCATGATTGAATCGAGTGCCTATGTGGGCCGGCTGCAATGTAAAAGTGCGCTATTCATTTTTTGTCGAGCTGTGATATTCCTGGCGTAGGCAGGGACTCACAACTCAGCCCATTCATGCCGTTTATCATACCTGGAACGTATATCCTCGTCTTGCGCGCCTTTCAACAAAAGCAGCGAACTGCGTCTTGCTGTTGTTGGCTACCAAGTTGGGGGGTTGGACTACCTGCGGTGCCGTCACGGCTATATATCTATATCTGTATCTATATCTATATCTATATCTATATCTATATCTATATCTATATATCTATATCTATATCTATATCTATATCTATATCTATATCTATATCTATATCTATATCTATATCTATATCTATATCTATATCTATATCTATATCTATATCTATATCTATATCTATATCTATATCTATATCTATATCTATATCTATATCTATATCTATATCTATATCTATATCTATATCTATATCTATATCTATATCTATATCTATATCTATATCTATATCTATATCTATATCTATATCTATATCTATATCTATATCTATATCTATATCTATATCTATATCTATATCTATATCTATATCTATATCTATATCTATATCTATATCTATATCTATATCTATATCTATATCTATATCTATATCTATATCTATATCTATATCTATATCTATATCTATATCTATATCTATATCTATATCTATATCTATATCTATATCTATATCTATATCTATATCTATATCTATATCTATATCTATATCTATATCTATATCTATATCTATATCTATATCTATATCTATATCTATATCTATATCTATATCTATATCTATATCTATATCTATATCTATATCTATATCTATATCTATATCTATATCTATATCTATATCTATATCTATATCTATATCTATATCTATATCTATATCTATATCTATATCTATATCTATATCTATATCTATATCTATATCTATATCTATATCTATATCTATATCTATATCTATATCTATATCTATATCTATATCTATATCTATATCTATATCTATATCTATATCTATATCTATATCTATATCTATATCTATATCTATATCTATATCTATATCTATATCTATATCTATATCTATATCTATATCTATATCTATATCTATATCTATATCTATATCTATATCTATATCTATATCTATATCTATATCTATATCTATATCTATATCTATATCTATATCTATATCTATATCTATATCTATATCTATATCTATATCTATATCTATATCTATATCTATATCTATATCTATATCTATATCTATATCTATATCTATATCTATATCTATATCTATATCTATATCTATATCTATATCTATATCTATATCTATATCTATATCTATATCTATATCTATATCTATATCTATATCTATATCTATATCTATACCTATATCTATAATCTATAATCTATAATCTATAATCTATAATCTATAATCTATAATCTATAATCTATAATCTATAATCTATAATCTATAATCTATAATCTATAATCTATAATCTATAATCTATAATCTATAATCTATAATCTATAATCTATAATCTATAATCTATAATCTATAATCTATAATCTATAATCTATAATCTATAATCTATAATCTATAATCTATAATCTATAATCTATAATCTATAATCTATAATCTATAATCTATAATCTATAATCTATAATCTATAATCTATAATCTATAATCTATAATCTATAATCTATAATCTATAATCTATAATCTATAATCTATAATCTATAATCTATAATCTATAATCTATAATCTATAATCTATAATCTATAATCTATAATCTATAATCTATAATCTATAATCTATAATCTATAATCTATAATCTATAATCTATAATCTATAATCTATAATCTATAATCTATAATCTATAATCTATAATCTATAATCTATAATCTATAATCTATAATCTATAATCTATAATCTATAATCTATAATCTATAATCTATAATCTATAATCTATAATCTATAATCTATAATCTATAATCTATAATCTATAATCTATAATCTATAATCTATAATCTATAATCTATAATCTATAATCTATAATCTATAATCTATAATCTATAATCCATAATCTATAATCTATAATCTATAATCTATAATCTATAATCTATAATCTATAATCTATAATCTATAATCTATAATCTATAATCTATAATCTATAATCTATAATCTATAATCTATAATCTATAATCTATAATCTATAATCTATAATCTATAATCTATAATCTATAATCTATAATCTATAATCTATAATCTATAATCTATAATCTATAATCTATAATCTATAATCTATAATCTATAATCTATAATCTATAATCTATAATCTATAATCTATAATCTATAATCTATAATCTATAATCTATAATCTATAATCTATAATCTATAATCTATAATCTATAATCTATAATCTATAATCTATAATCTATAATCTATAATCTATAATCTATAATCTATAATCTATAATCTATAATCTATAATCTATAATCTATAATCTATAATCTATAATCTATAATCTATAATCTATAATCTATAATCTATAATCTATAATCTATAATCTATAATCTATAATCTATAATCTATAATCTATAATCTATAATCTATAATCTATAATCTATAATCTATAATCTATAATCTATAATCTATAATCTATAATCTATAATCTATAATCTATAATCTATAATCTATAATCTATAATCTATAATCTATAATCTATAATCTATAATCTATAATCTATAATCTATAATCTATAATCTATAATCTATAATCTATAATCTATAATCTATAATCTATAATCTATAATCTATAATCTATAATCTATAATCTATAATCTATAATCTATAATCTATAATCTATAATCTATAATCTATAATCTATAATCTATAATCTATAATCTATAATCTATAATCTATAATCTATAATCTATAATCTATAATCTATATCTATATCTATATCTATATCTATATATCTATATCTATATCTATATCTATATCTATATCTATATCTATATCTATCTATCTATCTATCTATCTATATATATATATATATATATATATATATATATATATACATATCTGCATATCTATATATCTATATATCTATATATCTATATATCTATATATCTATATATCTATATATCTATATATCTATATATCTATATATCTATATATCTATATATCTATATATCTATATATCTATATATCTATATATCTATATATCTATATATCTATATATCTATATATCTATATATCTATATATCTATATATCTATATATCTATATATCTATATATCTACATATCTATATATCTATATATCTATATATCTATATATCTATATATCTATATATCTATATATCTATATATCTATATATCTACATATCTAAGTAGATATATAGATATGTAGATATATAGATATATAGATATATAATCTATATATCTATATATCTATATATCTATATATCTATATATCTATATATCTATATATCTATATATCTATATATCTATATATCTATATATCTATATATCTATATATCTATATATCTATATATCTATATATCTATATATCTATATATCTATATATCTATGTATCTGTATGTCTATATATCTATATATCTATATATCTATATATCTATATATCTAAATATCTATATATCTATATATCTATATATCTATATAACTATATAGATATATATCTATATATCTATATATCTCTATATCTATATATCTATATATCTATATATCTATATATCTATATATCTATATATCTATGTATCTATATATCTATATATCTATATATCTATATATCTATATATCTATATATCTATATATCTATATATCTATATATCTATATATCTATATATCTATATATCTGTATATCTGTATATCTATATATCTATATATCTATATATCTATATATCTATATATCTATATATCTATATATTTATATATCTATATATCTATATATCTATATATCTATATATCTATATATCTATATATCTATATATCTATATATCTATATATCTATATATCTATATATCTATATATCTATATGTCTATATATCTATATATCTATGTATCTATATATCTATATATCTATATATCTATATATCTATATATCTATATATCTATATATCTATATATCTATATGTCTATATATCAATGTATCTATATGTCTATATATCTATATATCTATATACCTATATATCTATATATCTAAATATCTATATATCTATATATCTATATATCTATATAACTATATATCTATATATCTATATATCTATATATCTATATATCTATGTATCTATATATCTATATATCTATATATCTATATATCTATATATCTATATATCTATATATCTATATATCTATATATCTATATATCTATATATCTATATATCTATATATCTATATATCTATATATCTATATATCTACATATCTATATGTCTATATATCTATATATCTATATATCTATATATCTATATATCTATATATCTATATATCTATATATCTACATATCTAAGTAGATATATAGATATATAGATATATAGATATATAGATATATAATCTATATATCTATATATCTATATATCTATATATCTATATATCTATATATCTATATATCTATATATCTATATATCTATATATCTATATATCTATATATCTATATATCTATATATCTATATATCTATATATCTATATATCTATATATCTATAATCTATATATATATACTATATATCTATATATCTATATATCTATATATCTATATATCTATATATCTATATATCTATATATCTATATGTCTATATATCTATATATCTATGTATCTATATGTCTATATATCTATATATCTATATATCTATATATCTATATATCTAAATATCTATATATCTATATATCTATATAACTATATATCTATATATCTATATATCTATATATCTCTATATCTATATATCTATATATCTATATATCTATATATCTATATATCTATATATCTATATATATATGTATCTATATATCTATATATCTATATATCTATATATCTATATATCTATATATCTATATATCTATATATCTATATATCTATATATCTATATATCTATATATCTATATATCTATATATCTATATATCTGTATATCTATATATCTATATATTTATATATCTATATATCTATATATCTATATATGTATATATCTATATATCTGTATATGTGTATCTCTCTCTCTCTCTCTCTCTCTCTCTCTCTCTATATATATATATATATATATATATATATATATATATATATATATATACGCTCAATCAAACGTATATATGGTGTTCATGCCCGCAGGCCTAAATGTGCGGCATGATGATATTGTTTGACATTGAGCGTTTTGCCCAGCCAGTATGCAAATACCTAAAGCGGCCGTGCTCTTAGGGTTGCACGAAGCACTGCAAGCAGCGATTGTGGCACATGATGAGGGCACTCATTTGGTGCGGGCCGCTTCCCAACGCGCATGCGATCGTGCGATGATTGTAAGGGCAGGCGCAGCGGTCCTTTCACATGTATACGTTCTTACAAACGAAGGGGTAAGCATTCCAAAACAACGAAGAATCACTTCGTTTTGGCAAGGCTTTGGTATTCTTTAGGTACTTGATCCTTTGGTTCGGCCTGCACTTGCGGAACAGTCACTGGCACTACGTGCTTCAGCCGTCATTGGCTGAGGCACTGCCCCTGGGATTTCGTACATCCTCAACGCGGTCAGAATGAGGTTCCCCATATCCGGGCATGCGGAGGCAAGGTGCGGCGGCAGCCCGGTTGATACGATTGATGTGCATGAGCATGCCGGTCTGGCTGAGCTTGCAGCATGTACCAGAGACAGACGCATGACTCGGTAGTATGGACGGGATGGGCATAATGCTTGCTCGCCAGCAGCTGCTTATAGTTCGTGTGTTGCTGGCGTCCGGAGTTGCTGTTTTGCAGCTGAAATCTGGAAAGCGCTTACACGTGATTGCCTGAGTCTCAGGGGGAGCGGCCAAATGCAGTGGATGAGCATCGTTTCTCATGCATTAGACCCATGCCGTATGTCACCGGCCTCCCATGGAACGCCTCAGCATAGGCACCTACCAGGGCTAGGTGCTTCGCTGATTCTTTACCCTTGCAAATTTGGGCTTGGCATATACGCTATGGAAAACGAATGAGAATGCAGTTAATTTGCCTGCATTTGTAGGTGCGTAGTGCCATCTTTTCTTCTTGCAGCTGCATGCACCCCTTCCCAGGACGTATGTATTGGCAGTAGGGGAGGTGCGCGGAGGCAACCAGCAGAAAATATTATGAGCAGCGGCTTCGAGGCTTGCTGAGGGCAAGCATGAGGACTGAGGCTTTTTTATAGATAAAATGCTGCCTTGTGCCTTGCGCAAGCCGCATGCTGCCTTGTGCCTTGCGCAAGCCCGGATGAACGTCTGCATTTACATGCATATGAGCCTGTAAAAGGCAGCAAGCGAACGGAGGAGAGGCATGCAATCGCTTGACGCTGGTTCTGCTCTTGTCCGGCGTTGATAAAGTCGGGCGACACAGCAGATTAAGAACTGGCGTTAAAACACAACCCCTAGCCTGACATAAAGGTTCGACATGTGGATATCCCTATCCAATAAAACGCATTTTTGATTTTTTACTTTGTATATGTGGGCCTACTCGCTGCGTTGATTGGAAACCCAGAGCACCGGATCCGCCTTGAGGCTTTTTGCCGCGGCCAGACAGGTTCTGCCATTCCTAGCTGCGACGGGCAGGGGAACGTTAATGTGTATGCGGTACGATACAAGACAGGCGAGGTGAATCCGATTGCCCTGAGATCCGGGCGTGTGGTGGACGAGGTGCGGGGACCTGTTTGGTCCGGGCGGCTGGTGTATTTGCGCTTGCCTGCATGCACGTGCACCGTGTAGTTTGCGGCCAGCATATGGCTTTATGGGATCTGCCAGAATGCTTGGCTTTCATTTGAATGCAGTCGGTGAGTCTGCCACGATTACGCAGCTGTTTGCTTATCTTCGCTGTCATTGCCTATCTCCGCTGTCACGGTTTTGCAGCACCTACAACTACTACCCTATGCCGGGTGGTAAGCGGTTCTCCTTGCGCATTGAGTTTCGCATGCGTTGGAAGCTTTGACATGCCATCGGCCTTTCAACTCGCGGAGGCAGCTACGTTGTGCGGTGTTTGGCGATGAACGCGCTGTGACTCTGTGCAGTGTGCAGTACGCAAAACCTGTTGAAGGCCGCCTTTCCTACACCAAAGATATATGCTGGGCATGCGCTCGCCCGCTCAGCCGCGGCGTTGCAATCGTTTCCTTTGCTATCCCTTGCTCTACTGTTCAGCCAGTATGCAGGCATGGTAGACTGACTCAGATGGCTGCAAAGAGCAATATGAGCAAGAGCTCTCAGCCATCATCAGGGAATTTAACTGGGCCAAGCATCTATTCCCTCAGGCATGACACCTTGCGCGCAGTCTGTTCGCACACAGCCATGTGCTTTCAGATGGAGGCGCGATTCTATGGGGAAACGTGCACATTCAAGAGATCCCAGGAATCCATCACCTTAGGCTTGGAGTTTCCCCAGCATTCTAAGCCCACTCTGATCAGACGCTCTGGCGTTAATTTACCAGACAGCGCCTTTCATTGGAAGGTGCTGCAGGAATTCGGTAGGGTAGTGCATGCGGAGTAATAGGCACGAGTGGCAAGGGCGACGCTCACCAAAGCGCGTTGCATAGTACGCTGGTGGAGAACTGCGTTGCGATCCAGTCACCTGCTTCGTATGGCCATGAATACTGTGCAACAATACCGGAGTTAAAGCGACTCTGCGCCTGCTTAGCCCGGAACCAGGCAAGGCATTCATGCCTCTCTCTGTACGGAAGCAGCCTGGTCTTGGTTCTCATCTGTACGACACAGTTGCTCCGATGGCGTAGTGCACCATACGGTGCTGGACTGAGACCGCAAAACTAGTTCATCCGTATTTGACATAGTCTGTAAGCTGCCACCGTCGAACGTCTCCCGCCCTCCCAAACAAACATGACTGAACGTCTTAGAGGGCCATGACTAGCCAGCCTTCTTTGAACGAGCTGTGAATATCCAGCCCTCTTGAACGTTGGACCTACGTGAAATTCGCTGCAAATACGTATTGTATGGGGGAGCCTTCCCGAGAGACAATGTGACGCAAAATAGGTCGGGCTCTCCGTAATGGGGTTCACCGTGAATGGGCACCTGATGGAATTGCGTCTGCAGCAAATTCGGCATCCTTGGACGTTCGTCCCAGTAGTTTTGGTATTGGAAGAATGGTGCTGCAATGCTCTTAGTTGACGCATTGTTCACCTTGCAACATGGAAACTTGTTGTGGTGACAACGGCATCACTTGTCTAGCCTGTACGCTCTCAGGTTTGCCTGATATATCTGAGTGTCAATCGTTGTTATGTTGTGCTTTGTAAGGAAAGCGAAGCACGGCCGCTTACGTTTCCCAACCAGCACGAGTGGGAAGTGCTGAGCAGCGTGGGGCGTCGCATCACGTGTCTGGGCTAATTCTGGTGGATGTTTGGGAAGAGCACGACGGCCACCAATATATATCGTGTTATAGGTTCATCAACGAAAACCGTCGGGGAAGCTTACGTGGGCATACTGCCCCGGAGGCTGAGGCGCGGCATCACAGGACGAATCTGGTTCCTCCTGTGCTTGGTCAACGCAGGATGTACGTCCTTATATATGAAATACTAAATCAAAAGAGACCTTTATGCAACAAAGAGAGCCGCATGTCACCACTTCTTGCAAACGCACGCTGCTTGCGGTCGCGAAGCACTGAGCCAACAAGCAAATAGCCATGCTTTGCCTTTTTGCTGTACTACAGCAACTCAGGAAGGCTGCAGCCGAACCTGTTAAAGAGGCAACCACAGTCTAGATATCAATGCCTGCCTGGACACATCCCGACTGCCTCAGAACGGTTTGCATTTGTGGCATGGCCCTGCTCCGCCTTGCCCTATTGCTAGTTGCTTGTTGACCGACTGGAGGTCGTGAATGCTTTCGCACGTACGATGGCAATAGTCTCCCCGTGCAACCAAGAAAATGCGAGCGCATTCAAGCGTAGGATTGTGGTGGCGTAGAAAGAATATGCTCTTCGAGCAAACGCGGCTGCAGGAAGGCGTACCGTTGTCGTTCTTACCATGCTTTTCGCCACTGATCATGGATTGCAAATGGTGTATAGCACTGCGGGAGTGTGGGCGGCTTAGCATTGGCGTAGCCTTGCGCCAACGGAAGCGTTCATGCTTGTTGCAGCTCCATAGCATCATCGTGTGCGCTTATCCATATTGCTACGACCGTCAGAAGCCGTTCGATTGCCCAACCTGTTCGCAGCGGCCCTGCGGTGGTTTGTCTACCTGTTCAGCGGGTACGCAAGCAGTTTCACGAAGGCGTTCTTCCGCTGCGCAGGAGTCATCAGCAAGCGCTGTTAGTATGCCGATGTCAGCAGGCTAACCATATGCTTACGTGTTGTTTCACGTTAAGGAAGCCCTAATGCTGTGAGATTTGCGTCAGATAATGATGCGGTAGATTGTAGTGGGATGGGCAAAAGGCAGACATTTGGTTCGCGGGCGTGCGCCTGCCTGGTGGACTGCAGCCCGTGAGATCAACTGTAGCTGCAAGTGTCGATTGCCGTGTGGGGGAACTGCGAGAAAACGTTTGCGAGCGTTCTCAAGAACCATTCAGCAGCGGGAGAAGGTGACCAGGCATTACCCATTTGGGGCGTTGCATAAAGCAAAAGTGATGGACTACTTCTAGAAAGCGTATGCCAGGGGAAATGCCTGTACACTAAATATTATCCAGGTCCCGACGCAGTGAACGCTATCGCATTCAAGCGCATGAGTGCTGGATCCTTAAAAAGGGAATCGTTCCTGAGCATAGGAGTTGGCAGGAATGTTGCGCTTTTGCTTCCTGTCCATTGCAGTGCTTTACTGAACATGGATTGCGAATAGTGTGCAACTGCGCAACAGTTTAAGCGGTTGCGCACCGGGGTGGCTCTTAGCTAAGCAGGTCTCCTCTCGTTGTCCGGCGGCAGCATGGTTTAGGGGCGTATCTGCCCCGACGCAGTTCTGCCGATGCCAAAACAGAGTAAGAATAGCTAAGGTGACGCGTGAGCGATATTTGTCTCGCCTATGCTACAGACTGTGAGCTAGAGCCATCATCTGTCTCTGAACTGCAACACAGCGTTCAATTGTAGATGTTAGAGGAGCATTAATTGAATGAAAAAATGCGACGGGTTTTTCACTACAGAATAATACGCAGTGAGTCGGCAACTACCTAATGGAGCTCCTTCTGCAGTGCTGGTATTCTAGCATATTCCTCCCCGCGGGTTTCGTAATGGTGCTGCAACGTTCTGAGTTGATGCATTGCCCATCTTGCAACATGGACATTTGCCGTTGTCGCAACGGCGTCACTTGTACAGCCTGTACGCACAATGGTTTGCCTGATACGTCTAACAATCGGTGGCCATTATGTGCCTTGTAAAGGAAACAGCATGACCGCTTACGCGTGCCAACCGGCGCGAGTGCCAAGCCCTGCATAGAGCAATGCGTAGAACCACTGGCCTAGGAGAATCTCACAGGATGTTTGGGAAGAAACCTGTGGAATTGAATGTGTCCCATGGTGCACATCACCATATGTGGGAATGCCAAGTCCACCGGCTGAATTGCGGCATGACACGGCAGGTCTGCCCCATATGATGCCTAATCGACGCAGAAAGTTCGTTCACCTACATGACGCTTAAGCCCCAATAGAGCTCAATTCGTCACAGGGGTTCGCACGCCACACCTTCGTGCAAACGCACGGTAATAACAGTACCGGAGTACTTAGCGTATTAACGAGGAACTGGTTAACTTCACAAAGCTCAGCAGCCCACCAAGGCAGCGGCAACAAAGCTTCATAACCAGGGTGTGACACTCTAGAAATCAGCAGCTTTTGCGTCGACACATCCCGATTGCCTCAGAACAGTCTGCATTTATGGCACGGCCCTGCTCTGCCTTGCCCTATTGCTAGTTGCTTGTTGACCGACTGGAGGTCGTGAATGCTTTCGCACGTACGATGGCAATAGTCTCCCCGTGCAACCAAGAAAATGCGAGCGCATTCAAGCGTAGGATTGTGGTGGCGTAGAAAGAATATGCTCTTCGAGCAAACGCGGCTGCAGGAAGGCGTACCGTTATCGTTCTTAGCATGCTTTTCGCCACTGATCATGGATTGCAAATGGTGTGTAGCACTGCGGGAGTGTGGGCGGCTTAGCATTGGCGTAGCCTTGCGCCAACGGAAGCGTTCATGCTTCTTGCAGCTCCATAGCATCACCGTGTGCGCTTATCCATATTGCTGCGACCGCCAGAAGCCGTTCGATTGCCCAACCTGTTCGCAGCGGCCCTGCGGTGGTTTGTCTACCTGTTCAGCGGGTACGCAAGCAGTTTCACGAAGGCGTTCTTCCGCTGCGCAGGAGTCATCAGCAAGCGCTGTTAGTATGCCGATGTCAGCAGGCTAACCATATGCTTACGTGTTGTTTCACGTTAAGGAAGCCCTAATGCTGTGAGATTTGCGTCAGATAATGATGCGGTAGATTGTAGTGGGATGGGCAAAAGGCAGACATTTGTTGCACAGTGGAGTGGCGGTATGGTGGGATAAAGCTGGTGAGTATAACAGCAAATCCAGGCGTACCTCTCAGTGAAGAAAGTATTTGATAAAGACCGCCGAGGCGATATGCGCAAGCAGACAGCGCCTGCGACTGGACGCTGCTGCAGGAGTTCGGTAGGATAGTGCATGCGGAGTAATAGGCACGAGTGGCAAGGGTGACACTCACCAAAGCGCGTTGCATAGTACGCTGGTGGAGAACTGCGTTGCGATCCAGTCACCTGCTTCGTATGGCCATGAATACTGTGCAACAATACCGGAGTTAAAGCGACTCTGCGCCTGCTTAGCCCGGAACCAGGCAAGGCATTCATGCCTCTCTCTGTACGGAAGCAGCCTGGTCTTGGTTCTCATCTGTACGACACAGTTGCTCCGATGGCGTAGTGCACCATACGGTGCTGGACTGAGACCGCAAAACTAGTTCATCCGTATTTGACATAGTCTGTAAGCTGCCACCGTCGAACGTCTCCCGCCCTCCCAAACAAACATGACTGAACGTCTTAGAGGGCCATGACTAGCCAGCCTTCTTTGAACGAGGTGTGAATATCCAGCCCTCTTGAACGTTGGACCTACGTGAAATTCGCTGCAAATACGTATTTCATGGAGGAGCCTTCCCGAGAGACAATGTGACGCAAAATAGGTCGGGCTCTCCGTAATGGGGTTCACCGTGAATGGGCACCTGATGGAATTGCATCTGCAGCAAAGTCGGCATCCTTGGACGTTCGTCCCAGTAGTTTTGGTATTGGAAGAATGGTGCTGCAATGCTCTTAGTTGACGCATTGTTCACCTTGCAACATGGAAACTTGTTGTGGTGACAACGGCATCACTTGTCTAGCCTGTACGCTCTCAGGTTTGCCTGATATATCTGAGTGTCAATCGTTGTTATGTTGTGCTTTGTAAGGAAAGCGAAGCACGGCCGCTTACGTTTCCCAACCAGCACGAGTGGGAAGTGCTGAGCAGCGTGGGGCGTCGCATCACGTGTCTGGGCTAATTCTGGTGGATGTTTGGGAAGAGCACGACGGCCACCAATATATATCGTGTTATAGGTTCATCAACGAAAACCGTCGGGGAAGCTTACGTGGGCATACTGCCCCGGAGGCTGAGGCGCGGCATCACAGGACGAATCTGGTTCCTCCTGTGCTTGGTCAACGCAGGATGTACGTCCTTATATATGAAATACTAAATCAAAAGAGACCTTTCTGCAACAAAGAGAGCCGCATGTCACCACTTCTTGCAAACGCACGCTGCTTGCGGTCGCGAAGCACTGAGCCAACAAGCAAATAGCCATGCTTTGCCTTTTTGCTGTACTACAGCAACTCAGGAAGGCTGCAGCCGAACCTGTTAAAGAGGCAACCACAGTCTAGATATCAATGCCTGCCTGGACACATCCCGACTGCCTCAGAACGGTTTGCATTTGTGGCATGGCCCTGCTCCGCCTTGCCCTATTGCTAGTTGCTTGTTGACCGACTGGAGGTCGTGAATGCTTTCGCACGTACGATGGCAATAGTCTCCCCGTGCAACCAAGAAAATGCGAGCGCATTCAAGCGTAGGATTGTGGTGGCGTAGAAAGAATATGCTCTTCGAGCAAACGCGGCTGCAGGAAGGCGTACCGTTATCATTCTTACCATGCTTTTCGCCACTGATCATGGATTGCAAATGGTGTATAGCACTGCGGGAGTGTGGGCGGCTTAGCATTGGCGTAGCCTTGCGCCAACCGAAGCGTTCATGCTTCTTGCAGCTCCATAGCATCATCGTGTGCGCTTATCCATATTGCTACGACCGTCAGAAGCCGTTCGATTGCCCAACCTGTTCGCAGCGGCCCTGCGGTGGTTTGTCTACCTGTTCAGCGGGTACGCAAGCAGTTTCACGAAGGCGTTCTTCCGCTGCGCAGGAGTCATCAGCAAGCGCTGTTAGTATGCCGATGTCAGCAGGCTAACCATATGCTTACGTGTTGTTTCACGTTAAGGAAGCCCTAATGCTGTGAGATTTGCGTCAGATAATGATGCGGTAGATTGTAGTGGGATGGGCAAAAGGCAGACATTTGGTTCGCGGGCGTGCACCTGCTTTGTGTTAGTAAGCTGGCGTAGTTAGCAGCTGCCCTGCATGTCCATATCGGCAATCGCCTATATAGATAGCTGATTTTCCGTGTGGACAAACGTTGATATCTGGAGTAGGGGGACTCTTCTAAGCCCTTCTGAACGGTTATATTGATCATCCCTAACGAACTAGTTGGCCAGCGGTAGAGTATATGTACGTTACTGCGGTAGTCTGCCCTTGCCCCACAGGGAACACAGTTGCATTCAAGCGCAAGAGTGCCAGGTCATTAGAAAAATGATTCTGCACGAGCGTAGAAGCCTGCTAAAAGGCATTATATTTGCGTTCTTACCTTGAGCATGGAGCACGAATGTTGTGTACGTCGGTGTGTACGTCAGTGTTCCATTGAGCATGGAGCACGAATGTTGTGTAACGTCGGCGGAGTTTGAGCGTTTTAAGCTGGCATGGCTCTGCGCCAAGCAACGTATTCATGATTTGCGCGGCGTGAAGGCAACGGGGTTTGCGCTCGCATCTGTCGCTTCCGCCACCAAAGCCATCTCGACTGCGCAGACATGCGTGATTGATCCTTTTGGAGAAGCGTTAACACCCAGCGTGCTTCTATGCTGCAGGTACACGGAAACCGTTTGGAAAAACGTTTCAAACGACGCTTCTTCTGTATAGCGATTAACCGCCGTAAATGCCTGTTAATCCATTTCAAGCTAGTGCATAGTGAGGGGCTAACTGTTTAATGGAACTACCTGTGCAGTGCCATTCGCTGAGGGTAGCAGCTGCCGAGTTTTTGAATTGCTAGAAATTATGCGCTGCGGAAAATCATCTAGGGTAGTTCGCGAATTATACCAATACCACGTGCGGGCCTCGGCCTCATTTCTCAGAACGAATTCAGCTCCGTAAACACTCAAGGGGCTGCGAAGGTTAACACTGCTCACCACTGCGAACAACCGAGTGAACCAGCTTGTATGTTTACCACCAGGGAACCCGGCATCCAACGAAATGGCTCCATTTTTACGGGAGGATTGATAGTGTATGCGCTATCATTAGTTAATGGGCCCTCCCTGGAACTTTAAGTGCTTTGCCAGGAGCAACATTATACAGGCGGAAGACAAGCTTATAAGCAGAAAACTGTACATGGGAGGTGCCCATATCGAGGGTGTTACGCTTTCAGCTATTGATTTAGTGGCATTTACCCGTGTGCTACGGCTCCTCTGAATGCGTCTGTGTTTTTGTAGCAAACTCACAGCAGTCTTGCTAAACTGAAGCCGTCCGCGAAAAAGGTAATCCTCAATTGGGAAATGTGCTTGCCCGTGCAGAAAGTACGCAACCGGGCTTTGCGAATGCGGAGCTACCAGAGACTGACACCATAGGAGGCGGTGCCCCACTAACTGAACATAATCTAATACTTTTGTTTTATCATGAGCAATTCGTTGTATAGTGGGTGCGTCTTCCAGTAGCCCAGTCGACACTCCTCTGGCTTTGAACCGCTGGCCAGTCAATTGGGTGACCTAGGGGAAGGAGTGTAAAAGCGTAAAAGCGCCAGTGGTTAAAAGGCAGATTGAGCTTGAGGAAAGGGGCCCACAAGAAGGGACGCCATCTGCTTTCTTACCTAACTACGTTTCACTCCGCACAAACCGCGAATAGTGAGTAACAATACGAAAATTTGAACGCCTTTTCTGATGCGCGGCCTTGATATAAGCAGAGCGGTTATGCGTAACCGTAGCGTTGAGGGGGGAGTAGTATGAGTTTGCGTCTGTCTGATGGGGTTGCTGTATCAGACAGTAAAAGGTGATAGGGGGGAAGAGTGTCATTTTCCCCTCGCTGTTGCCATAGCCTGTAAGCTGGCACTGCCAGAGGTGTAACAACTACCTAACAGCTTATTAGTTGTATTTGACTGAGAAGCAAAAAAACGCCAGCTCTCTCGGAAGCTGAAGCCACACCCAACACGTTCTAAACCAGCATTTCAAACATCAGTTCGAGACCAATGAGTTTGGGAAAATCTTGTTTGGAATGATAAACATCGTCTAGGCATCTACCCAACAAAACTGGGCCTGCGGCACCGGTATCCTAGAAGATTTTCTCCCGTAATTTGGATATCCTAAGGATGGTGCCGTAATGCGCTGGATTGATGCAATGCCCACCGTGCAACATGGGGGTTTGTTGTTGTGGCAACGGCGCCACCGTTTCTAGCCTGTACGCGCGGTAGTTTGTCCGGTGCATCTAAACACCTCTCGCCATTATGCGGTTTGCAAAGGAGCAGACAGCATGATCGCTCACGTCTGCCAGCCCGCACGAGTGACAACTTTTATGCAACATAGCGGGGGCAGTGGCGTGCCTCGGCAAATTCCACTAGGTGCTGGGAAGCGAATGATGAAGTTGAATGCACCCTCTGTTGAAGGCTCACCGTTGAGCATCTTGGGGGAAACAGGGCCGTAGCATGGACCTAGATCTTTTGGTGGCTAATCAACGCATCAGGAGGGTCTGCATATATGACGTAAGCAAGTGCTTGTTTGGCAAGCCGAGGCGCACATCATCACCTCTTAGGAGAGCTGGATGCTCACGGCAGCGGCGTGCTGAGCCATCCAACAAGCAGCCGCGCGTTCCCTTGATAATACCCTACAGTGGATGAAGACGAGTGCACCAAAGTGTGTTGAAAAAGCCGAGACAGTCCAAAGGGCTGTGCGCTGCGGTATCCCCGCGGGCCGTCTCGGGCCGTCTCAGGAGGTTCTTTAGTGAAGGAGTGGCCCTAAATGCATGCCGTAATTCAGGTTGCATGCTCGCGGCCTGCAGGCTCTGACTGTTCTGCTACGCATAACTGCAATTTCCCTTGCGTGCATTTAAGCACTGGCAATCGTTCTGGATGGGTAGGAATCCCAGTGTACACAAATACGATTCTTCCTGAGCGTAAAACCAACAGAGTGCGAATATCTTTCATACAAAGGTGTACTCCATTACACATGGATGGTGAATCCTGTGGAATTAACAAAACAACAGTTTGAACGCTTTTGCACCAGTATGACCTTGAACCAAGCAAAATATGCAAGTTTATCGTAGACCGTCGCGAGCGTGATTTGGGTTTGCTTCTGTCCAAAAAGGTTGCTGCAACAGCATTACACTGTACAAGGCGATGATGCGAAAACTGAGTGGCGCATCGCTCGCTTTTGCCATAGCCTGTAAGCTGATACCAGCCATAGTCTCGCGAGTAGCCAATCATCTAACATGAGATCTGCTGCTCAATGGTTGAGCACAATAAGTTCTCGAGATTCCAATAAAAAACAGTGCTTCGTGCCTAGATAAGTGGGAATGAAGCGGCCCTTGCAACGCCGATATCATACGCCATTCGCTCTCTTGCTCTTGGTATCTCCTGAATGATGCTGCTGCGCTCTGAGTTCGTACATTGCCCACTATGAAGCATGGAACTATGTCGTTGTGGCAACAACGTCGCTTGTCTAGCCTGTACGTACGCTAGGGCGTCCGATACATATGGCAGTCGATCACCATTATCCGGTTTCGCAAAGTAGGCAGAAAAACAGCCAACCTGTGCCAGCTCGCATTGGAGGCAAATGACTGCTGCAGGGCTGGTCGCGCGGTTGCCTGTAGGTGGCTACGCTGGCTTCTAGGGATGCCAAGGCCGAATGTGGGTGCTGTTCAAGCTTTTGATGCATCAGCGAACAGTGTCGAAGAAGCACACGGACAACTGAGGCCCCAGCAGGCAAAACTCCGGAGCCTCAAGGCGGATCCGGTGCTCTGGGTTCCCAATCAACGCAGCGAGTAGACCCGCATATACAAAGTGCAAAATCAAAAATGTGCTTTATTGGAAAGGGATATCCGCATGTCGAACCTTTACGTGAGGCTGGGGGTTTTGTTTTAACGCCAATGTTTAATCGTTTTGCGATCGGCTAATGCGCAACGTGAGCGTGCCACAAATGTTCATTTGAGCTAACACCTTCCGCTGGCAGGAGCATACATTTTTTTGGATGGACACCTAGGCGCCGTGCGCGTGTTAGCACCGTGGGGGTATGCAGTTTCTGTGCTTGCGGTTTGGAAGGCGCTCTTTGGCCCTATGGTCGCTCGCCGGCTCGCACTGTGCGCAAAGGGCCCCACAGGAATAGATACATTTTGCTTTCTTATGCCAAGCCGCGTTCCAATCCGCATGGCTTGAAAATAGTGTTAATGACACAGGAGTTCAAAGTGCTGTGCACTGGCGTGGCCATGAGGCTAGCAAAGCGCTTATGCTTGCCTTAATTCTCCAGCCGCCTGGTCTTCGTTTGCGCCAGTCTCATAAGGTTGTGCCACGTTTTTGCCACACAGTAAAAGATGCTGGAATGATAGAGGAATGAGCTGCCACGTGCTTCTGTCATAGCCTGTAAGCTGGCACCACTAGTAGCCTCGTGGCTGCCCAACCGAAACCAATTATACCTTCTGGGGACTTTAAAACCAGTCCACGGTCGTGAAGGTTGAGGCTGCACGGAAGCCATTCAAAACCACAACACATGGACTGTCAGCGCTTCTGCGCAGCGATTGAACGTGTTCAACATGCGTGCCGTGTTGAACACGCTGCAGTATCTCATATGGAACACTAGCAAAGAAACTGCATCTGCAGTGCCGATGTCCTAATGCACTCGCTCCCTTGTTTTCAGTATTTCAAAAGTGATGCTTAATGCTGCGAGTTCGTGCAGTCCGTACCTTGCAACAAGAAATATAGCTATTCTCCCAGCGACGCCACTGGTCTAGCCTGTACGCACATTGATACACCTGGAAGCCGATCAGCCATATGCGAAGTGTAAAAGGACTCAACATGGCCGATTGCCTATCCCAGCCCACGTTGGAGATAAGCAGTTTGCAGCATAATTGATTTGGTCGAGCCACGTGCCTATACGAAAACACCCTCTGGTTACCATCATGAATCAATCATAAATGTAGACGCTCCCGGAGTTGCCGAGTCGTCATCGAAGACCTTGAGCGAAGCGAGTGTGGACGTGCTACCGCCGTAGGCCGAAGTGCGGAGCCCAAGTAAGGGTCTGTTGCTCCTGGTACCTGGTTAGCGCAGGGAGAGGATTCTCACGTACGGCGGGCAGAATATAGAAAGTGCTTTATTGGACAGGGATTGACGTGCCGCCATTCGTGAAGAGCGTGACGCTCACGTTTTCGATTTATTAAACGTATCAACAACTGGCCGAGCTTTTGTTTGAAAAATGCCTTACAGCCTATCAGGGCAGGTGCCGAGAATTTGAATAAGGATACCAAGACAGTCGGAAGGGCGATGACGGCCCTTTCGAACCCTTCTGGATGGGTTAGAGCATGCCCGTGCTCGGATGCCGTATTTCTGGTGGCTTATTCACCGGCTGGCAACTGCGAATGGGCTTTTACGTACACCGTCAAGCATCTGTGCACGTTACCGAAACAACACATGCCTTGCGCAAGCGTGCAAGTGCCAGAACGTATAGAGATGGTCAGCCTTGAGGCGCACGCCTGACTGCAATATTCTGAGCGCGACACGCAGAGGCCACAAGCGTACTCAAGCGTGAGGGTTCCAGCCCATATACAGCGGGTTCAAATTGACCAACCAACGGACCCCCAAACAAGGGAAGTCATGCGTTCGTTTACGAAGCTGTGTTCAACTGCGCGAATAGTGGTTTACGAAACCGGAGGTCAAGAGGCTGTGCATGTTCGTAGCCGTGAGGCAGGCAAGGAGCCGGTGCATATCGGAGTTCAGCGGGAGCACGGTTTGGACTGGGTTCATGCTGGCTCATTAAGGTTGCGGAACTGCCGTCACACAGTAGATTTTACAGCGATAGCTGAGTGGCCTGCCACCTGTTTTTGCGATAGCCTGTAAGCTGACAGCACCACTAATCTGGTGATTGCCCAACCAACTTTGATTTGATTTTGCTCGTGAGAGAAGCGAAGAAAGGCCTGCGATTGTGGAGCCTGAAGCGCCCCTAAACGCTTGCGAGGGATATGTTTCAAGCACTAGCTTGTCTGCGCAGTGCTTAGATGCAATCACTGCTGGAGTATTCAATATAGAATAATACGCACTGTCGGGGCAACTAGCCAATGAGACTGCATACGCAGCGCTGATGCGCTGGGGCGTTCGTTCCCGTGATTTCGGTATTTCACGAATTGTGGTTGGCGCTGTGATCTGATGCGATATCATCAGATCACAGCGCCAACCAAAATATTATATATATATATATATATATATATATATATATATATATATATATATATATATATATATATATATATACTCATTTATTGGTTAACACAAAGGAAAGAGGAGGGTATAATGCAGGCGGTTGGCTCTAGTTTGGGGCACTGTATGGTGGTGTTCTCTGCTTGTCGTTCGAAGGCTGGTTTGAGTGCATGCTCCCTTCACCGAAGGCGCATGCAGTTCACACTGTTCATCTTCACACATCTCCAGCGTTTGATATCGCTTTCCCTTTATTTGCTGGGCTGACGTCTACATCCCCCACAAAGTATGCGCATATTGTAACGGACAGCTGGGAAATTGCTCATAAGGAAGCGGCCAGCATGCGGACTGACACGTTTGAGGGATACTGAGGGTATGCATTTTTGGCTAATCGTCGTTCTAGCTGCACCGTATTGCGTGGGGTGTGTGAGTGCAGGTAGGGATCACAGCTCAGATGTATGCATTTATGCACTTCCATTCAGAGAAACGTGCAGACTGAAGACCAAGGAGTGATTCCTAGCTTATAACAGCGCACGCCCTTTGTATTCTTCAGAAGGAGGTGCTTTCCGGAGTTTTGATTAGCTTTTGATGGGGAATCCCTGCCACTAACAGCTGTTGCGTGACCAATGTAGAGGGATATCCGAGCAGCGTTGCACAGCCCAGGTGTGGCGCATGTGAGGTTCCGTATGTCTGGACGGTTCATGGGCGGGTGAGGGCAGCGACTCGGTCGGGAGAATCGCTCTACATGTGTATGCCTAAGGAAGAGAACATATAGTATGGGCAGGTGCATGGCCTGGTGAGACGAGTCTACATGCTTTGCTCTCCACTACATGCATTTAGCATATGCGTTGTTGACAACCGACGGTGCTCTTTGTCCGGCTGTCGAAGGTGGACCGCACGTGCACGCTACAGCCTGAGCCTCGGTGTACATGGTCCCGTGTTCGGCACGTGAGTGTCTTTTCTCACGCTTTGTTTGTTTATAGCATATCATCGGCTTCTCAAAAGTGGCAGCTATTAATCGATATCCAGCAGAGTCACCATCTTCGTGGGATGGCTGTCACCGAATTTGGGGAATCGCGAATTGTGTGCAGGGGCTGTACACAGAATCGATTGGCGTGTATGTTACGTATTTTGGGAGCGAAAGCAGCGTAAGCGAGGTCCTGCCAAGATGCGGCGTGACAATGACTTTTTCTTGCAACTGTTTGCTGTGCGGACCAGGAAGTATGCACATGGATTGTATTAGCAGTTGTGCGTGTGCTGTGGCTTGATGGTTGCAGGACGCCGTGCGTGCAGCGACTGTGAGACGTGCTTAGGCTACGCATCTGGTCGGAGTCATTACGCTGCGTTCCTGGTGGCTTGCCCGTAGTATGAAGATAAGTGCAGTTGCGTGTTCAGGTGCATGCGTCTTAGTGGAAGGGAGCGTACACATGGCGGAAGCAGAAGGGGATCCTTTTTTGCCTTGGTAGTGCGCTTGTCTGTTGATCAGAAGGCTGCGTGCTGCGGCGCATCCTTTGGCATTTGCAGGACTGAATCTGGCATTACAAACTGCTGCAGGAAGTGGGTGCCACAGGCTCCTCATAGCGCGGTACCAGGCATTAACGGCAGCCAGGATCCTTTTGTGACGGTCGCGGGGCCGTAAGTGGCACGCACAGTGATCTGGTTTAGGGGGATAATGTTAATGGGCCTGCTTGACTGAGCGTGCACTAAGCAGTTTGAGGGGTCGTGGCCGCTTGGTGCAACATTTGCCGAAAAGCTTGGTCTTCACGCGAATATAGGCGGTTAGTGTACTATGAGTATTCGATCGCTTTCCGCTCCTTGCTGTCACGGATTGGCATCACCAGTTAATACTAGGCTGACCCGCTTGCCACATTGGACGGTGTTGGGCTTTGGAGGTGCAAGCAGCTTCTGTGTGTTGGAAGCTTTTCGCAGGGAGGCAAATGCACGTCAAGTGGGCTCATGCGCAGGTGTGGTGTATGAATCGTTTCTCGTATAAGGGCATGCTGTGGTGTCCAGAAAGTACGCGAATCGTTTGAACTGACAGCAGTGGAGGTGCTGAAATAATTGGAGTAAGGGCTGTGAAGAACCGCTGAGATATGTTGGGGGAATGCATCCTGTTTGAGCCATTGTTGTGCATGCATTCGCGTATGAGGGTAGTGTGAAGGCAGATAAAGCTTTGTGTTGAGAAGCATAGGCGGATGTAGAAGGAAACGGGGACTCAAAAGCACTTGGCCCCCTGAGCATGGCCAACTCATTGTAGATGCACGTGTGCCCCGGCATACGGATTGACTACACCGTTATGGCTCCGAAAGCCTCTTACGGAATGCTTGAGCACGTATAAAATTTGAATACACTTTTATTCCATAACAGTCCTTCGCCGCTACGGAGGGTAAACCGCGCATTTGCTCTGCCGCCATGAATTGCCCTGTAGCCGTTTGCAAGCAGGCTGAAGGAAAATGCGACGAGATGCGGGCGTGCACAGACTTCAAATCTGAGGCAGGAGTCATCAGCCAGGATAGAAATCGACGCCATGGAAGACACAGCAGGCGGGGAGTATGCTTGGATCATATCGGAATCTAGCTATTGCATTCGAAGCATCAGGACGTAGATTCCGTACTTGAAGGCACGTTTGTCGCAATTCTAGGTTGAGTGCAGCGATTGTATACTGGCTGCAACAGGAGGTGGGTATCGCTGCCTGCTGCAACATCTCTGTGCATACCTCTCGTTTGAGGTGTCCTACCCCATGCCTGTGGCTAGTGCTAGGTTTGCGTCCTAGAGCAGAGGCCAGGACTGAGGCCACTGAATATGGGAATGGGCGTTTGTAAATGGAGGAAGAAGAGCGTTCGCGATGTAATGTGAGTGATAGCAGATGCGGTGTTTCACACAAGACAAGCTTCAAGGGTTCCTGCGGCCTGCCTATGCTTGCGGATGGTTTGAGCGACGTTTGCTTTATGAAACAGCGGCAAATTTTAGCCACTGGGTTTTGGAATGCATGCTTGTATAGGAGAACAGTGTGCGTTCACGGCATATGCTGTATGGCAGTATTATGTGTCGTGCATCACAGAAAGTGCGCAGGATGGCCCGTGTCGACTAAGTATGAACACCGGTGGTTTGAGCAACTTATGCTTTCTCACAAAAGAAGGCTGGCAAGAGCAAGACGGTACATGCACAGCGTATGGTGGGTAACAGTAGACACTTACAGCACGCCGTGAACACACCTTGCTATTTCACAGATTGTGCGTACGGTCTCTGCTGTGAGCTGTCTATGCCGTGACTTGAGCTGCCTATGTACTTTGGAGCGTAGACCAGCGGTTGCATTTACGGTGTATGGTGGGACGCAGTAGATGCGGTGCCTCACAGGAGGTGAGCTGCATGATCTTCTGGGGCCTGTCCTGAGCATTCCATGTAGATAAATATGCAATGGCAGGGCAACTAGACGATGATACTGCATCGGCAGAGAGCGGCAATAGCTTAGTAGATGCCTTCCCTTAATTTCGATAGGTCAAGGATGACGCTGTACTGCTGTGGGTTGGTGCATCTTGCACCTTGCAGTGTGGAATATTGTGGGTGCTGCAACGAAGTCACTTGCTTAGCCTGTACGCCCGCTGATCTGGCTGATTCATGCCACAGTCCACCAGCACTATGCAAAAGGTAATAAAAGTGTATGCGAGGCGTTTAAGACCCAGCCTGACCGACCAACTGCGCCGAACCGCAGCTAAGACGGGTGCTTTGCAGCACAGTTGGTCTGTGAGCTTGTCTCGGGAAATTTCTCTGGCAGTTTGCCGTGCCAAGGCCAAATTGGAAGCCCTCTGATCGTGTTGGTTTAGGAGGGGTAGGAAATCGTTGGGGGAGCGGATGTGGAGATGCTGTCGCCGTAAGCCGAAGAGCTGAGTCCTACGTCGAACCTGGTACTCGCATGGCGTAATCAACGCAGGGCGTGGGTCCGCATATATGAATCACAACGTCAAACAGAATCTGTGTTCGAGAGGGAGGCCCGCATAGGGTCAAACCTGTTAGAGCGCGATGCTCACTGTAGCCAAGTGCTAAGCGTATCAGTGGATGGCCGCATTCTGCCTTGCCAGTGCCTCGGAGCAATCAGGACGGATGCAGCGAATCTGTAAACGGAGGCGAAACAGTCTGAAGGGCAGCAGGCGGCGGATATGCTCCCGTACGAAAGCCTCAACAGGGGCTGTAGGCACGGGTTGGCCTTAATCTGTTGCCATAGGTCAGACTGCTCATTTACTGGGTGGAAACGGTGAATGGTCTGCTGGGCATGACTGCAATAGTGGACAGGTGGCACGTGCGTCTCAGAAACAGCACTCTCATTGTAAGCGTATTTAGAGTGCCAGTGCGTAGAGCGACGATTCGCTTGGGTGCTTATATGTGCTTAGCGTAGCCTTGGTGTGACACTCAGAGACCACAGGCGGATTGAAGAGAAAACGTATCGTTTCGTAGGCAGCAGATTTATGTTGAGCAAATGGACCCACAAGAAGAGATGCCACTCGGCTCCTTACCAAGCTGTGCTCCCCTACACATGGATTGTCAATTATGCGTATTTAGCGAGACAAGGGAATTCAAGGGGCTTTCATTGGCGTGACCCTGTACTCAATCAGAGCTTTGATGCTTCTTGTAGTCTGGTGGAAAACCGGCTTCTTTTCGCAGCTGTCTGTTGAAGCATTCCAACGCGATCTCCTAATGCAAGGTGCTGGAGCGAGAACTGACTGGAAAGGAGAAAACCCTGACGCGACGTCAAACCTAGGCGTGCCAACGTGTGAAATGGATACTCATTTCCCGCAAAGGAAGCCGGAAGAAGAGACGCATTATGCCTCCTGAGCAAGCTGTGGTTCACTACGGAGGGATTGCCAATACTGTGTGACTACGCAGGAGTTCTGTCTGCATTCCACCTTTATAACCTTAAACTAAGCAACACATTCATGCTTTTTGCAGCCACACAGCAGGCAGGTTTGGGCTTACGTGTGTTGAAAAAACCACCAAATGTTTCGACCACCCAACCTGCTGGAATGAGTTTCGGCTATTCGCGACTATCTGTTTAGCCAGTACGCACTTTGTTTTAGCAGTACGTTTCGTCGCTGCGGAGAAGCCATCAGCCAGCACCGCAGGTGGGCGTACTTCAACAGGATATCTATACGCATGCATCAGCGTTGTTTCACCTGTAGCAGGGCAGAAAGGCATGGTATGCTTACCAACATTCCACAGGTAATGTGAGAGGCGATCGTCGGTCAGGCACAAATCAGCGATTCCGTTCAGGCGCTCGTGTCTTACGGTGGGTTACAGCTGGTGCGGTTCGCTGGTGTTGCAGCTGTACATCGTTATGCAAAGGTTCTCTGGGAGAGGGTGCCGAGTTGCCTTGTGCATCAATATTTGATATGGGGTTCGAGCTGGCCTCTCTATACCATTTTGGAGCATTTTGGAGAAGTGCATGGATCAGGACTATTGAACTGATTGGCAGGCTACTGGAGCAACGGAGGGGGCATACGTGTATATCTGCAGTAGTCTGCGCGTGCCGGGCAGAGAATGCAAACGCGTGTAAGAGTACCAATACGTAGAAGGCATGCTCAGCGTGAGGAGAGGATGCCAGAAGGAGAGGCACTATTTGCTTCCTGTCCATTCAGTGCTCCGCCAAGCAAGGATTGCGAACCGTGTGTAGCTATGGGGGAGCTCTGGCTGCTTTGCATTAGCGTTGCCGTGAACGGAGCGCGGCGTTCATGCGTTGCGGTGCGGCGGTAGCCTGGCTTGTGTTTGTTTCTGTCCGATAAGGTTGGTCTAGCTCTGTAGTACGGCTGGCGCTGGAGTGGTGAACTAAAGGCACAAGTCACTCGTTTTGGACATAGACGGTGAGCCGCCACCATGCAAAAATTCTTGCCTGCCCAACCCAGTCTAAGTGAGCCTGCTTGAATAGTGTAAAGGTCCTGTGGTAGTACAGGTTGGAAAGCGTTTAGAACACGCACTTCAAACGCCACCAATTTGCCGCAGCGGTTGAACGCAAAAGGCTGTGGCTAATCCTTCTGAGAGTAGTACAACATGAGTGGACAAGTAGCCAGCTAAACTGCATCTGCAATGCCGGTGTCCAAGGATATTCGATCCAGTGTCCCCGATTTCTCAGGAATGATGCTTTGCCGTACCGTCATGTAAACGGCTCTGACATTTGTGAGCAACGCCGCGGCCGTGGCTACAATTCTCAGAGCCCACGCAGCTTCATGAGCATTCGAAGTGTCGGAACAGCCAAGATCGCCTATCATTTTGAAGACCCGAATGGGCCAGACTGTATGTTTACCTTGCACGCACCTGGTCCCCGGCTAGACGCCTTGGTCTTTACGGGGGTCTTCATAGTTTTTGCGTTACGTTAAGTTGCTGGACTCTGCAGAGCATGCCCAAAGACAAGGCATAATGCTCGGACGGACGTGTAAGCAGAAAACACTGCATACGAGGGACTGCTTTCGAAAGGTTTGTTCTTCCAGATTTTTGAGCCGATTGGGTGGCATTCGTTGTGGCGGGAACGATTACACTGGGGATCCTCTGAATCAGCCTGTGCTCGTTCATGGGGATTCCAGCAGAGCCATACCGAACTGAACCTGCCAGTGGAATGCGTACATCTCCGATGAACAATGCACTTACCTCTTCAGCCAGTATGCAGAAAAATTTCGCAACAGCATTTTGGACTCTGGAGCTTGTAGAGACCAGAACTGTCAGAGGCGATGTTCGAACAACTGCAAATAGTGAAATTCCGATGCCTGTACCCTGCGTTCTTCGTTTTACAGTGGGTGAGTTTCCCAACGGGCAAAGGATGGCTCGTCTGTTTAACGAACTAATTGGCAAGCAGCTGAATCTGCTGGGGGGGCTTATACGGCTGCAGTATTCCTCGCGTTCCAAGCAGAGAGCCCAAGTGCATTCAAGAGTAGGATTAAAAAGTGCAGAAAGCAGATTAACTGTGAGCAAAGCGGCCCACAGGAATAGATACATTTTGCTTTCTTATGCCAAGCCGCGTTCCAACCCGCATGGCTTGAAAATAGTGTTAATGACACAGGAGTTCAAAGTGCTGTGCACTGGCGTGGCCATGAGGCTAGCAAAGCGCTTATGCTTGCCTTAATTCTCCAGCCGCCTGGTCTTCGTTTGCGCCAGTCTCATAAGGTTGTGCCACGTTTTTGCCACACAGTAAAAGATGCTGGAATGATAGAGGAATGAGCTGCCACGTGCTTCTGTCATAGCCTGTAAGCTGGCACCACTAGTAGCCTCGTGGCTGCCCAACCGAAACCAATTATACCTTCTGGGGACTTTAAAACCAGTCCACGGTCGTGAAGGTTGAGGCTGCACGGAAGCCATTCAAAACCACAACACATGGACTGTCAGCGCTTCTGCGCAGCGATTGAACGTGTTCAACATGCGTGCCGTGTTGAACACGCTGCAGTATCTCATATGGAACACTAGCAAAGAAACTGCATCTGCAGTGCCGATGTCCTAATGCACTCGCTCCCTTGTTTTCAGTATTTCAAAAGTGATGCTTAATGCTGCGTGTTCGTGCAGTCTGTACCTTGCAACAAGAAATATAGCTATTCTCCCAGCGACGTCACTGGTCTAGCCTGTACGTACATTGATACACCTGGAAGCCGATCAGCCATATGCGAAGTGTAAAAGGACTCAACATGGCCGACTGCCTACCCCAGCCCACGTTGGAGATAAGCAGTTTGCAGCATAATTGATTTGGTCGAGCCACGTGCCTATACGAAAACACCCTCTGGTTACCATCATGAATCAATCATAAATGTAGACGCTCCCGGAGTTGCCGAGTCGTCATCGAAGACCTTGAGCGAAGCGAGTGTGGACGTGCTACCGCCGTAGGCCGAAGTGCGGAGCCCAAGTAAGGGTCTGTTGCTCCTGGTACCTGGTTAGCGCAGGGAGAGGATTCTCACGTACGGCGGGCAGAATATAGAAAGTGCTTTATTGGACAGGGATTGACGTGCCGCCATTCGTGAAGAGCGTGACGCTCACGTTTTCGATTTATTAAACGTATCAACAACTGGCCGAGCTTTTGTTTGAAAAATGCCTTACAGCCTATCAGGGCAGGTGCCGAGAATTTGAATAAGGATACCAAGACAGTCGGAAGGGCGATGACGGCCCTTTCGAACCCTTCTGGATGGGTTAGAGCATGCCCGTGCTCGGATGCCGTATTTCTGGTGGCTTATTCACCGGCTGGCAACTGCGAATGGGCTTTTACGTACACCGTCAAGCATCTGTGCACGTTACCGAAACAACACATGCCTTGCGCAAGCGTGCAAGTGCCAGAACGTATAGAGATGGTCAGCCTTGAGGCGCACGCCTGACTGCAATATTCTGAGCGCGACACGCAGAGGCCACAAGCGTACTCAAGCGTGAGGGTTCCAGCCCATATACAGCGGGTTCAAATTGACCAACCAACGGACCCCCAAACAAGGGAAGCCATGCGTTCGTTTACGAAGCTGTGTTCAACTGCGCGAATAGTGGTTTACGAAACCGGAGGTCAAGAGGCTGTGCATGTTCGTAGCCGTGAGGCAGGCAAGGAGCCGGTGCATATCGGAGTTCAGCGGGAGCACGGTTTGGACTGGGTTCATGCTGGCTCATTAAGATTGCGGAACTGCCGTCACACAGTAGATTTTACAGCGATAGCTGAGTGGCCTGCCACTTGTTTTTGCGATAGCTTGTAAGCTGACAGCACCACTAATCTGGTGATTGCCCAACCAACTTTGATTTGATTTTGCCCGTGAGAGAAGCGAAGAAAGGCCTGCGATTGTGGAGCCTGAAGCGCCCCGAAACGCTTGCGAAGGATACGTTTCAAGCATTAGTTTGTCTGCGCAGTGCTTAGATGCAGTCACTGCTGGAGTATTCAATATAGAATAATACGCGCTGTCGGGGCAACTAGCCAATGAGACTGCATGCGCAGCGCTGATGCGCTGGGGCACTCGTTCCCGTGATTTCGGTATTTCACGAATTGTGGTTGGCGCTGTGATCTGATGGGATATCAACCTTGCAGCATGGCACTTGGTTCCTGCAACGACGTTATTTGCCTAGCCTGTAAGCGCGCTAGTTTGGATGACGCCCGCTGACGGTCAATCACCATTATGCAATGCGTATTTGAGGATACAGCATGGCCACCTGCCTCTGCAAGCCTGCACTGGAGGCAACCGTTTTGTAACGAGCCTGATCAAGGCGCGTGTTTACGGAAAGCTGCATTGGCTGTGTGGACTAGATGGTTTGGCCATCAAGACTGAAGTTGGAGGCATCTTGTGCCGTAGGTGCGTCATCGAAGACCTTGGGGGGAGTGGATGTGGACATGCTGCGTCGCAGGGTGAAATGCGGAGCCCTAGGCTGGATCAGGGGCTTGTGATGCTTAATAAACGCAGGACGTAGGTCTGCATATATGAAGTGCAAAATAAGGAATGCGCTTTATTGGATAGGGGAATGCGCACCCCAAACCTGTACTGCATAGGGGTGATTCTGTTTGGGCGTCCCTATTTAAATGCCTTTGTGTTCGGCCAAGTTGCAATTTATGAGTGTATTGCTAGTCTTTGACTGAACAAGGCATCCCACGACAAAGCATTCAGAGCGACCCAACCAAGTAAGCACAGGTAGACAAAAAGCAGGCTTTCTGTCTATACGTACGTTGTTTGTCGGAGAGCCTAAGCATTTTAGGTGTTTGCTGGCCTTCAAAAGCAGCAGAATTCGGCAATAACGCCCCTTGGAGCCAGCTGCACAATTTGCATTTGGTGTTGAAGGTGGAATTGATCAGGCTGCCCAGGTGAAATCAACCCCCTTCGCTAGTACGAGAAAACGCATTATTTCGTGGATATGTGGGGTACCTGCATGCGTGAGCATCGTGGGGTTATGCAGTTTGCGTACTCGCGTTGAAGGGCGCAGTGTAGAGACGGCTTCTTTGGCTGTATGGTCGCTCGCTGTTTTACCCAGGAAGTAAGCACTTCTGCCTGGCACGTTTATGGGCGCCGCTAGCTTTCTAGCCGGCTGGTGGCAGGCGTTGATATATATTTGCACGCGTGAAGAATTATGTAGTTGCAGCGTGAGGAAAAGTGGGAGTTCGATCTGGTTTGGGCGCGTCTGCCGTCGATATCTACTAGGAGTCTAATATTGCAAATGGTTTTAGTGAGTTGTTAAGGCAGTGTTTGTCCAGCGCAGTACGTAGTAGGAAACAGCGACAACTACGCGGTGATTTGTGTCAAGCCTTCATTACGATTGAAGGCCCGCCTGGCTGTGTAAGGTGGCACTTGTTTTGTAGGGGATGGATATGGAGAAGGGCGGGGCAAGGCTGACAGTGCGGCAAGCGCAAGCTGGTTAAATACTTATGGCACGCTCACAAAACGGCGCGAAGCCTGTAGCTCTATCTCATTGCTCATTTATTGGTTAACACGAAGGAACGAGGAGAGTATAATGCAGGCGGTTGGCTCTAGTTTGGGGCACTGTATGGTGGTGTTCTCTGCTTGTCGTTCGAAGGCTGGTTTGAGTGCATGTTCCCTTCACCGAAGGCGCATGCAGTTCACACTGTTCATCTTCACACATCTCCAGTGTTTGATATCGCTTTCCCTTTATTTGCTGGGTTGACGTCCACATCCCCCAGCAAGTATGCGCATACTGCAACGGACAGCTGGGAAATTGCTCGGAAGGAAGCGGCCAGCATGCGGACTGGCACGTTTGGGGGATACTGAGGGTATGCATTTTTGGCTAATCGTCGTTCTAGCTGCACCGTATTGTGTGGGGTGTGTGAGTGCAGGTAGGGATCACAGCTCAGATGTATGCATTTATGCACTTCCATTCAGAGAAACGTGCAGACTGAAGACCAAGGAGTGATTCCTAGCTTATAACAGCGCACGCCCTTTGTATTCTTCAGAAGGAGGTGCTTTCCGGAGTTTTGATTAGCTTTTGATGGGGAATCCCTGCCACTAACAGCTGTTGCGTGACCAATGTAAAGGGATATCCGAGCAGCGTTGCACAGCCCAGGTGTGGCGCATGTGAGGTTCCGTATGTCTGGACGGTTCATGGGCGGGTGAGGGCAGCGACTCGGTCGGGAGAATCGCTCTACATGTGTATGCCTAAGGAAGAGAACATATAGTATGGGCAGGTGCATGGCCTGGTGAGACGAGCCTACATGCTTTGCTCTCCACTACACGCATTTAGCATATGCGTTGTTGACAACCGACGGTGCTCTTTGTCCCGCTGTCGAAGGTGGACCGCACGTGCACGCTACAGCCTGCGCCACGGTGTACATGATCCCGTGTTCGGCACGTGAGTGTCTTTTCTCACGCTTTGTTTGTTTATAGCATATCGTCGGCTTCTCAAAAGTGGCAGCTATTAATCGATATCCAGCAGAGCCACCATCTTCGTGGGATGGCTGTCACCGAATTTGGGGAATCGCGAATTGTGTGCAGGGGCTGTACACAGAATCGATTGGCGTGTATGTTACGTATTTTGGGAGCGAAAGCAGCGTAAGCGAGGTCCTGCGAAGATGCGGCGTGACAACGACTTTTTCTTGCAACTGTTTGCTGTGCGGACCAGGAAGTATGCACATGGATTGTATTAGCAGTTGTGCGTGTGCTGTGGCTTGATGGTTGCAGGACGCCGTGCGTGCAGCGACTGTGAGACGTGCTTAGGCTACGCATCTGGTCGGAGTCATTACGCTGCGTTCCTGGTGGCTTGCCCGTAGTATGAAGATAAGTGCAGTTGCGTGTTCAGGTGCATGCGTCTTAGTGGAAGGGAGCGTACACATGGCGGAAGCAGAAGGGGATCCTTTTTTGCCTTGGTAGTGCGCTTGTCTGTTGATCAGAAGGCTGCGTGCTGCGGCGCATCCTTTGGCATTTGCAGGACTGAATCTGGCATTACAAACTGCTGCAGGAAGTGGGTGCCACAGGCTCCTCATAGCGCGGTACCAGGCATTAACGGCAGCCAGGATCCTTTTGTGACGGTCGCGGGGCCGTAAGTGGCACGCACAGTGATCTGGTTTAGGGGGATAATGTTAATGGGCCTGCTTGACTGAGCGTGCACTAAGCAGTTTGAGGGGTCGTGGCCGCTTGGTGCAACATTTGCCGAAAAGCTTGGTCTTCACGCGAATATAGGCGGTTAGTGTACTATGAGTATTCGATCGCTTTCCGCTCCTTGCTGTCACGGATTGGCATCACCAGTTAATACTAGGCTGACCCGCTTGCCACATTGGACGGTGTTGGGCTTTGGAGGTGCAAGCAGCTTCTGTGTGTTGGAAGCTTTTCGCAGGGAGGCAAATGCACGTCAAGTGGGCTCATGCGCAGGTGTGGTGTATGAATCGTTTCTCGTATAAGGGCATGCTGTGGTGTCCAGAAAGTACGCGAATCGTTTGAACTGACAGCAGTGGAGGTGCTGAAATAATTGGAGTAAGGGCTGTGAAGAACCGCTGAGATATGTTGGGGGAATGCATCCTGTTTGAGCCATTGTTGTGCATGCATTCGCGTATGAGGGTAGTGTGAAGGCAGATAAAGCTTTGTGTTGAGAAGCATAGGCGAATGTAGAAGGAAACGGGGACTCAAAAGCACTTGGCCCCCTGAGCATGGCCAACTCATTGTAGATGCACGTGTGCCCCGGCATACGGATTGACTACACCGTTATGGCTCCGAAAGCCTCTTACGGAATGCTTGAGCACGTATAAAATTTGAATACACTTTTATTCCATAACAGTCCTTCGCCGCTACGGAGGGTACACCGCGCATTTGCTCTGCCGCCATGAATTGCCCTGTAGCCGTTTGCAAGCAGGCTGAAGGAAAATGCGACGAGATGCGGGCGTGCACAGACTTCAAATCTGAGGCAGGAGTCATCAGCCAGGATAGAAATCGACGCCATGGAAGACACAGCAGGCGGGGAGTATGCTTGGATCATATCGGGATCTAGCTATTGCATTCGAAGCATCAGGACGTAGATTCCGTACTTGAAGGCACGTTTGTCGCAATTCTAGGTTGAGTGCAGCGATTGTATACTGGCTGCAACAGGAGGTGGGTATCGCTGCCTGCTGCAACATCTCTGTGCATACCTCTCGTTTGAGGTGTCCTACCCCATGCCTGTGGCTAGTGCTAGGTTTGCGTCCTAGAGCAGAGGCCAGGACTGAGGCCACTGAATATGGGAATGGGCGTTTGTAAATGGAGGAAGAAGAGCGTTCGCGATGTAATGTGAGTGATAGCAGATGCGGTGTTTCACACAAGACAAGCTTCAAGGGTTCCTGCGGCCTGCCTACGCTTGCGGATGGTTTGAGCGGCGTTTGCTTTATGAAACAGCGGCAAATTTTAGCCACTGGGTTTTGGAATGCATGCTTGTATAGGAGAACAGTGTGCGTTCACGGCATATGCTGTATGGCAGTATTATGTGTCGTGCATCACAGAAAGTGCGCAGGATGGCCCGTGTCGACTAAGTATGAACACCGGTGGTTTGAGCAACTTATGCTTTCTCACAAAAGAAGGCTGGCAAGAGCAAGACGGTACATGCACAGCGTATGGTGGGTAACAGTAGACACTTACAGCACGCCGTGAACACACCTTGCTATTTCACAGATTGTGCGTACGGTCTCTGCTGTGAGCTGTCTATGCCGTGACTTGAGCTGCCTATGTACTTTGGAGCGTAGACCAGCGGTTGCATTTACGGTGTATGGTGGGACGCAGTAGATGCGGTGCCTCACAGGAGGTGAGCTGCATGATCTTCTGGGGCCTGTCCTGAGCATTCCATGTAGATAAATATGCAATGGCAGGGCAACTAGACGATGATACTGCATCGGCAGAGAGCGGCAATAGCTTAGTAGATGCCTTCCCTTAATTTCGATAGGTCAAGGATGACGCTGTACTGCTGTGGGTTGGTGCATCTTGCACCTTGCAGTGTGGAATATTGTGGGTGCTGCAACGAAGTCACTTGCTTAGCCTGTACGCCCGCTGATCTGGCTGATTCATGCCACAGTCCACCAGCACTATGCAAAAGGTAATAAAAGTGTATGCGAGGCGTTTAAGACCCAGCCTGACCGACCAACTGCGCCGAACCGCAGCTAAGACGGGTGCTTTGCAGCACAGTTGGTCTGTGAGCTTGTCTCGGGAAATTTCTCTGGCAGTTTGCCGTGCCAAGGCCAAATTGGAAGCCCTCTGATCGTGTTGGTTTAGGAGGGGTAGGAAATCGTTGGGGGAGCGGATGTGGAGATGCTGTCGCCGTAAGCCGAAGAGCTGAGTCCTACGTGGAACCTGGTACTCGCATGGCGTAATCAACGCAGGGCGTGGGTCCGCATATATGAATCACAACGTCAAACAGAATCTGTGTTCGAGAGGGAGGCCCGCATAGGGTCAAACCTGTTAGAGCGCGATGCTCACTGTAGCCAAGTGCTAAGCGTATCAGTGGATGGCCGCATTCTGCCTTGCCAGTGCCTCGGAACAATCAGGACGGATGCAGCGAATCTGTAAACGGAGGCGAAACAGTCTGAAGGGCAGCAGGCGGCGGATATGCTCCCGTACGAAAGCCTCAACAGGGGCTGTAGGCACGGGTTGGCCTTAATCTGTTGCCATAGGTCAGACTCCTCATTTACTGGGTGGAAACGGTGAATGGTCTGCTGGGCATGACTGCAATAGAGGACAGGTGGCACGTGCGTCTCAGAAACAGCACTCTCATTGTAAGCGTATTTAGAGTGCCAGTGCGTAGAGCGACGATTCGCTTGGGTGCTTATATGTGCTTAGCGTAGCCTTGGTGTGACACTCAGAGACCACAGGCGGATTGAAGAGAAAACGTATCGTTTCGTAGGCAGCAGATTTATGTTGAGCAAATGGACCCACAAGAAGAGATGCCACTCGGCTCCTTACCAAGCTGTGCTCCCCTACACATGGATTGTCAATTATGCGTATTTAGCGAGACAAGGGAATTCAAGGGGCTTTCATTGGCGTGACCCTGTACTCAATCAGAGCTTTGATGCTTCTTGTAGTCTGGTGGAAAACCGGCTTCTTTTCGCAGCTGTCTGTTGAAGCATTCCAACGCGATCTCCTAATGCAAGGTGCTGGAGCGAGAACTGACTGGAAAGGAGAAAACCCTGACGCGACGTCAAACCTAGGCGTGCCAACGTGTGAAATGGATACTCATTTCCCGCAAAGGAAGCCGAAAGAAGAGACGCATTATGCCTCCTGAGCAAGCTGTGGTTCACTACGGAGGGATTGCCAATACTGTGTGACTACGCAGGAGTTCTGTCGGCATTCCACCTTTATAGCCTTAAACTAAGCAACACATTCATGCTTTTTGCAGCCACACAGCAGGCAGGTTTGGGCTTACGTGTGTTGAAAAAACCACCAAATATTTCGACCACCCAACCTGCTGGAATGCGTTTCGGCTATTCGCGACTATCTGTTTAGCCAGTACGCACTTTGTTTTAGCAGTACGTTTCGTCGCTGCGGAGAAGCCATCAGCCAGCACCGCAGGTGGGCGTACTTCAACAGGATATCTATACGCATGCATCAGCGTTGTTTCACCTGTAGCAGGGCAGAAAGGCATGGTATGCTTACCAACATTCCACAGGTAATGTGAGAGGCGATCGTCAGTCAGGCACAAATCAGCGATTCCGTTCAGGCGCTCGTGTCTTACGGTGGGTTACAGCTGGTGCGGTTCGCTGGTGTTGCAGCTGTACATCGTTATGCAAAGGTTCTCTGGGAGAGGGTGCCGAGTTGCCTTGTGCATCAATATTTGATATGGGGTTCGAGCTGGCCTCTCTATACCATTTTGGAGCATTTTGGAGAAGTGCATGGATCAGGACTATTGAACTGATTGGCAGGCTACTGGAGCAACGGAGGGGGCATACGTGTATATCTGCAGTAGTCTGCGCGTGCCGGGCAGAGAATGCAAACGCGTGTAAGAGTACCAATACGTAGAAGGCATGCTCAGCGTGAGGAGAGGATGCCAGAAGGAGAGGCACTATTTGCTTCCTGTCCATTCAGTGCTCCGCCAAGCAAGGATTGCGAACCGTGTGTAGCTATGGGGGAGCTCTGGCTGCTTTGCATTAGCGTTGCCGTGAACGGAGCGCGGCGTTCATGCGTTGCGGTGCGGCGGTAGCCTGGCTTGTGTTTGTTTCTGTCCGATAAGGTTGGTCTAGCTCTGTAGTACGGCTGGCGCTGGAGTGGTGAACTAAAGGCACAAGTCACTCGTTTTGGACATAGACGGTGAGCCGCCACCATGCAAAAATTCTTGCCTGCCCAACCCAGTCTAAGTGAGCCTGCTTGAATAGTGTAAAGGTCCTGTGGTAGTACAGGTTGGAAAGCGTTTAGAACACGCACTTCAAACGCCACCAATTTGCCGCAGCGGTTGAACGCAAAAGGCTGTGGCTAATCCTTCTGAGAGTAGTACAACATGAGTGGACAAGTAGCCAGCTAAACTGCATCTGCAATGCCGGTGTCCAAGGATATTCGATCCAGTGTCCCCGATTTCTCAGGAATGATGCTTTGCCGTACCGTCATGTAAACGGCTCTGACATTTGTGAGCAACGCCGCGGCCGTGGCTACAATTCTCAGAGCCCACGCAGCTTCATGAGCATTCGAAGTGTCGGAACAGCCAAGATCGCCTATCATTTTGAAGACCCGAATGGGCCAGACTGTATGTTTACCTTGCACGCACCTGGTCCCCGGCTAGACGCCTTGGTCTTTACGGGGGTCTTCATAGTTTTTGCGTTACGTTAAGTTGCTGGACTCTGCAGAGCATGCCCAAAGACAAGGCATAATGCTCGGACGGACGTGTAAGCAGAAAACACTGCATACGAGGGACTGCTTTCGAAAGGTTTGTTCTTCCAGATTTTTGAGCCGATTGGGTGGCATTCGTTGTGGCGGGAACGATTACACTGGGGATCCTCTGAATCAGCCTGTGCTCGTTCATGGGGATTCCAGCAGAGCCATACCGAACTGAACCTGCCAGTGGAATGCGTACATCTCCGATGAACAATGCACTTACCTCTTCAGCCAGTATGCAGAAAAATTTCGCAACAGCATTTTGGACTCTGGAGCTTGTAGAGACCAGAACTGTCAGAGGCGATGTTCGAACAACTGCAAATAGTGAAATTCCGATGCCTGTACCCTGCGTTCTTCGTTTTACAGTGGGTGAGTTTCCCAACGGGCAAAGGATGGCTCGTCTGTTTAACGAACTAATTGGCAAGCAGCTGAATCTGCTGGGGGGGCTTATACGGCTGCAGTATTCCTCGCGTTCCAAGCAGAGAGCCCAAGTGCATTCAAGAGTAGGATTAAAAAGTGCAGAAAGCAGATTAACTGTGAGCAAAGCGGCCCACAGGAATAGATACATTTTGCTTTCTTATGCCAAGCCGCGTTCCAATCCGCATGGCTTGAAAATAGTGTTAATGACACAGGAGTTCAAAGTGCTGTGCACTGGCGTGGCCATGAGGCTAGCAAAGCGCTTATGCTTGCCTTAATTCTCCAGCCGCCTGGTCTTCGTTTGCGCCAGTCTCATAAGGTTGTGCCACGTTTTTGCCACACAGTAAAAGATGCTGGAATGATAGAGGAATGAGCTGCCACGTGCTTCTGTCATAGCCTGTAAGCTGGCACCACTAGTAGCCTCGTGGCTGCCCAACCGAAACCAATTATACCTTCTGGGGACTTTAAAACCAGTCCACGGTCGTGAAGGTTGAGGCTGCACGGAAGCCATTCAAAACCACAACACATGGACTGTCAGCGCTTCTGCGCAGCGATTGAACGTGTTCAACATGCGTGCCGTGTTGAACACGCTGCAGTATCTCATATGGAACACTAGCAAAGAAACTGCATCTGCAGTGCCGATGTCCTAATGCACTCGCTCCCTTGTTTTCAGTATTTCAAAAGTGATGCTTAATGCTGCGTGTTCGTGCAGTCTGTACCTTGCAACAAGAAATATAGCTATTCTCCCAGCGACGTCACTGGTCTAGCCTGTACGTACATTGATACACCTGGAAGCCGATCAGCCATATGCGAAGTGTAAAAGGACTCAACATGGCCGACTGCCTACCCCAGCCCACGTTGGAGATAAGCAGTTTGCAGCATAATTGATTTGGTCGAGCCACGTGCCTATACGAAAACACCCTCTGGTTACCATCATGAATCAATCATAAATGTAGACGCTCCCGGAGTTGCCGAGTCGTCATCGAAGACCTTGAGCGAAGCGAGTGTGGACGTGCTACCGCCGTAGGCCGAAGTGCGGAGCCCAAGTAAGGGTCTGTTGCTCCTGGTACCTGGTTAGCGCAGGGAGAGGATTCTCACGTACGGCGGGCAGAATATAGAAAGTGCTTTATTGGACAGGGATTGACGTGCCGCCATTCGTGAAGAGCGTGACGCTCACGTTTTCGATTTATTAAACGTATCAACAACTGGCCGAGCTTTTGTTTGAAAAATGCCTTACAGCCTATCAGGGCAGGTGCCGAGAATTTGAATAAGGATACCAAGACAGTCGGAAGGGCGATGACGGCCCTTTCGAACCCTTCTGGATGGGTTAGAGCATGCCCGTGCTCGGATGCCGTATTTCTGGTGGCTTATTCACCGGCTGGCAACTGCGAATGGGCTTTTACGTACACCGTCAAGCATCTGTGCACGTTACCGAAACAACACATGCCTTGCGCAAGCGTGCAAGTGCCAGAACGTATAGAGATGGTCAGCCTTGAGGCGCACGCCTGACTGCAATATTCTGAGCGCGACACGCAGAGGCCACAAGCGTACTCAAGCGTGAGGGTTCCAGCCCATATACAGCGGGTTCAAATTGACCAACCAACGGACCCCCAAACAAGGGAAGCCATGCGTTCGTTTACGAAGCTGTGTTCAACTGCGCGAATAGTGGTTTACGAAACCGGAGGTCAAGAGGCTGTGCATGTTCGTAGCCGTGAGGCAGGCAAGGAGCCGGTGCATATCGGAGTTCAGCGGGAGCACGGTTTGGACTGGGTTCATGCTGGCTCATTAAGATTGCGGAACTGCCGTCACACAGTAGATTTTACAGCGATAGCTGAGTGGCCTGCCACTTGTTTTTGCGATAGCTTGTAAGCTGACAGCACCACTAATCTGGTGATTGCCCAACCAACTTTGATTTGATTTTGCCCGTGAGAGAAGCGAAGAAAGGCCTGCGATTGTGGAGCCTGAAGCGCCCCGAAACGCTTGCGAAGGATACGTTTCAAGCATTAGTTTGTCTGCGCAGTGCTTAGATGCAGTCACTGCTGGAGTATTCAATATAGAATAATACGCGCTGTCGGGGCAACTAGCCAATGAGACTGCATGCGCAGCGCTGATGCGCTGGGGCACTCGTTCCCGTGATTTCGGTATTTCACGAATTGTGGTTGGCGCTGTGATCTGATGGGATATCAACCTTGCAGCATGGCACTTGGTTCCTGCAACGACGTTATTTGCCTAGCCTGTAAGCGCGCTAGTTTGGATGACGCCCGCTGACGGTCAATCACCATTATGCAATGCGTATTTGAGGATACAGCATGGCCACCTGCCTCTGCAAGCCTGCACTGGAGGCAACCGTTTTGTAACGAGCCTGATCAAGGCGCGTGTTTACGGAAAGCTGCATTGGCTGTGTGGACTAGATGGTTTGGCCATCAAGACTGAAGTTGGAGGCATCTTGTGCCGTAGGTGCGTCATCGAAGACCTTGGGGGGAGTGGATGTGGACATGCTGCGTCGCAGGGTGAAATGCGGAGCCCTAGGCTGGATCAGGGGCTTGTGATGCTTAATAAACGCAGGACGTAGGTCTGCATATATGAAGTGCAAAATAAGGAATGCGCTTTATTGGATAGGGGAATGCGCACCCCAAACCTGTACTGCATAGGGGTGATTCTGTTTGGGCGTCCCTATTTAAATGCCTTTGTGTTCGGCCAAGTTGCAATTTATGAGTGTATTGCTAGTCTTTGACTGAACAAGGCATCCCACGACAAAGCATTCAGAGCGACCCAACCAAGTAAGCACAGGTAGACAAAAAGCAGGCTTTCTGTCTATACGTACGTTGTTTGTCGGAGAGCCTAAGCATTTTAGGTGTTTGCTGGCCTTCAAAAGCAGCAGAATTCGGCAATAACGCCCCTTGGAGCCAGCTGCACAATTTGCATTTGGTGTTGAAGGTGGAATTGATCAGGCTGCCCAGGTGAAATCAACCCCCTTCGCTAGTACGAGAAAACGCATTATTTCGTGGATATGTGGGGTACCTGCATGCGTGAGCATCGTGGGGTTATGCAGTTTGCGTACTCGCGTTGAAGGGCGCAGTGTAGAGACGGCTTCTTTGGCTGTATGGTCGCTCGCTGTTTTACCCAGGAAGTAAGCACTTCTGCCTGGCACGTTTATGGGCGCCGCTAGCTTTCTAGCCGGCTGGTGGCAGGCGTTGATATATATTTGCACGCGTGAAGAATTATGTAGTTGCAGCGTGAGGAAAAGTGGGAGTTCGATCTGGTTTGGGCGCGTCTGCCGTCGATATCTACTAGGAGTCTAATATTGCAAATGGTTTTAGTGAGTTGTTAAGGCAGTGTTTGTCCAGCGCAGTACGTAGTAGGAAACAGCGACAACTACGCGGTGATTTGTGTCAAGCCTTCATTACGATTGAAGGCCCGCCTGGCTGTGTAAGGTGGCACTTGTTTTGTAGGGGATGGATATGGAGAAGGGCGGGGCAAGGCTGACAGTGCGGCAAGCGCAAGCTGGTTAAATACTTATGGCACGCTCACAAAACGGCGCGAAGCCTGTAGCTCTATCTCATTGCTCATTTATTGGTTAACACGAAGGAACGAGGAGAGTATAATGCAGGCGGTTGGCTCTAGTTTGGGGCACTGTATGGTGGTGTTCTCTGCTTGTCGTTCGAAGGCTGGTTTGAGTGCATGTTCCCTTCACCGAAGGCGCATGCAGTTCACACTGTTCATCTTCACACATCTCCAGTGTTTGATATCGCTTTCCCTTTATTTGCTGGGTTGACGTCCACATCCCCCAGCAAGTATGCGCATACTGCAACGGACAGCTGGGAAATTGCTCGGAAGGAAGCGGCCAGCATGCGGACTGGCACGTTTGGGGGATACTGAGGGTATGCATTTTTGGCTAATCGTCGTTCTAGCTGCACCGTATTGTGTGGGGTGTGTGAGTGCAGGTAGGGATCACAGCTCAGATGTATGCATTTATGCACTTCCATTCAGAGAAACGTGCAGACTGAAGACCAAGGAGTGATTCCTAGCTTATAACAGCGCACGCCCTTTGTATTCTTCAGAAGGAGGTGCTTTCCGGAGTTTTGATTAGCTTTTGATGGGGAATCCCTGCCACTAACAGCTGTTGCGTGACCAATGTAAAGGGATATCCGAGCAGCGTTGCACAGCCCAGGTGTGGCGCATGTGAGGTTCCGTATGTCTGGACGGTTCATGGGCGGGTGAGGGCAGCGACTCGGTCGGGAGAATCGCTCTACATGTGTATGCCTAAGGAAGAGAACATATAGTATGGGCAGGTGCATGGCCTGGTGAGACGAGCCTACATGCTTTGCTCTCCACTACACGCATTTAGCATATGCGTTGTTGACAACCGACGGTGCTCTTTGTCCCGCTGTCGAAGGTGGACCGCACGTGCACGCTACAGCCTGCGCCACGGTGTACATGATCCCGTGTTCGGCACGTGAGTGTCTTTTCTCACGCTTTGTTTGTTTATAGCATATCGTCGGCTTCTCAAAAGTGGCAGCTATTAATCGATATCCAGCAGAGCCACCATCTTCGTGGGATGGCTGTCACCGAATTTGGGGAATCGCGAATTGTGTGCAGGGGCTGTACACAGAATCGATTGGCGTGTATGTTACGTATTTTGGGAGCGAAAGCAGCGTAAGCGAGGTCCTGCGAAGATGCGGCGTGACAACGACTTTTTCTTGCAACTGTTTGCTGTGCGGACCAGGAAGTATGCACATGGATTGTATTAGCAGTTGTGCGTGTGCTGTGGCTTGATGGTTGCAGGACGCCGTGCGTGCAGCGACTGTGAGACGTGCTTAGGCTACGCATCTGGTCGGAGTCATTACGCTGCGTTCCTGGTGGCTTGCCCGTAGTATGAAGATAAGTGCAGCTGCGTGTTCAGGTGCATGCGTCTTAGTGGAAGGGAGCGTACACATGGCGGAAGCAGAAGGGGATCCTTTTTTGCCTTGGTAGTGCGCTTGTCTGTTGATCAGAAGGCTGCGTGCTGCGGCGCATCCTTTGGCATTTGCAGGACTGAATCTGGCACTACAAACTGCTGCAGGAAGTGGGTGCCACAGGCTCCTCATAGCGCGGTACCAGGCATTAACGGCAGCCAGGATCCCTTTGTGACGGTCGCGGGGCCGTAAGTGGCACGCACAGTGATCTGTTTTAGGGGGCTAATGTTAATGGGCCTGCTTGACTGAGCGTGCACTAAGCAGTTTGAGGGGTCGTGGCCGCTTGATGCAACATTTGCCGAAAAGCTTGGTCTTCACGCGAATATAGGCGGTTAGTGTACTATGAGTATTCGATCGCTTTCCGCTCCTTGCTGTCACGGATTGGCATCACCAGTTAATACTAGGCTGACCCGCTTGCCACATTGGACGGTGTTGGGCTTTGGACGTGCAAGCAGCTTCTGTGTGTTGGAAGCTTTTCGCAGGGAGGCAAATGCACGTCAAGTGGGCTCATGCGCAGGTGTGGTGTATGAATCGTTTCTCGTATAAGGGCATGCTGTGGTGTCCAGAAAGTACGCGAATCGTTTGAACTGACAGCAGTGGAGGTGCTGAAATAATTGGAGTAAGGGCTGTGAAAAACCGCTGAGATATGTTGGGGGAATGCATCCTGTTTGAGCCATTGTTGTGCATGCATTCGCGTATGAGGGTAGTGTGAAGGCAGATAAAGCTTTGTGTTGAGAAGCATAGGCGGATGTAGAAGGAAACGGGGACTCAAAAGCACTTGGCCCCCTGAGCATGGCCAACTCATTGTAGATGCACGTGTGCCCCGGCATACGGATTGACTACACCGTTATGGCTCCGAAAGCCTCTTACGGAATGCTTGAGCACGTATAAAATTTGAATACACTTTTATTCCATAACAGTCCTTCGCCGCTACGGAGGGTACACCGCGCATTTGCTCTGCCGCCATGAATTGCCCTGTAGCCGTTTGCAAGCAGGCTGAAGGAAAATGCGACGAGATGCGGGCGTGCACAGACTTCAAATCTGAGGCAGGAGTCATCAGCCAGGATAGAAATCGACGCCATGGAAGACACAGCAGGCGGGGAGTATGCTTGGATCATATCGGAATCTAGCTATTGCATTCGAAGCATCAGGACGTAGATTCCGTACTTGAAGGCACGTTTGTCGCAATTCTAGGTTGAGTGCAGCGATTGCATACTGGCTGCAACAGGAGGTGGGTATCGCTGCCTGCTGCAACATCTCTGTGCATACCTCTCGTTTGAGGTGTCCTACCCCATGCCTGTGGCTAGTGCTAGGTTTGCGTCCTAGAGCAGAGGCCAGGACTGAGGCCACTGAATATGGGAATGGGCGTTTGTAAATGGAGGAAGAAGAGCGTTCGCGATGTAATGTGAGTGATAGCAGATGCGGTGTTTCACACAAGACAAGCTTCAAGGGTTCCTGCGGCCTGCCTACGCTTGCGGATGGTTTGAGCGACGTTTGCTTTATGAAACAGCGGCAAATTTTAGCACCACTGGGTTTTGGAATGCATGCTTGTACAGGAGAACAGTGTGCGTTCACGGCATATGCTGTATGGCAATATTATGTGTCGTGCATCACAGAAAGTGCGCAGGATGGCCCGTGTCGACTAAGTATGAACACCGGTGGTTTGAGCAACTTATGCTTTCTCACAAAAGAAGGCTGGCAAGAGCAAGACGGTACATGCACAGCGTATGGTGGGTAACAGTAGACACTTACAGCACGCCGTGAACACACCTTGCTATTTCACAGATTGTGCGTACGGTCTCTGCTGTGAGCTGTCTATGCCGTGACTTGAGCTGCCTATGTACTTTGGAGCGTAGACCAGCGGTTGCATTTACGGTGTATGGTGGGACGCAGTAGATGCGGTGCCTCACAGGAGGTGAGCTGCATGATCTTCTGGGGCCTGTCCTGAGCATTCCATGTAGATAAATATGCAATGGCAGGGCAACTAGACGATGATACTGCATCGGCAGAGAGCGGCAATAGCTTAGTAGATGCCTTCCCTTAATTTCGATAGGTCAAGGATGACGCTGTACTGCTGTGGGTTGGTGCATCTTGCACCTTGCAGTGTGGAATATTGTGGGTGCTGCAACGAAGTCACTTGCTTAGCCTGTACGCCCGCTGATCTGGCTGATTCATGCCACAGTCCACCAGCACTATGCAAAAGGTAATAAAAGTGTATGCGAGGCGTTTAAGACCCAGCCTGACCGACCAACTGCGCCGAACCGCAGCTAAGACGGGTGCTTTGCAGCACAGTTGGTCTGTGAGCTTGTCTCGGGAAATTTCTCTGGCAGTTTGCCGTGCCAAGGCCAAATTGGAAGCCCTCTGATCGTGTTGGTTTAGGAGGGGTAGGAAATCGTTGGGGGAGCGGATGTGGAGATGCTGTCGCCGTAAGCCGAAGAGCTGAGTCCTACGTGGAACCTGGTACTCGCATGGCGTAATCAACGCAGGGCGTGGGTCCGCATATATGAATCACAACGTCAAACAGAATCTGTGTTCGAGAGGGAGGCCCGCATAGGGTCAAACCTGTTAGAGCGCGATGCTCACTGTAGCCAAGTGCTAAGCGTATCAGTGGATGGCCGCATTCTGCCTTGCCAGTGCCTCGGAACAATCAGGACGGATGCAGCGAATCTGTAAACGGAGGCGAAACAGTCTGAAGGGCAGCAGGCGGCGGATATGCTCCCGTACGAAAGCCTCAACAGGGGCTGTAGGCACGGGTTGGCCTTAATCTGTTGCCATAGGTCAGACTCCTCATTTACTGGGTGGAAACGGTGAATGGTCTGCTGGGCATGACTGCAATAGAGGACAGGTGGCACGTGCGTCTCAGAAACAGCACTCTCATTGTAAGCGTATTTAGAGTGCCAGTGCGTAGAGCGACGATTCGCTTGGGTGCTTATATGTGCTTAGCGTAGCCTTGGTGTGACACTCAGAGACCACAGGCGGATTGAAGAGAAAACGTATCGTTTCGTAGGCAGCAGATTTATGTTGAGCAAATGGACCCACAAGAAGAGATGCCACTCGGCTCCTTACCAAGCTGTGCTCCCCTACACATGGATTGTCAATTATGCGTATTTAGCGAGACAAGGGAATTCAAGGGGCTTTCATTGGCGTGACCCTGTACTCAATCAGAGCTTTGATGCTTCTTGTAGTCTGGTGGAAAACCGGCTTCTTTTCGCAGCTGTCTGTTGAAGCATTCCAACGCGATCTCCTAATGCAAGGTGCTGGAGCGAGAACTGACTGGAAAGGAGAAAACCCTGACGCGACGTCAAACCTAGGCGTGCCAACGTGTGAAATGGATACTCATTTCCCGCAAAGGAAGCCGGAAGAAGAGACGCATTATGCCTCCTGAGCAAGCTGTGGTTCACTACGGAGGGATTGCCAATACTGTGTGACTACGCAGGAGTTCTGTCGGCATTCCACCTTTATAGCCTTAAACTAAGCAACACATTCATGCTTTTTGCAGCCACACAGCAGGCAGGTTTGGGCTTACGTGTGTTGAAAAAACCACCAAATATTTCGACCACCCAACCTGCTGGAATGCGTTTCGGCTATTCGCGACTATCTGTTTAGCCAGTACGCACTTTGTTTTAGCAGTACGTTTCGTCGCTGCGGAGAAGCCATCAGCCAGCACCGCAGGTGGGCGTACTTCAACAGGATATCTATACGCATGCATCAGCGTTGTTTCACCTGTAGCAGGGCAGAAAGGCATGGTATGCTTACCAACATTCCACAGGTAATGTGAGAGGCGATCGTCGGTCAGGCACAAATCAGCGATTCCGTTCAGGCGCTCGTGTCTTACGGTGGGTTACAGCTGGTGCGGTTCGCTGGTGTTGCAGCTGTACATCGTTATGCAAAGGTTCTCTGGGAGAGGGTGCCGAGTTGCCTTGTGCATCAATATTTGATATGGGGTTCGAGCTGGCCTCTCTATACCATTTTGGAGCATTTTGGAGAAGTGCATGGATCAGGACTATTGAACTGATTGGCAGGCTACTGGAGCAACGGAGGGGGCATACGTGTATATCTGCAGTAGTCTGCGCGTGCCGGGCAGAGAATGCAAACGCGTGTAAGAGTACCAATACGTAGAAGGCATGCTCAGCGTGAGGAGAGGATGCCAGAAGGAGAGGCACTATTTGCTTCCTGTCCATTCAGTGCTCCGCCAAGCAAGGATTGCGAACCGTGTGTAGCTATGGGGGAGCTCTGGCTGCTTTGCATTAGCGTTGCCGTGAACGGAGCGCGGCGTTCATGCGTTGCGGTGCGGCGGTAGCCTGGCTTGTGTTTGTTTCTGTCCGATAAGGTTGGTCTAGCTCTGTAGTACGGCTGGCGCTGGAGTGGTGAACTAAAGGCACAAGTCACTCGTTTTGGACATAGACGGTGAGCCGCCACCATGCAAAAATTCTTGCCTGCCCAACCCAGTCTAAGTGAGCCTGCTTGAATAGTGTAAAGGTCCTGTGGTAGTACAGGTTGGAAAGCGTTTAGAACACGCACTTCAAACGCCACCAATTTGCCGCAGCGGTTGAACGCAAAAGGCTGTGGCTAATCCTTCTGAGAGTAGTACAACATGAGTGGACAAGTAGCCAGCTAAACTGCATCTGCAATGCCGGTGTCCAAGGATATTCGATCCAGTGTCCCCGATTTCTCAGGAATGATGCTTTGCCGTACCGTCATGTAAACGGCTCTGACATTTGTGAGCAACGCCGCGGCCGTGGCTACAATTCTCAGAGCCCACGCAGCTTCATGAGCATTCGAAGTGTCGGAACAGCCAAGATCGCCTATCATTTTGAAGACCCGAATGGGCCAGACTGTATGTTTACCTTGCACGCTAGAATTTGGGTGTTTTCGATAGGGGCAGGAAGACGCATGTGGAATGCGTGGGGGAACTTATGTGCAGAAAGAGAAGCGCATGCATTTCTCCTTTGGGCCATGCAGCTGCCTCTTCAGCCAGTATGCGAGGAAGTTTCGCAGCAGCATTCTTCATTCCGGATTTTTCAGAGATAAGCACAAGAAGCGGTGTTCTCACAAGCGTTAATAATAACATTCGCTGACCTTTTATGCTATGCCTTTTTTGTCTATAGTGGGTGAGCTTGCTCGCGAGCAAAGGTGCGCCTTTTTCTTTTACGAATTAATTAGGCGGCAGTTAATTCTGGTGGGGCGCATATGAAAGTGCAATAGTTTTCGCGGCCCACTAAGAAAAGGCAATGCATTCAAGATTAGGAATGCAAGTGCAGATTATTCCTGAAGAAAGGGATCCCCCAGAATAGACGCCATGTGCATCCGCAAGCGGTGCTTCAGTGCTTCAGAGGTACTGCTGTCGGCACGAGCGGCCGAGAATATTTTCCCTTGCGTGGTCGCGGATGAAGCAAAGCTAGCTTGCTTACCGTAGTCATGGGGGAGGCGCGATTTGATTTTTTTGTGGTGTAAGGTTGCGCCAAATCCGTTGCACTTTAGAAAAGTGCTGGAACGAAATTTCAGGATCCTACCGCTTGGTTTGGCCATAGCCTGTGAGCTGATATCACTAATATTCTCGTGATTCCTCAATCAAATGTGACTCTGCCTGTGAGCCGAATGGAGAAAGCCCAGGGCTGTGATGGTTGAAGTCGCACATAGAACATCCGAAGAAATGCGCTTAAAATCTTAGCCTTTTCTGCGCAACTATTGAATCCAGTAGGTGTTTGTGTATCCGGTACAAACCAGCACAGAATGCTCGAGCAACTAACCACTGAAACTGCATCCGCATTCCCGATATTCTAGGGCATCCTTTCTTTGATTTCCACTGCACACAATACGGCGCTACAATGCTGTTAGTGGATTCACTGCCCACCTTTCAGTGTGGTGTTGTTGCAACGATGTCACTTGTTCTGGTTGCAAGCAAGCTGGTTTGGGTAATACACTAGAAGGACAATCAGCGCTACGCTAAATGCACAGGAAGGTACAGCATGGCCGCGTATCCATGGCATACACATATCAGTGACAGGCGCTATGCAGCACAACTGCTCAAGCCACATGCATATAGGAAATATACTGTTGCCTATTTGGGAAAAGAAAGATGAATTTGAAAGTGTATTATGCTGTATATTCGCATATCTGGAGGAAGGGAATGTGGGCACGCTGCCACCGTAGGCCGAAGCGGAGATCCTTACAACGGATCGGGTGCTCGTGGTGCTCAATCAACGCAGGACGTAGGTCCGAATATATGATGCGCTAAACCTACACGCGCGATGCGCATGGCGAACGTGTGTGCAGGCGGCTACCTACGGTTTGATGTCCTTAATTAGGCGTTGGGGGGGTTGGGATGAGGTGCATTGCATAAATTTGTAACTGATTTGGGACTGCGATAGGCGGACCGCAGCAGGACGTTTGAAGCACTCAAACATAGTAAATATACTCTAAACGAACTCACGGCACAGGCCTATCTGCACGTGCTTTTTCGCGATACCCACGTTTTGCGCGTGCTACCATGAAACCACATGCTCCTTGCAGGCATACCAGCGCCAGCACATATACAAATGATCTGCTTTGAGGCGCATGCCTGACTGCAATATTCTGAACGTGACACGCAGAGGCCACAAGCGTACTCGAGCGTGAGGGTTCCAGCCCATATACAGCGGGTTCAAATTGACCAACCAACGGAGCCCAAAAGAAGGGAAGCTATGCGTTCGTTTACCAGGCTGTGTTCAACTGCGCGAATAGTGGTTTACGAAACCGGAGGTCAAGAGGCTGTGCATGTTCGTAGCCGTGAGGCAGGCAAGGAGCCGGTGCATATCGGAGTTCAGCGGGAGCACGGTTTGGACTGGGTTCATGCTGGCTCATTAAGGTTGCGGAACTGCCGTCACACAGTAGATTTTACAGCGATAGCTGAGTGGCCTGCCACTTGTTTTTGCGATAGCTTGTAAGCTGACAGCACCACTAATCTGGTGATTGCCCAACCAACTTTGATTTGATTTTGCCCGTGAGAGAAGCGAAGAAAGGCCTGCGATTGTGGAGCCTGAAGCGCCCCGAAACGCTTGCGAAGGATACGTTTCAAGCATTAGTTTGTCTGCGCAGTGCTTAGATGCAGTCACTGCTGGAGTATTCAATATAGAATAATACGCGCTGTCGGGGCAACTAGCCAATGAGACTGCATGCGCAGCGCTGATGCGCTGGGGCATTCGTTCCCGTGATTTCGGTATTTCACGAATTGTGGTTGGCGCTGTGATCTGATGGGATATCAACCTTGCAGCATGGCACTTGGTTCCTGCAACGACGTTATTTGCCTAGCCTGTAAGCGCGCTAGTTTGGATGACGCCCGCTGACGGTCAATCACCATTATGCAATGCGTATTTGAGGATACAGCATGGCCACCTGCCTCTGCAAGCCTGCACTGGAGGCAACCGTTTTGTAACGAGCCTGATCAAGGCGCGTGTTTACGGAAAGCTGCATTGGCTGTGTGGACTAGATGGTTTGGCCATCAAGACTGAAGTTGGAGGCATCTTGTGCCGTAGGTGCGTCATCGAAGACCTTGGGGGGAGTGGATGTGGACATGCTGCGTCGCAGGGTGAAATGCGGAGCCCTAGGCTGGATCAGGGGCTTGTGATGCTTAATAAACGCAGGACGTAGGTCTGCATATATGAAGTGCAAAATAAGGAATGCGCTTTATTGGATAGGGGAATGCGCACCCCAAACCTGTACTGCATAGGGGTGATTCTGTTTGGGCGTCCCTATTTAAATGCCTTTGTGTTCGGCCAAGTTGCAATTTATGAGTGTATTGCTAGTCTTTGACTGAACAAGGCATCCCACGACAAAGCATTCAGAGCGACCCAACCAAGTAAGCACAGGTAGACAAAAAGCAGGCTTTCTGTCTATACGTACGTTGTTTGTCGGAGAGCCTAAGCATTTTAGGTGTTTGCTGGCCTTCAAAAGCAGCAGAATTCGGCAATAACGCCCCTTGGAGCCAGCTGCACAATTTGCATTTGGTGTTGAAGGTGGAATTGATCAGGCTGCCCAGGTGAAATCAACCCCCTTCGCTAGTACGAGAAAACGCATTATTTCGTGGATATGTGGGGTACCTGCATGCGTGAGCATCGTGGGGTTATGCAGTTTGCGTACTCGCGTTGAAGGGCGCAGTGTAGAGACGGCTTCTTTGGCTGTATGGTCGCTCGCTGTTTTACCCAGGAAGTAAGCACTTCTGCCTGGCACGTTTATGGGCGCCGCTAGCTTTCTAGCCGGCTGGTGGCAGGCGTTGATATATATTTGCACGCGTGAAGAATTATGTAGTTGCAGCGTGAGGAAAAGTGGGAGTTCGATCTGGTTTGGGCGCGTCTGCCGTCGATATCTACTAGGAGTCTAATATTGCAAATGGTTTTAGTGAGTTGTTAAGGCAGTGTTTGTCCAGCGCAGTACGTAGTAGGAAACAGCGACAACTACGCGGTGATTTGTGTCAAGCCTTCATTACGATTGAAGGCCCGCCTGGCTGTGTAAGGTGGCACTTGTTTTGTAGGGGATGGATATGGAGAAGGGCGGGGCAAGGCTGACAGTGCGGCAAGCGCAAGCTGGTTAAATACTTATGGCACGCTCACAAAATGGCGCGAAGCCTGTAGCTCTATCTCATTGCTCATTTATTGGTTAACACGAAGGAACGAGGAGAGTATAATGCAGGCGGTTGGCTCTAGTTTGGGGCACTGTATGGTGGTGTTCTCTGCTTGTCGTTCGAAGGCTGGTTTGAGTGCATGTTCCCTTCACCGAAGGCGCATGCAGTTCACACTGTTCATCTTCACACATCTCCAGTGTTTGATATCGCTTTCCCTTTATTTGCTGGGTTGACGTCCACATCCCCCAGCAAGTATGCGCATATTGTAAAGGACAGCTGGGAAATTGCTCAGAAGGAAGCGGCCAGCATGCGGACTGACACGCTTGAGGGATACTGAGGGAACGCATTTTTGGCTAATCGTCGTTCTAGCTGCACCGTATTGTGTGGGGTGTGTGAGTGCAGGTAGGGGTCACAGCTCAGATGTATGCATTTATGCACTTCCATTCAGAGAAACGTGCAGACTGAAGACCAAGGAGTGATTCCTAGCTTATAACAGCGCACGCCCTTTGTATTCTTCAGAAGGAGGTGCTTTCCGGAGTTTTGATTAGCTTTTGATGGGGAATCCCTGCCACTAACAGCTGTTGCGTGACCAATGTAAAGGGATATCCGAGCAGCGTTGCACAGCCCAGGTGTGGCGCATGTGAGGTTCCGTATGTCTGGACGGTTCATGGGCGGGTGAGGGCAGCGACTCGGTCGGGAGAATCGCTCTACATGTGTATGCCTAAGGAAGAGAACATATAGTATGGGCAGGTGCATGGCCTGGTGAGACGAGCCTACATGCTTTGCTCTCCACTACACGCATTTAGCATATGCGTTGTTGACAACCGACGGTGCTCTTTGTCCCGCTGTCGAAGGTGGACCGCACGTGCACGCTACAGCCTGCGCCACGGTGTGCATGATCCCGTGTTCGGCACGTGAGTGTCTTTTCTCACGCTTTGTTTGTTTATAGCATATCGTCGGCTTCTCAAAAGTGGCAGCTATTAATCGATATCCAGCAGAGTCACCATCTTCGTGGGATGGCTGTCACCGAATTTGGGGAATCGCGAATTGTGTGCAGGGGCTGTACACAGAATCGATTGGCGTGTATGTTACGTATTTTGGGAGCGAAAGCAGCGTAAGCGAGGTCCTGCGAAGATGCGGCGTGACAACGACTTTTTCTTGCAACTGTTTGCTGTGCGGACCAGGAAGTATGCACATGGATTGTATTAGCAGTTGTGCGTGTGCTGTGGCTTGATGGTTGCAGGACGCCGTGCGTGCAGCGACTGTGAGACGTGCTTAGGCTACGCATCTGGTCGGAGTCATTACGCTGCGTTCCTGGTGGCTTGCCCGTAGTATGAAGATAAGTGCAGCTGCGTGTTCAGATGCATGCGTCTTAGTGGAAGGGAGCGTACATATGGCGGAAGCAGAAGGGGATCCTTTTTTGCCTTGGTAGTGCGCTTGTCTGTTGATCAGAAGGCTGCGTGGTGCGGCGCATCCTTTGGCATTTGCAGGACTGAATCTGGCATTACAAACTGCTGCAGGAAGTGGGTGCCACAGGCTCCTCATAGCGCGGTACCAGGCATTAACGGCAGCCAGGATCCCTTTGTGACGGTCGCGGGGCCGTAAGTGGCACGCACAGTGATCTGGTTTAGGGGGCTAATGTTAATGGGCCTGCTTGTATTGCTGCACAACAAGAATTTCGAGCGTGGTATTGGGCGCGGAATTGCGTGCCAGAAACTTTGGGTTCCCAGATTGCAGCCAACTGATAATACGTCATTAGTGTTTGAAGGCTTTGCGGTTTCGGCAATCAGGGTTTGGCGGCATCTCCATGTAGTAGCCTGGGCCGTACTATTGCAGGCAGCTCCTTGATATGGCTTGTTGGGGAACTGTTTGGTGATCAATGCAGAAGGATCGTGAATTATATGTAGTACCCCACGGGGAACTTTTTGATGCATGTTGCGTGCATCGGAAGCGTGTGCCCTTCGTGTGAACTAAGGTGCAGATGCGTCATGGCAATACCCCCTGTTGCAACCGATTGTTGAGCCGCTTAGACACTATGCACATAGAGTATATTGTCGGCTTTGAAGGTGTTTAGACGCCTGCATGGAGCAATGCATGCAGCGACTGAGCGGCATGCTGAAAGTACGCAAGCGTTCCGAGAAACTGCTTTATATGCGTGCCGTTGTGCAAGCAGTGGGAAGGCATATAAAGAAAGCTCTGTGTTCAGATACATATGCATCCTAAGAAGGTAATGCGCACCGTATATCTAGGCGAGTTACCACTTCTTTTGCTTCGACATTGGGCGAAACGTTTCCCTTTCGCTGGTCAGCATATTGTTGGCTATTGAGCGGCATGATACGTTGACACGTACTTCATGCAGCTGCTGTAGGGGCGGTTTTGCAAGCAGCACTTCGTGGCTATGACACTGAGTAAAGTGGTAATATAGCGAACCCTTTGCGCGGATGTCTGGTTCAAGCCAACGTATCCAGACGCTAATCTAGTATGTATCTGACCTGGCGCCGCTGGCCTCCCACTTTAAGATGTACGCCATTCCCAGTACAGCACTAGTGCTCCCAGGTAGGTGTAGCAAGACCTTCCTACCCAGGAAATAATTTGGGCGATGCACCCGCGTAGCACGATCGGGGATTTTATGATATCTCCACAGATAGTCTTGCTTGCAACAGCACCATTCTGCAGCGGGACGGTGCCTGTAGGAGTGTTTTTCTTGCTTCATTTCGAGAGTAAATGTAATAGGTACCTTTAGGTTCATGTGCAGCCACCAAAAGGAATAGCAAGCGATCTATACCGTGCACATCATCCGTAAGCGTAATGCCACTCGGCAAAATTCTTCGTTTGTTTGCGGAACGCTTACGTGGAGTCATCTCAAGCCACACCTGTGGCAAAATTGCTGCTCCTGTGCAGTTGAAGAGTTGGGGTAGAGATGGCAGGAACGGCCTCAGGAGTTAACATTTCCTCGGCGTCCTACACCCTGACTGCAGCCATTGCACTGAAGGCCTTTTTATGCAGGGGCATCAAAGGCAGCAGCCTTCAATACGCGATGAGGTACCTGCACGATCTGGCTCTGCCACGTTCATATGGGGCATCTATGGTTTCGTTCAATCCCATGGGACACAGTGAATCTACATTCTGTGCCTTTAATATTGGCAGAACACCCGCAGGTACCGTAAGGCGACTGTTTGCAAAGGACAAGTCTTTCCTTCAACCAATAACTCATGCATACAGAAAGTTGGTCTGCGCCTGCGTCATATATCTTAGAGCAGAGCAGCCTGATACAGCCTTCATACATTGGTACGCTTTGCATAATTCGTCGCTTGCCGCGTGCTGCACGTGCTCCCCTCATCCCCTTGTCTAGTGTTTGCGAATCCGATGGTAAGTCAGCAGCGGCTTGTGCGGTGCAGGCAGCCATATAGGGAGCACAATTAGGCTAACAAGAGGAACAGGCACAGGCGCTGCTTGGGCGCAGGCCATGCTTTGGCATATCCAACCTTCTTCAATATCTTTTTATATTAGGTGGCGCAGGCATAAAATTCTCTCGTGCTTCGCTCATTTGACGCAGTTTGTGCGTTAATATAGGGCCCGCCTTTCTTTGCACATTTCCGAAACACCCCATTGATGTATGGAAGCTTGCTTCTGTGCTAAAAAAGATTGGACATTTGCAGGGAAACAGAAAGGGCTGGCAACTAGCGAACACGCCTGGTTAGGAGCTACGTGCGCTGTTCGTTAGGACGCCAAGGGCTCATGCACGGGGTTAGCACACCTCCACTACAAGTTGTTGACTCTTATATACTGTTTGCATTGAGGCTCTGCGGGGTCAATTCTGTGCCCACTAGGCATGTTTGCTTGCGTCCTTGAGGAAAACGGGATTATCGAAAGGCTACAATATAATATCGAGGTGACGGCAAACCCTATCTTTCCGCCGACAAACAAAGGGAGTGTGTTCAGCGGCAAGCGTCAATGCAGATGCATCTTCTGAGGTGCACATGGTTCCACTGAATCAGACTGGCCTATCACCTCGTCCCCGAAGCGCTTGAAACCCTGTAGCAGTACGCCAATAGCGCATGCGCAAAGCGTGAGCACGTTCACATGAGTTCGTTGATTTCGTACGAGTGACCACCACTGCATTTTGGGGGGGGGGGGGGGGGGGGGGCTTCAGTGCCTGAATACTGAGGTTATTTTACGTACCAGAACTATTCCCGAGCAGCACGGTTGCTTCCTACGATCAGTGCAGCCACAAGGCGCGTTCCTGCAGTTCCCCTGGTAGCCCGCGTGGAGCATGGAGGGGGGCAGCAAGTCGCGATTAGCAATACTACGCCGTGAAAATCCCCAATGCAGTATATGGCGTTTCTGGGTAAGTGCGCCTCTATTTTTCGCAGTCGGAGCGAGCGTCTTGTGTGCGAACAGCGCAGGCGTCGCTCACGCTTTGCACAAGCGTCATCTTTCTGTTGTCTGGCTTTGCGTGGAAACGCTTCCGGGAGGCGCCACCAACTCTACGACAATGAGCGGTGAAGTTAGCACTCCTGCGAGCAGCACTGCACCTGTCCAGCGCTCAAACAGCTTTGCGTCTTGCCGGGTGGCCCTCCAGCCCGAATAACGTTAGGGATTCGATTGTGGTTTGCTCACTACATGGCCAATATCCTTCTGGTATGCACTACTGGCCGCCGTGGAAAATAAGCGCCTGACGCTGATTGTTGCCTCCTCTGAGCCAGCGGGAAGCCTGGACACCGTACAGCACCTGTGGGTGGCTATTACTGAGGCGTTAGAGGCATTTGATAGAGACGCATCCACCTCGAGCACCCCTGACCCGCTGCAAGGATAATTTCTGAAGAACATGCTACAATGGGATAATATGCATGGAAAAGGGGGGCGCCACAAGTGGCTGTTGCTGCAGTATCGTGCACGTCCGAGCAGACTGTACGTTTCCGCATCCACCAGACCTCTGTCAAGCTGCCTACCCCCGCTACATCAGCACCCTATGGAGGCGTCCCGCTTAGCGCTTACGGTATTCTGTTGGTTGCCGTTCATTCTCTTGCCTACAGTTGTTTCATGCACTGGCGGTGTTGCTGCATGCACCACCAGTTAGACTCATGCTAGACTGCCCGCTCTCCGTAGCATATCTTTGGACGACCGCCCGGCGCAGTGACGCTTGTTGAGGTGTTTTATCATGCGAGTAGGTGGAACGTCAGGTTAACGGGAATGCGAATCTTGTAGGAGCGGAGGTGATACACTGACAGTGTATGCGGTGCCGCAAGAGAGTGTAGCGTAACGGTTACGTCATATTGGTCGTGTGTTGAGGCGCCGGCAGCTTGCATTAGATGTTTCTGCGGTGAAGGCGTTGGGGGTTTGACGTGGCCTGACGAATGGTGCCTGCAATACGCCGTTACCATAGAAAACAAGCTCTTTCTTCAATGCTTCAATGCAACAAGCGGAGTCGCTTACGCTGATTGGTTCTAGCAATTACTTGACAGTGCTTTACAACCCTTCCACTATTAGATATGGAGGGTTCACCCCCTCCATAATAGCGGCATTTCATCTATCTGTACAGCCTGTGCGCAAGCAGGACTAGCCAGGAGTACCCAGACATGATGGAGATGTGTAATGCCTGAGCGTAGACGATTCGACTGTAAAAGATCAATGACTCCATTTGCTGTCGGCCGGCCATTTGCATCCCCGGGCTGAAGGCTGCTAAAATGCCAACGCTCATCAGCATTTTGAAGCAGGGCTTTGCACGCAAACGAACACTTTGCGCTAGGCGAGTGGCATCTAGCGAGCGTAAGCTGGATGCTGCTGCGTTATCGTGCACTGGTGTGGAGGCTGTGCGTTTCCGCATCCACCAGACCTCCGTCGAGCTGCCTACCCCGCTAAATCAGCAACACAGGGAGGCACGTTGCCTAGGGCCTACGGCATTCTGTTCATTGCCGTTCATTCCCTTGCCTACAGTTGTTTCATGCACTGGCGTTAAGGGCAGCGAAACTTCGGCGGGATGCAAGGAGGTATACTCGCGTTCTAATGCCGCTCTAGATGTATCGGCCAAGCGGCGATCACTACAGTTCTCCACAAGGCTACACAAGGGAACTTCACAGTCCCAAGTAGTTGGGGTGTTCACACGTTTCTCCGTGAGGCAGAGTGGCAAACTACTGTTGCATTGCTAGCCGAAGCAATAGCAATGCCGTCGGGACTTTGGGATGGGCGTTAATATCTCAGCGCCATGGTAAGCATCAGGACAACATGTGGGCAACGGATGTTAGCGGCTTTTAGCCTATCTTCACTGGCTCCAAAATCCGCAGCAGGGCAGGAGCCGGCTTGCGCGTGAGAATCGGACGGGCGCTTGGAATGAAGCAGGCCGCTTGCCACTGCCACCACCAGTTAGACTCATGCTATATTGCCCGCTCTCCGTAGCATATCTTTGGACGACCGCCCGGCGCAGTGACGCTTGTTGAGGTGTTTTATCATGCGAGTAGGTGGAACGTCAGGTTAATGGGAATGCGAATCTTGTAGGAGCGGAGGTGATACACCGACAAAGAATGCGGTGCCGCAAGAGAGTGTAGCGTAACGGTTACGTCATATTGGTCGTGTGTTGAGGCGACGGCAGCTTGCATTAGATGTTTCTGCGGTGAAGGCGTTGGGGGTTTGGCATGGCTCGACGTATGTTGTCTGCAATACGCCGTTAGCATCCCTTTACGCAGAACACAAGTTGTTTGCTCAATGCTTCAATGTAACAAGCGGTGTCGCTCACACTAGTCGCTTCATGCAGTTTCTGGACGATAGGTTTCAACCCTTCCATAATTAGTTATGAAGCCTTCACCCTCTCCACAATACCGGCATTTCATCTATCTGTACAGCCTGTGCGCAAGCAGGACTAGCCAGGAATACCCAGGCATGATGGAGATGTGTAATGCCTGAGCGTAGACGATTCGACTGTAAAGGATCAATGACTCCATTTGCTGTCGGCCGGGTATTTGCAGGCCAGAGTTGATAGCTCCAGAAAAATCCTAAACATATCGGCATTTTTCAGCGTTTTGCTCGCTAGCGAAGAGATTTGGCGGGACTGGGTAAGAAGACAAGGGAAGATGCCGAGTGCGAATGGCGATGCTCTTCTTGGCTGCTGGAGAAGCACGGCTGCACCATATATCCTGGGAGGGTCCTTCAGCGGTTGTGCCGAAGCCACTAGCACCCAGGAATGCGCATAGTGGTGATTCAGCGTGTGGTAAACACTTCACGCTCGTAGTTTGTGACAAATATTATGGGTAGGGTTTCGAACGCGCACAAGTTGGCCGGTGGGCCCCAACACTGCAAATGGGCTGCCGTCGATAACCACGAGCGTGTCCCACACACACCGCAACCGAGTTTCAATGCGTGCACGTTCATAAGCAACAGGGTTCTGAGCAGCAATTCAAAGCTGAGTGAACCTCTGCAAACTCGTTTAGCAGGTGGCCCCAGCACGTGCAGTGACAAGGATTAGATCCATGACCACCTACAATTCTACGGAGAAATTGAGCGTTGACTGTTGACAGCCTTGGCAGAAGCATCGTCTGCTAGCATAGGCATGGAGGATGTCGTTTAATGCTGTGGATGGCTTTTGAAGTGTCATTTGCGCGCCAGGTTTCCTTGCCTGTGCGCCGCTGCTGTTTCAGGAAGCAAGTGTGCTTGTAGCTAGTGATGCTTGCAGAGAGTAGGCTTGCTTCTAAATGCCAACTCCGTGTCTTTATTGTAGTTTCTAACCAGCGATGTTGCAATGCACTGGAGAGTTATACATATCGGGAGGCTTTAAGGCGTTGACGGGTGCGGTAAAGTATGGCGTTCAGAGAAGCCAGGAGATGCCTACCACGCCACAGCTCCTACGCAAGCAGCAGAAAAAGTGTTCCCTTTCACCTTGCCGCTCGGCATTGTAACCCTTAGCTCTGGTTGTCTCGTGCGCCCTGCCAGTAAAATATCGTACCAAAGCTACTGTTGTATTTGGGGTCATAGGCCAGCAATCCACCAGTGGGGAATCAACATGGAATCGATGTTTGTAGGGAGGGCAACATGGAGCATTCATGGTGTCTGGTGGATGGCAGCAGGTGTGGTGTTTCGCAGAAGGTGAGCTGCCTGGCCTGATGCGGCATGCCTTCCCCTACAAGTGATTTGACCTACTTGCGCATTCAGGAGCAGATATTAGTGGTGCAGTCACTGAATATGGGACGAATACTTGAGGAGAGTGCACCGAGGCAGGCCATCGGCTTGTGGTAGGCGGTACCGTACGTGGCATTACACAGAAGGTGAGCATGGTGGCCCACGCTGACTGTATATACACACCAGTAACTTGAGGCGCGTTCGCCTTCAGCTGTAAAGACGTATTGATATCTCTGAGTATATAAAGGCGCATCTTCAGACAGAGCAGCAGGGAACTTTCACGCAGCATGGTAGCCACCGGCAATCATGGTATTTTACAGAAGGTGTGTGCAGCCTCTATCCTGGCCTATCTGTACCAAGGTGTGCTTTTTGTTTCATGAGCTAGTGGTGAAGCAGCTTAGTAAGGCAACCAATATTTGCAGAGCGAGCAACAAGGCGGTTTCACAGAGCATAGTGCGTGACAGTAGATATGCTACTCCACACACGGTGTCCCCTTCTTCCGCTGCTAATTGGAGATGCGCTCATCTTCGGTTGCGGCGCCTCAATGGCATCGTGCGCAAGACGACTCTCGGCGAGCTCCCAAGCAGCCCGCGACGAACAGGGAATCCACAGGGCGTTCCGTTCCCTGCGGTTCCCCTGGTAGCCCGCGCGGAGCATGGGGGGGGGCAGCAAGTCGCGATTAGCAATACTACGCCGTGAAAATCCCCAATGCAGTATATGGCGTTTCTGGGTAAGTGCGCCTCTATTTTTCGCAGTCGGAGCGAGCGTCTTGTGTGCGAACAGCGCAGGCGTCGCTCACGCTTTGCACAAGCGTCATCTTTCTGTTGTCTGGCTTTGCGTGGAAACGCTTCCGGGAGGCGCCACCAACTCTACAACAATGAGCGGTGAAGTTAGCACTCCTGCGAGCAGCACTGCACCTGTCCAGCGCTCAAACAGCTTTGCGTCTTGCCGGGTGGCCCTCCAGCCCGAATAACGTTAGGGATTCGACTGTGGTTTGCTCACTACATGGCCAATATCCTTCTGGTATGCACTACTGGCCGCCGTGGAAAATAAGCGCCCCACTCTGATTGGTGCCTCCTCTGAGCCAGCGGGAAGCCTGGACACCGTACAGCACCTGTGGGTGGCTATTACTGAGGCGTTAGAGGCATTTGATAGAGACGCATCCACCTCGAGCACCCCTGACCCGCTGCAAGGATAATTTCTGAAGAACATGCTACAATGGGATAATATGCATGGAAAAGGGGGGCGCCACAAGTGGCTGTTGCTGCAGTATCGTGAACGTCTGTGCAGCCAGTGCGTTTCCGCATCCGCCAGACATCCGTCGAGCTGCCTACCCCGCTAAATCAGCAACACAGGGAGGCACGTTGCCTAGGGCCTACGGCATTCTGTTCATTGCCGTTCATTCCCTTGCCTACAGTTGTTTCATGCACTGGCGTTAAGGGCAGCGAAGCTTCGGCGGGATGCAAGGAGGTATACTCGCGTTCTAATGCCGCTCTATATGTGTCGGCCAAGCGGCGATCACTACAGTTCTCCACAAGGCTACACAAGGGAACTTCACAGTCCCAAGTAGTTGGGGTGTTCACACGTTTCTCCGTGAGGCAGAGTGGCAAACTACTGTTGCATTGCTAGCCGAAGCAACAGCAATGCCGTCGGGACTTTGGGATGGGCGTTAATATCTCAGCGCCATGGTAAGCATCAGGACAACATGTGGGCAACGGATGTTAGCGGCTTTTAGCCTATCTTCACTGGCTCCAAAATCCGCAGCAGGGCAGGAGCCGGCTTGCGCGTGAGAATCGGACGGGCGCTTGGGATGAAGCAGGCCGCTTGCCACTGCCACCACCAGTTAGACTCATGCTATATTGCCCGCTCTCCGTAGCATATCTTTGGACGACCGCCCGGCGCAGTGACGCTTGTTGAGGTGTTTTATCATGCGAGTAGGTGGAACGTCAGGTTAATGGGAATGCGAATCTTGTAGGAGCGGAGGTGATACATCGACAAAGAATGCGGTGCAGCAAGAGAGTGTAGCGTAACGGTTACGTCATATTGGTCGTGTGTTGAGGCGACGGCAGCTCGCATTAGATGTTTCTGCGGTGAAGGCGTTGGGGGTTTGGCATGGCTCGACGTATGTTGTCTGCAATACGCCGTTAGCATCCCTTTACGCAGAACACAAGTTGTTTGCTCAATGCTTCAATGTAACAAGCGGTGTCGCTCACACTAGTCGCTTCATGCAGTTTCTGGACGATAGGTTTCAACCCTTCCATAATTAGTTGTGAAGGCTTCACCCTCTCCACAATACCGGCATTTCATCTATCTGTACAGCCTGTGCGCAAGCAGGACTAGCCAGGAATACCCAGACATGATGGAGATGTGTAATGCCTGAGCGTAGACGATTCGACTGTAAAAGATCAATGACTCCATTTGCTGTCGGCCGGCCATTTGCATCCCCGGGCTGAAGGCTGCTAAAATGCCAACGCTCATCAGCATTTTGAAGCAGGGCTTTGCACGCAAACGAACACTTTGCGCTAGGCGAGTGGCATCTAGCGAGCGTAAGCTGGATGTTGCTGCGTTATCGTGCACTTCTGTGCAGCCAGTGCGTTTCCGCATCCACCAGACCTCCGTCGAGCTGCCTACCCCGCTAAATCAGCAACACAGGGAGGCACGTTGCCTAGGGCCTACGACATTCTGTTCATTGCCGTTCATTCCCTTGCCTACAGTTGTTTCATGCACTGGCGTTAAGGGCAGCGAAGCTTCGGCGGGATGCAAGGAGGTATACTCGCGTTCTAATGCCGCTCTAGATGTGTCGGCCAAGCGGCGATCACTACAGTTCTCCACAAGGCTACACAAGGGAACTTCACAGTCCCAAGTAGTTGGGGTGTTCACACGTTTCTCCGTGAGGCAGAGTGGCAAACTACTGTTGCATTGCTAGCCGAAGCAACAGCAATGCCGTCGGGACTTTGGGATGGGCGTTAATATCTCAGCGCCATGGTAAGCATCAGGACAACATGTGGGCAACGGATGTTAGCGGCTTTTAGCCTATCTTCACTGGCTCCAAAATCCGCAGCAGGGCAGGAGCCGGCTTGCGCGTGAGAATCGGACGGGCGCTTGGGATGAAGCAGGCCGCTTGCCACTGCCACCACCAGTTAGACTCATGCTATATTGCCCGCTCTCCGTAGCATATCTTTGGACGACCGCCCGGCGCAGTGACGCTTGTTGAGGTGTTTTATCATGCGAGTAGGTGGAACGTCAGGTTAATGGGAATGCGAATCTTGTAGGAGCGGAGGTGATACACCGACAAAGAATGCGGTGCCGCAAGAGAGTGTAGCGTAACGGTTACGTCATATTGGTCGTGTGTTGAGGCGACGGCAGCTTGCATTAGATGTTTCTGCGGTGAAAGCGTTGGGGGTTTGGCATGGCTCGACGTATGTTGTCTGCAATACGCCGTTAGCATCCCTTTACGCAGAACACAAGTTGTTTGCTCAATGCTTCAATGTAACAAGCGGTGTCGCTCACACTAGTCGCTTCATGCAGTTTCTGGACGATAGGTTTCAACCCTTCCATAATTAGTTGTGAAGCCTTCACCCTCTCCACAATACCGGCATTTCATCTATCTGTACAGCCTGTGCGCAAGCAGGACTAGCCAGGAATACCCAGACATGATGGAGATGTGTAATGCCTGAGCGTAGACGATTCGACTGTAAAAGATCAATGACTCCATTTGCTGTCGGCCGGCCATTTGCATCCCCGGGCTGAAGGCTGCTAAAATGCCAACGCTCATCAGCATTTTGAAGCAGGGCTTTGCACGCAAACGAACACTTTGCGCTAGGCGAGTGGCATCTAGCGAGCGTAAGCTGGATGTTGCTGCGTTATCGTGCACTTCTGTGCAGCCAGTGCGTTTCCGCATCCACCAGACCTCCGTCGAGCTGCCTACCCCGCTAAATCAGCAACACAGGGAGGCACGTTGATTAGGGCCTACGACATTCTGTTCATTGCCGTTCATTCCCTTGCCTACAGTTGTGTCATGCACTGGCGTTAAGGGCAGCGAAGGTTCGGGGGGATGCAAGGAGGTATACTCGCGTTCTAATGCCGCTCTAGATGTGTCGGCCAAGCGGCGATCACTACAGTTCTCCACAAGGCTACACAAGGGAACTTCACAGTCCCAAGTAGTTGGGGTGTTCACACGTTTCTCCGTGAGGCAGAGTGGCAAACTACTGTTGCATTGCTAGCCGAAGCAACAGCAATGCCGTCGGGACTTTGGGATGGGCGTTAATATCTCAGCGCCATGGTAAGCATCAGGACAACATGTGGGCAACGGATGTTAGCGGCTTTTAGCCTATCTTCACTGGCTCCAAAATCCGCAGCAGGGCAGGAGCCGGCTTGCGCGTGAGAATCGGACGGGCGCTTGGGATGAAGCAGGCCGCTTGCCACTGCCACCACCAGTTAGACTCATGCTATATTGCCCGCTCTCCGTAGCATATCTTTGGACGACCGCCCGGCGCAGTGACGCTTGTTGAGGTGTTTTATCATGCGAGTAGGTGGAACGTCAGGTTAATGGGAATGCGAATCTTGTAGGAGCGGAGGTGATACACCGACAAAGAATGCGGTGCAGCAAGAGAGTGTAGCGTAACGGTTACGTCATATTGGTCGTGTGTTGAGGCGACGGCAGCTCGCATTAGATGTTTCTGCGGTGAAGGCGTTGGGGGTTTGGCATGGCTCGACGTATGTTGTCTGCAATACGCCGTTAGCATCCCTTTACGCAGAACACAAGTTGTTTGCTCAATGCTTCAATGTAACAAGCGGTGTCGCTCACACTAGTCGCTTCATGCAGTTTCTGGACGATAGGTTTCAACCCTTCCATAATTAGTTGTGAAGGCTTCACCCTCTCCACAATACCGGCATTTCATCTATCTGTACAGCCTGTGCGCAAGCAGGACTAGCCAGGAATACCCAGACATGATAGAGATGTGTAATGCCTGAGCGTAGACGATTCGACTGTAAAGGATCAATGACTCCATTTGCTGTCGGCCGGGTATTTGCAGGCCAGAGTTGATAGCTCCAGAAAAATCCTAAACATATCGGCATTTTTCAGCGTTTTGCTCGCTAGCGAAGAGATTTGGCGGGACTGGGTAAGAAGACAAGGAAAGATGCCGAGTGCGAATGGCGATGCTCTTCTTGGCTGCTGGAGAAGCACGGCTGCACCATATATCCTGGGAGGGTCCTTCAGCGGTTGTGCCGAAGCCACTAGCACCCAGGAATGCGCATAGTGGTGATTCAGCGTGTGGTAAACACTTCACGCTCGTAGTTTGTGACAAATATTATGGGTAGGGTTTCGAACGCGCACAAGTTGGCCGGTGGGCCCCAACACCGCAAATGGGCTGCCGTCGATAACCACGAGCGTGTCCCACACACACCGCAACCGAGTTTCAATGCGTGCACGTTGATAAGCAACAGGGTTCTGAGCAGCAGTTCAAAGCTGAGTGAACCTCTGCAAACTCGTTTAGCAGGTGACCCCAGCACGTGCAGTGACAAGGATTAGATCCATGACCACCTACAATTCTACGGAGAAATTGAGCGTTGACTGTTGACAGCCTTGGCAGAAGCATCGTCTGCTAGCATAGGCATGGAGGATGTCGTTTAATGCTGTGGATGGCTTTTGAAGTGTCATTTGCGCGCCAGGTTTCCTTGCCTGTGCGCCGCTGCTGTTTCAGGAAGCAAGTGTGCTTGTAGCTAGTGATGCTTACAGAGAGTAGGCTTGCTTCTAAATGCCAACTCCGTGTCTTTATTGTAGTTTCTAACCAGCGATGTTGCAATGCACTGGAGAGTTATACATATCGGGAGGCTTTAAGGCGTTGACGGGTGCGGTAAAGTATGGCGTTCAGAGAAGCCAGGAGATGCCTACCATGCCGCAGCTCCTACGCAAGCAGCAGAAAAAGTGTTCAATTTCACCTTGCCGTTCGGCATTGCAACCCCTAACACGTGGTTGTGGTGTTAGGCTGAACAGCAATGCTTCCTGCGATATATGCAGTAGCTTGATTGGGTACGGACAACTAAGGTCCTCACTGCCTAAGCAGGCGTTTAGTCGTCCTGCTTCGTATTGGCACTAGCTCCGTATGTGGATCAGGAATCTTCACAAACCGCGCTGGTGTGCGGCTCGCGGTTCACGCTGCTTACGCCGTCGCCCCTTCATCGTTAAACAGGCTTGTCATTCTCTGCCCTGAAGAGCCTGCTTATGCAGCGTGACGGTGGGCATTAGTAATGAATGCCTCTCACTGCAGCGATGGAGCGCATCCGGGCACTGTCTGCTGGAATGTGCGAAAATGACGAATAGGTTAGGGCGGGCAGCGGATGACCCGCATCACAGGAGCCACTCTGACTGCCTACCGGCATTCAGGAGTCCAGAAGGTACATCTGCACCGGTTCAAAACAGCCAACACGCCTTTCCCATCACCCGCGGTTCGCGTGCTGATGGGGAACAGCTCCAGAACAGGACGGGCCCTCTGGGAGTAGGAAGGAGAGTGCGGACGCCAGTGCACTGGATTGGCCGTGATTGGACGCGTTTACAGCACGCAGCTTGGAACTGATCCTGAGAGAGGCACGCCAATGCATTTAGCTCTCCAGCGTGCGGATGCCTTAACAGTGGTTCGGCGTGCTGCCTGGATGACTGGCTTTGCAGGAGGGTTTCTCAGCTCCGCATGCTCAACGCTTCCGATAGAGATGCTAAGTCGTTTGCACATATATAATGCGGCCGGTGAGCTAAGGAGCCTTAGTTATGCTTATGCGGCTGTCGAGCAATTTCTGTTCAGAAACATGGCACCTGCATCATCTGGTGACAGGGGTAAGCACGAAGGCGGGCACGGCTCGTGATGTTCTGAAAACGCTGTTTCCGTAGGGGATATCGATCGTTAGTTGCCTTTGCTGTTAGCCTCGGTGTATCACAAGCCACAATTTATCCTTGTAGCAAGTGATGCATGAAGAAAGTAGGTCTCCATCACCACCATCTGCGTCTTCGTGTCCATCCCATGTCCTGAGGTTTTAACGAGAAGATGTATTTGCAGTGCATTTGTGCAGCATGCGCATCGTGGAGCTTCACGGTGACAGGGTGAAGAGTAGAGTGACCCACTGGGAGAAGCCACTAAAGGAAACTGCTCGCCATGCGTAATTACTGACTAACAAGCAGCAGACAAAAGGCGGGGTTTATCATGTTTTGCAAAATGCTGTGAGGCATTGCAGCAAGTAGCATATGGTGGTCGTCTTATGCTTAAAAGGCATGCCTCCGATGCTAAGGCTAGCAACCTGGAACCGAAGTACCTGCAGGAAGCAAAGAATGCTGAGTGCATTGAAAACCTCAGTGAATACTCGGGAGAGATGCCAGCTGACATGACCCTGCCGCTAAGCATCTGCAAGGTTGACCGTTGCGTTTCTAACCTCGGACGCATGCCGCATGCCCTCTGAAAACACCACACGGCAGCGTCAGCACATTAAATGTTGGACCCCTTGAGTCTGGGAAGGGATACATGCAGAGAGAGAGGCAGGTGGGCTTGGAGCGGATGGTGTGTGGGAGTGGGTGCTGTGTTTGACAGAAGGTGAGTTAGATCGTTTGCTGCGGCCTTCCTGTATAGGCGCATGTTTTGATGTGGGTTTACATTCAGGAGCAGAGGCAGGTGTTGACTCTATTTCGCCTGGGTCGGGGTATGTGCAGAGAGGGTAGCATGGTGCGTTAACGTTAACAAGGTGTGGGGCAATAGGAATGGTTGTTCACAGGAAGTGAGCTAGTTGTCCGCCGCGAAGTGGCTGTAAAGGCGTGGTGGATTGTGCTAGGTTTGCAAATAGGAGCAGAGGTGAGTGGTGACAGTGTGGAGTATAGGAGTGGAGAGTTTGAGAGAGAGAATGAAGGTGCGTTCGTTGAGCGCGTATGCTGCGTGGGAGTAGATATCTACATGGTGTTTCACAGGAGGTGAGTAGCGCTGTGTACGCTGGAACGTCTACAGACGCAGGAGGGCGGTTTGATGTTTGTTTGGGTTGATGAGGGTGATCAGGGATTTTATTTGGAGTTGATGGGGACCGACCGATAACTGTCTGCAGGGGGCGGGTGGAGAATGTTTTGAGGGTGCAGTGTGTGTGGGAGAGGATGTGGTGTTTCGCAGGAAGTGCGTATCGTGAGGTGTTGGTGTTTATGTGAGCACGCGTGGTATGGGTAGGGCTTGCTTGGTCTGAGGCGGATGTGATGATGAACGTTGTACTGTAGGGGTGGGGGGCGTGCTAAGAGGGAGCAGCTAGGTGGGGTGACTGTGTATGGTGTATGGCAGTGGGTGTGGTGTTTCACAGGAGGTGTGTTGGTGGTCCGAAGTGGCGTGTTTGTACGCATGTTTTGTTTGAGAAACTTTGGCACATGAGGGCAGATGGCGGTGGCGAACGTGTCAAGTATTTCGAGGTGTGGGGGCTGGTATAGGCTGAGCGGGCATGGCGTACTGTAGCAGGTGTGATGTTTTCCAGAGGGTGCGCAAAGCGGTTGGGGGCAGCTTGTTTAGGCAGGCTGTCGATATGATGTGCGCTTGCACTGGGACGCAGAGGCAGGTATTTGAGGAGGTGCTTTTGGAGAGGGATATGGGTATGTGGAGATAGAGCAGCAGTGGGTGTTGAGGGAGCATGGTGTGCGGGAGTAGGTGTGATGTTTCACAGAAGGTGCGCATGGTGGCTTCTGTTGATTGTTGATTTTTAGGGAAGAGGGTTATTTCAGCTAGATGCCCATTCAGCAGCGCAGGCATGTCTTGGAGGCGTTAAGCATGGGGGCAGATGGCTGGAGGCAGATATAAGAAGGGAGAGCAAGAAGGCGCATTCAGGATAAGCTGCATGTGCTGGCGTAGTTGTGGTGTTTTACAGAAGGTGCTCAAGGGTGCCCATGCTGACTAGAGACACCGACGATTTGGGATAGGTTGCGATTTCGTACGAGAGGCAGGTGTTATGGCTGTTGAGTATGGTAAGGGACACATGCAGAGAGCGGAGGCAGGTGGGCTTGGAGCGGATGGTGTGTGAGAGTGGGTGCTGTGTTTGACAGAAGGTGAGTTAGATCGTTTGCTGCGGCCTTCCTGTAAAGGCGCATGTTTTGATGTGGGTTTGCATTCAGGAGCAGAGGCAGGTGTTGACTCTATTTCGCCTGGGTCGGGGTATGTGCAGAGAGGGTAGCATGGTGCGTTAACGTTAACAAGGTGTGGGGCAATAGGAATGGTTGTTCACAGGAAGTGAGCTAGTTGTCCGCCGCGAAGTGGCTGTAAAGGCGTGGTGGATTGTGCTAGGTTTGCAAATAGGAGCAGAGGTGAGTGGTGACAGTGTGGAGTATAGGAGTGGAGAGTTTGAGAGAGAGAATGAAGGTGCGTTCGTTGAGCGCGTATGCTGCGTGGGAGTAGATATCTACATGGTGTTTCACAGGAGGTGAGTAGGGCTGTGTACGCTGGAACGTCTACAGACGCAGGAGGGCGGTTTGATGTTTGTTTGGGTTGATGAGGGTGATCAGGGATTTTATTTGGAGTTGATGGGGACCGACCGATAACTGTCTGCAGGGGGCGGGTGGAGAATGTTTTGAGGGTGCAGTGTGTGTGGGAGAGGATGTGGTGTTTCGCAGGAAGTGCGTATCGTGAGGTGTTGGTGTTTATGTGAGCACGCGTGGTATGGGTAGGGCTTGCTTGGTCTGAGGCGGATGTGATGATGAACGTTGTACTGTAGGGGTGGGGGGCGTGCTAAGAGGGAGCAGCTAGGTGGGGTGACTGTGTATGGTGTATGGCAGTGGGTGTGGTGTTTCACAGGAGGTGTGTTGGTGGTCCGAAGTGGCGTGTTTGTACGCATGTGTTGTTTGAGAAACTTTGGCACATGAGGGCAGATGACGGTGGCGATCGTGTCAAGTATTTCGAGGTGTGGGGGCTGGTATAGGCTGAGCGGGCATGGCGTATTGTAGCAGGTGTGATGTTTTCCAGAGGGTGCGCAAAGCGGTTGGGGGCAGCTTGTTTAGGCAGGCTGTCGATATGATGTGCGCTTGCACTGGGACGCAGAGGCAGGTATTTGAGGAGGTGCTTTTGGAGAGGGATATGGGTATGTGGAGATAGAGCAGCAATGGGTGTTGAGGGAGCATGGTGTGCGGGAGTAGGTGTGATGTTTCACAGAAGGTGCGCATGGTGGCTTGTGTTGATTGTTGATTTTTAGGGAAGAGGGTTATTTCAGCTAGATGCCCATTCAGCAGCGCAGGCATGTCTTGGAGGCGTTAAGCATGGGGGCAGATGGCTGGAGGCAGATATAAGAAGGGAGAGCAAGAAGGCGCATTCAGGATAAGCTGCATGTGCTGGCGTAGTTGTGGTGTTTTACAGAAGGTGCTCAAGGGTGCCCATGCTGACTAGAGACACCGACGATTTGGGATAGGTTGCGATTTCGTACGAGAGGCAGGTGTTATGGCTGTTGAGTATGGTAAGGGACACATGCAGAGAGCGGAGGCAGGTGGGCTTGGAGCGGATGGTGTGTGAGAGTGGGTGCTGTGTTTGACAGAAGGTGAGTTAGATCGTTTGCTGCGGCCTTCCTGTATAGGCGCATGTTTTGATGTGGGTTTGCATTCAGGAGCAGAGGCAGGTGTTGACTCTATTTCGCCTGGGTCGGGGTATGTGCAGAGAGGGTAGCATGGTGCGTTAACGTTAACAAGGTGTGGGGCAATAGGAATGGTTGTTCACAGGAAGTGAGCTAGTTGTCCGCCGCGAAGTGGCTGTAAAGGCGTGGTGGATTGTGCTAGGTTTGCAAATAGGAGCAGAGGTGAGTGGTGACAGTGTGGAGTATAGGAGTGGAGAGTTTGAGAGAGAGAATGAAGGTGCGTTCGTTGAGCGCGTATGCTGCGTGGGAGTAGATATCTACATGGTGTTTCACAGGAGGTGAGTAGGGCTGTGTACGCTGGAACGTCTACAGACGCAGGAGGGCGGTTTGATGTTTGTTTGGGTTGATGAGGGTGATCAGGGATTTTATTTGGAGTTGATGGGGACCGACCGATAACTGTCTGCAGGGGGCGGGTGGAGAATGTTTTGAGGGTGCAGTGTGTGTGGGAGAGGATGTGGTGTTTCGCAGGAAGTGCGTATCGTGAGGTGTTGGTGTTTATGTGAGCACGCGTGGTATGGGTAGGGCTTGCTTGGTCTGAGGCGGATGTGATGATGAACGTTGTACTGTAGGGGTGGGGGGCGTGCTAAGAGGGAGCAGCTAGGTGGGGTGACTGTGTATGGTGTATGGCAGTGGGTGTGGTGTTTCACAGGAGGTGTGTTGGTGGTCCGAAGTGGCGTGTTTGTACGCATGTGTTGTTTGAGAAACTTTGGCACATGAGGGCAGATGACGGTGGCGATCGTGTCAAGTATTTCGAGGTGTGGGGGCTGGTATAGGCTGAGCGGGCATGGCGTATTGTAGCAGGTGTGATGTTTTCCAGAGGGTGCGCAAAGCGGTTGGGGGCAGCTTGTTTAGGCAGGCTGTCGATATGATGTGCGCTTGCACTGGGACGCAGAGGCAGGTATTTGAGGAGGTGCTTTTGGAGAGGGATATGGGTATGTGGAGATAGAGCAGCAATGGGTGTTGAGGGAGCATGGTGTGCGGGAGTAGGTGTGATGTTTCACAGAAGGTGCGCATGGTGGCTTGTGTTGATTGTTGATTTTTAGGGAAGAGGGTTATTTCAGCTAGATGCCCATTCAGCAGCGCAGGCATGTCTTGGAGGCGTTAAGCATGGGGGCAGATGGCTGGAGGCAGATATAAGAAGGGAGAGCAAGAAGGCGCATTCAGGATAAGCTGCATGTGCTGGCGTAGTTGTGGTGTTTTACAGAAGGTGCTCAAGGGTGCCCATGCTGACTAGAGACACCGACGATTTGGGATAGGTTGCGATTTCGTACGAGAGGCAGGTGTTATGGCTGTTGAGTATGGTAAGGGACACATGCAGAGAGCGGAGGCAGGTGGGCTTGGAGCGGATGGTGTGTGAGAGTGGGTGCTGTGTTTGACAGAAGGTGAGTTAGATCGTTTGCTGCGGCCTTCCTGTATAGGCGCATGTTTTGATGTGGGTTTGCATTCAGGAGCAGAGGCAGGTGTTGACTCTATTTCGCCTGGGTCGGGGTATGTGCAGAGAGGGTAGCATGGTGCGTTAACGTTAACAAGGTGTGGGGCATTAGGAATGGTTGTTCACAGGAAGTGAGCTAGTTGTCCGCCGCGAAGTGGCTGTAAAGGCGTGGTGGATTGTGCTAGGTTTGCAAATAGGAGCAGAGGTGAGTGGTGACAGTGTGGAGTATAGGAGTGGAGAGTTTGAGAGAGAGAATGAAGGTGCGTTCGTTGAGCGCGTATGCTGCGTGGGAGTAGATATCTACATGGTGTTTCACAGGAGGTGAGTAGGGCTGTGTACGCTGGAACGTCTACAGACGCAGGAGGGCGGTTTGATGTTTGTTTGGGTTGATGAGGGTGATCAGGGATTTTATTTGGAGTTGATGGGGACCGACCGATAACTGTCTGCAGGGGGCGGGTGGAGAATGTTTTGAGGGTGCAGTGTGTGTGGGAGAGGATGTGGTGTTTCGCAGGAAGTGCGTATCGTGAGGTGTTGGTGTTTATGTGAGCACGCGTGGTATGGGTAGGGCTTGCTTGGTCTGAGGCGGATGTGATGATGAACGTTGTACTGTAGGGGTGGGGGGCGTGCTAAGAGGGAGCAGCTAGGTGGGGTGACTGTGTATGGTGTATGGCAGTGGGTGTGGTGTTTCACAGGAGGTGTGTTGGTGGTCCGAAGTGGCGTGTTTGTACGCATGTGTTGTTTGAGAAACTTTGGCACATGAGGGCAGATGACGGTGGCGATCGTGTCAAGTATTTCGAGGTGTGGGGGCTGGTATAGGCTGAGCGGGCATGGCGTACTGTAGCAGGTGTGATGTTTCCCAGAGGGTGCGCAAAGCGGTTGGGGGCAGCTTGTTTAGGCAGGCTGTCGATATGATGTGCGCTTGCACTGGGACGCAGAGGCAGGTATTTGAGGAGGTGCTTTTGGAGAGGGATATGGGTATGTGGAGATAGAGCAGCAGTGGGTGTTGAGGGAGCATGGTGTGCGGGAGTAGGTGTGATGTTTCACAGAAGGTGCGCATGGTGGCTTGTGTTGATTGTTGATTTTTAGGGAAGAGGGTTATTTCAGCTAGATGCCCATTCAGCAGCGCAGGCATGTCTTGGAGGCGTTAAGCATGGGGGCAGATGGCTGGAGGCAGGTATAAGAAGGGAGAGCAAGAAGGCGCATTCAGGATAAGCTGCATGTGCTGGCGTAGTTGTGGTGTTTTACAGAAGGTGCGCAAGGGTGCCCATGCTGACTAGAGACACCGACGATTTGGGATAGGTTGCGATTTCGTACGAGAGGCAGGTGTTATGGCTGTTGAGTATGGTAAGGGACACATGCAGAGAGCGGAGGCAGGTGGGCTTGGAGCGGATGGTGTGTGAGAGTGGGTGCTGTGTTTGACAGAAGGTGAGTTAGATCGTTTGCTGTGGCCTTCCTGTATAGGCGCATGTTTTGATGTGGGTTTGCATTCAGGAGCAGAGGCAGGTGTTGACTCTATTTCGCCTGGGTCGGGGTATGTGCAGAGAGGGTAGCATGGTGCGTTAACGTTAACAAGGTGTGGGGCAATAGGAATGGTTGTTCACAGGAAGTGAGCTAGTTGTCCTCCGCGAAGTGGCTGTAAAGGCGTGGTGGATTGTGCTAGGTTTGCAAATAGGAGCAGAGGTGAGTGGTGACAGTGTGGAGTATAGGAGTGGAGAGTTTGAGAGAGAGAATGAAGGTGCGTTCGTTGAGCGCGTATGCTGCGTGGGAGTAGATATCTACATGGTGTTTCACAGGAGGTGAGTAGGGCTGTGTACGCTGGAACGTCTACAGACGCAGGAGGGCGGTTTGATGTTTGTTTGGGTTGATGAGGGTGATCAGGGATTTTATTTGGAGTTGATGGGGACCGACCGATAACTGTCTGCAGGGGGCGGGTGGAGAATGTTTTGAGGGTGCAGTGTGTGTGGGAGAGGATGTGGTGTTTCGCAGGAAGTGCGTATCGTGAGGTGTTGGTGTTTATGTGAGCACGCGTGGTATGGGTAGGGCTTGCTTGGTCTGAGGCGGATGTGATGATGAACGTTGTACTGTAGGGGTGGGGGGCGTGCTAAGAGGGAGCAGCTAGGTGGGGTGACTGTGTATGGTGTATGGCAGTGGGTGTGGTGTTTCACAGGAGGTGTGTTGGTGGTCCGAAGTGGCGTGTTTGTACGCATGTGTTGTTTGAGAAACTTTGGCACATGAGGGCAGATGACGGTGGCGATCGTGTCAAGTATTTCGAGGTGTGGGGGCTGGTATAGGCTGAGCGGGCATGGCGTATTGTAGCAGGTGTGATGTTTTCCAGAGGGTGCGCAAAGCGGTTGGGGGCAGCTTGTTTAGGCAGGCTGTCGATATGATGTGCGCTTGCACTGGGACGCAGAGGCAGGTATTTGAGGAGGTGCTTTTGGAGAGGGATATGGGTATGTGGAGATAGAGCAGCAATGGGTGTTGAGGGAGCATGGTGTGCGGGAGTAGGTGTGATGTTTCACAGAAGGTGCGCATGGTGGCTTGTGTTGATTGTTGATTTTTAGGGAAGAGGGTTATTTCAGCTAGATGCCCATTCAGCAGCGCAGGCATGTCTTGGAGGCGTTAAGCATGGGGGCAGATGGCTGGAGGCAGATATAAGAAGGGAGAGCAAGAAGGCGCATTCAGGATAAGCTGCATGTGCTGGCGTAGTTGTGGTGTTTTACAGAAGGTGCGCAAGGGTGCCCATGCTGACTAGAGACACCGACGATTTGGGATAGGTTGCGATTTCGTACGAGAGGCAGGTGTTATGGCTGTTGAGTATGGTAAGGGACACATGCAGAGAGCGGAGGCAGGTGGGCTTGGAGCGGATGGTGTGTGAGAGTGGGTGCTGTGTTTGACCGAAGGTGAGTTAGATCGTTTGCTGCGGCCTTCCTGTATAGGCGCATGTTTTGATGTGGGTTTGCATTCAGGAGCAGAGGCAGGTGTTGACTCTAGTTCGCCTGGGTCGGGGTATGTGCAGAGAGGGTAGCATGGTGCGTTAACGTTAACAAGGTGTGGGGCATTAGGAATGGTTGTTCACAGGAAGTGAGCTAGTTGTCCGCCGCGAAGTGGCTGTAAAGGCGTGGTGGATTGTGCTAGGTTTGCAAATAGGAGCAAAGGTGAGTGGTGACAGTGTGGAGTATAGGAGTGGAGAGTTTGAGAGAGAGAATGAAGGTGCGTTCGTTGAGCGCGTATGCTGCGTGGGAGTAGATATCTACATGGTGTTTCACAGGAGGTGAGTAGCGCTGTGTACGCTGGAACGTCTACAGACGCAGGAGGGCGGTTTGATGTTTGTTTGGGTTGATGAGGGTGATCAGGGATTTTATTTGGAGTTGATGGGGACCGACCGATAACTGTCTGCAGGGGGCGGGTGGAGAATGTTTTGAGGGTGCAGTGTGTGTGGGAGAGGATGTGGTGTTTCGCAGGAAGTGCGTATCGTGAGGTGTTGGTGTTTATGTGAGCACGCGTGGTATGGGTAGGGCTTGCTTGGTCTGAGGCGGATGTGATGATGAACGTTGTACTGTAGGGGTGGGGGGCGTGCTAAGAGGGAGCAGCTAGGTGGGGTGACTGTGTATGGTGTATGGCAGTGGGTGTGGTGTTTCACAGGAGGTGTGTTGGTGGTCCGAAGTGGCGTGTTTGTACGCATGTGTTGTTTGAGAAACTTTGGCACATGAGGGCAGATGACGGTGGCGATCGTGTCAAGTATTTCGAGGTGTGGGGGCTGGTATAGGCTGAGCGGGCATGGCGTATTGTAGCAGGTGTGATGTTTTCCAGAGGGTGCGCAAAGCGGTTGGGGGCAGCTTGTTTAGGCAGGCTGTCGATATGATGTGCGCTTGCACTGGGACGCAGAGGCAGGTATTTGAGGAGGTGCTTTTGGAGAGGGATATGGGTATGTGGAGATAGAGCAGCAATGGGTGTTGAGGGAGCATGGTGTGCGGGAGTAGGTGTGATGTTTCACAGAAGGTGCGCATGGTGGCTTCTGTTGATTGTTGATTTTTAGGGAAGAGGGTTATTTCAGCTAGATGCCCATTCAGCAGCGCAGGCATGTCTTGGAGGCGTTAAGCATGGGGGCAGATGGCTGGAGGCAGATAGAGAAAGGGAGAGCAAGAAGGCGCATTCAGGATGAGCTGCTTGTGTTGGCGTAGTTGTGGTGTTTTACAGAAGGTGCGCAAGGGTGCCCATGCTGACTAGAGACACGATGATTTGGGATAGGCTGCGATTTCGCACGAGAGGCAGGTGTTTTGGCTGTTGAGTATGGTAAGGGACACATGCAGAGAGCGGAGGCAGGTGGGCTTGGAGCGGATGGTGTGTGAGAGTGGGTACTGTGTTTGACCGAAGGTGAGTTAGATCGTTTGCTGCGGCCTTCCTGTATAGGCGCATGTTTTGATGTGGGTTTGCATTCAGGAGCAGAGGCAGGTGTTGACTCTATTTCGCCTGGGTCGGGGTATGTGCAGAGAGGGTAGCATGGTGCGTTAACGTTAACAAGGTGTGGGGCATTAGGAATGGTTGTTCACAGGAAGTGAGCTAGTTGTCCGCCGCGAAGTGGCTGTAAAGGCGTGGTGGATTGTGCTAGGTTTGCAAATAGGAGCAAAGGTGAGTGGTGACAGTGTGGAGTATAGGAGTGGAGAGTTTGAGAGAGAGAATGAAGGTGCGTTCGTTGAGCGCGTATGCTGCGTGGGAGTAGATATCTACATGGTGTTTCACAGGAGGTGAGTAGCGCTGTGTACGCTGGAACGTCTACAGACGCAGGAGGGCGGTTTGATGTTTGTTTGGGTTGATGAGGGTGATCAGGGATTTTATTTGGAGTTGATGGGGACCGACCGATAACTGTCTGCAGGGGGCGGGTGGAGAATGTTTTGAGGGTGCAGTGTGTGTGGGAGAGGATGTGGTGTTTCGCAGGAAGTGCGTATCGTGAGGTGTTGGTGTTTATGTGAGCACGCGTGGTATGGGTAGGGCTTGCTTGGTCTGAGGCGGATGTGATGATGAACGTTGTACTGTAGGGGTGGGGGGCGTGCTAAGAGGGAGCAGCTAGGTGGGGTGACTGTGTATGGTGTATGGCAGTGGGTGTGGTGTTTCACAGGAGGTGTGTTGGTGGTCCGAAGTGGCGTGTTTGTACGCATGTGTTGTTTGAGAAACTTTGGCACATGAGGGCAGATGACGGTGGCGATCGTGTCAAGTATTTCGAGGTGTGGGGGCTGGTATAGGCTGAGCGGGCATGGCGTATTGTAGCAGGTGTGATGTTTTCCAGAGGGTGCGCAAAGCGGTTGGGGGCAGCTTGTTTAGGCAGGCTGTCGATATGATGTGCGCTTGCACTGGGACGCAGAGGCAGGTATTTGAGGAGGTGCTTTTGGAGAGGGATATGGGTATGTGGAGATAGAGCAGCAATGGGTGTTGAGGGAGCATGGTGTGCGGGAGTAGGTGTGATGTTTCACAGAAGGTGCGCATGGTGGCTTCTGTTGATTGTTGATTTTTAGGGAAGAGGGTTATTTCAGCTAGATGCCCATTCAGCAGCGCAGGCATGTCTTGGAGGCGTTAAGCATGGGGGCAGATGGCTGGAGGCAGATAGAGAAAGGGAGAGCAAGAAGGCGCATTCAGGATGAGCTGCTTGTGTTGGCGTAGTTGTGGTGTTTTACAGAAGGTGCGCAAGGGTGCCCATGCTGACTAGAGACACGATGATTTGGGATAGGCTGCGATTTCGCACGAGAGGCAGGTGTTTTGGCTGTTGAGTATGGTAAGGGATACATGCAGAGAGCGGAGGCAGGTGGGCTTGGAGCGGATGGTGTGTGAGAGTGGGTACTGTGTTTGACCGAAGGTGAGTTAGATCGTTTGCTGCGGCCTTCCTGTATAGGCGCATGTTTTGATGTGGGTTTGCATTCAGGAGCAGAGGCAGGTGTTGACTGTAGTTCGCCTGGGTCGGGATATGTGCAGAGAGGGTAGCATGGTGCGTTAACGTTAACAAGGTGTGGGGCATTAGGAATGGTTGTTCACAGGAAGTGAGCTAGTTGTCCGCAGCGAAGTGGCTGTAAAGGCGTGTGGGTTGTGCTAGGTTTGCAAATAGGAGCAGAGGTGAGTGGTGACAGTGTGGAGTATAGGAGTGGAGAGTTTGAGAGAGAGAATGAAGGTGCGTTCGTTGAGCGCGTATGCTGCGTGGGAGTAGATATCTACATGGTGTTTCACAGGAGGTGAGTAGCGCTGTGTACGCTGGAACGTCTACAGACGCAGGGGGACGGTTTGATGTTTGTTTGGGTTGATGAGGATGAGCAGGGATTTAATGTGAAGTTGATGAGGACCGATATCTGTCTGCATGGGGAGGAGGAGAATGTTTTGAGGGTGCAGTGCGTGTGGGAGAGGATGTGGTGTTTCGCAGGAAGTGCGTATCGTGAGGTGTTGGTGTTTATGTGAGCACGCGTGGTATGGGTAGGGCTTGCTTGGTCTGAGGCGGATGTGATTATGGGCGTTGTACTGTAGGGGCGGGGGCGTTCTAGGAGGGAGCAGCTAGGTGGGATCACTGTGTGTGGTGTGTGGCAGTGGGTGTGGTGTTTCACAGGAGGTGCGTTAGTGGTCCGAAGTGGCGTGTGTTGTACGCATTTGCTATCTGAGAGACTTTGCCACTTGAGAGCAGGTGGCGGTGGCGAACGTGTCAAGTATTTCGAGGTGTGGGGGCTGGTATAGGCTGAGCGGGCATGGCGTATTGTCGTTGGTGGAATGTCTTCCAGAGGGTGCGCAAAGCGGTTGGTGCAGATTGTTTTTAGGCAGGCTGTCGATATGATGTGCGCTCACAATGCGACGCAGAGGCAGGTATTTGAGGAGGTGCTTTTGGAGAGGAATATGGGTATGTGGAGATAGAGCAGCAATGGGTGTTGAGGGAGCATGGTGTGCGGGAGTAGGTGTGATGTTTCACAGAAGGTGCGCATGGTGGCTTGTGTTGATTGTTGATTTTTAGGGAAGAGGGTTATTTCAGCTAGATGCCCCTTCAGCAGCACAGGCATGTCTTGGAGGCGTTAAGCATGGGGGCAGATGGCTGGAGGCAGATAGAGAAAGGGAGAGCAACAAGGCGCCTTCAGGATAAGCTGCATGTGCTGGCGTAGTTGTGGTGTTTTACAGAAGGTGCGCAAGGGTGCCCATGCTGACTAGAGACACCGATGATTTGGGATAGGCTGCGAGTTCGCACGAGAGGCAGGTGTTATGGCTGTTGAGTATGGTAAGGGATACATGCAGAGAGCGGAGGCAGGTGGGCTTGGAGCGGATGGTGTGTGAGAGTGGGTGCTGTGTTTGACCGAAGGTGAGTTAGATCGTTTGCTGCGGCCTTCCTGTATAGGCGCATGTTTTGATGTGGGTTTGCATTCAGGAGCAGAGGCAGGTGTTGACTCTAGTTCGCCTGGGTCGGGGTATGTGCAGAGAGGGTAGCATGGTGCGTTAACGTTAACAAGGTGTGGGGCAATAGGAATGGTTGTTCACAGGAAGTGAGCTAGTTGTCCGCCGCGAAGTGGCTGTAAAGGCGTGGTGGATTGTGCTAGGTTTGCAAATAGGAGCAGAGGTGAGTGGTGACAGTGTGGAGTATAGGAGTGGAGAGTTTGAGAGAGAGAATGAAGGTGCGTTCGTTGAGCGCGTATGCTGCGTGGGAGTAGATATCTACATGGTGTTTCACAGGAGGTGAGTAGCGTTGTGTACGCTGGAACGTCTACAGACGCAGGAGGGCGGTTTGATGTTTGTTTGGGTTGATGAGGGTGATCAGGGATTTTATTTGGAGTTGATGGGGACCGACCGATAACTGTCTGCAGGGGGCGGGTGGAGAATGTTTTGAGGGTGCAGTGTGTGTGGGCGAGGATGTGGTGTTTCGCAGGAAGTGCGTATCGTGAGGTGTTGGTGTTTATGTGAGCACGCGTGGTATGGGTAGGGCTTGCTTGGTCTGAGGCGGATGTGATGATGAACGTTGTACTGTAGGGGTGGGGGGCGTGCTAAGAGGGAGCAGCTAGGTGGGGTGACTGTGTATGGTGTATGGCAGTGGGTGTGGTGTTTCACAGGAGGTGTGTTGGTGGTCCGAAGTGGCGTGTTTGTACGCATGTGTTGTTTGAGAAACTTTGGCACATGAGGGCAGATGGCGGTGGCGAACGTGTCAAGTATTTCGAGGTGTGGGGGCTGGTATAGGCTGAGCGGGCATGGCGTATTGTAGCAGGTGTGATGTTTTCCAGAGGGTGCGCAAAGCGGTTGGGGGCAGCTTGTTTAGGCAGGCTGTCGATATGATGTGCGCTTGCACTGGGACGCAGAGGCAGGTATTTGAGGAGGTGCTTTTGGAGAGGGATATGGGTATGTGGAGATAGAGCAGCAATGGGTGTTGAGGGAGCATGGTGTGCGGGAGTAGGTGTGATGTTTCACAGAAGGTGCGCATGGTGGCTTCTGTTGATTGTTGATTTTTAGGGAAGAGGGTTATTTCAGCTAGATGCCCATTCAGCAGCGCAGGCATGTCTTGGAGGCGTTAAGCATGGGGGCAGATGGCTGGAGGCAGATATAAGAAGGGAGAGCAAGAAGGCGCATTCAGGATAAGCTGCATGTGCTGGCGTAGTTGTGGTGTTTTACAGCAGGTGCTCAAGGGTGCCCATGCTGACTAGAGACACCGACGATTTGTGATAGGTTGCGATTTCGTACGAGAGGCAGGTGTTATGGCTGTTGAGTATGGTAAGGGATACATGCAGAGAGCGGAGGCAGGTGGGCTTGGAGCGGATGGTGTGTGAGAGTGGGTGCTGTGTTTGACAGAAGGTGAGTTAGATCGTTTGCTGCGGCCTTCCTGTATAGGCGCATGTTTTGATGTGGGTTTGCATTCAGGAGCAGAGGCAGGTGTTGACTCTATTTCGCCTGGGTCGGGGTATGTGCAGAGAGGGTAGCATGGTGCGTTAACGTTAACAAGGTGTGGGGCATTAGGAATGGTTGTTCACAGGAAGTGAGCTAGTTGTCCGCCGCGAAGTGGCTGTAAAGGCGTGGTGGATTGTGCTAGGTTTGCAAATAGGAGCAAAGGTGAGTGGTGACAGTGTGGAGTATAGGAGTGGAGAGTTTGAGAGAGAGAATGAAGGTGCGTTCGTTGAGCGCGTATGCTGCGTGGGAGTAGATATCTACATGGTGTTTCACAGGAGGTGAGTAGCGCTGTGTACGCTGGAACGTCTACAGACGCAGGAGGGCGGTTTGATGTTTGTTTGGGTTGATGAGGGTGATCAGGGATTTTATTTGGAGTTGATGGGGACCGACCGATAACTGTCTGCAGGGGGCGGGTGGAGAATGTTTTGAGGGTGCAGTGTGTGTGGGAGAGGATGTGGTGTTTCGCAGGAAGTGCGTATCGTGAGGTGTTGGTGTTTATGTGAGCACGCGTGGTATGGGTAGGGCTTGCTTGGTCTGAGGCGGATGTGATGATGAACGTTGTACTGTAGGGGAGGGGGGCGTGCTAAGAGGGAGCAGCTAGGTGGGGTGACTGTGTATGGTGTATGGCAGTGGGTGTGGTGTTTCACAGGAGGTGTGTTGGTGGTCCGAAGTGGCGTGTTTGTACGCATGTGTTGTTTGAGAAACTTTGGCACATGAGGGCAGATGACGGTGGCGATCGTGTCAAGTATTTCGAGGTGTGGGGGCTGGTATAGGCTGAGCGGGCATGGCGTATTGTAGCAGGTGTGATGTTTTCCAGAGGGTGCGCAAAGCGGTTGGGGGCAGCTTGTTTAGGCAGGCTGTCGATATGATGTGCGCTTGCACTGGGACGCAGAGGCAGGTATTTGAGGAGGTGCTTTTGGAGAGGGATATGGGTATGTGGAGATAGAGCAGCAATGGGTGTTGAGGGAGCATGGTGTGCGGGAGTAGGTGTGATGTTTCACAGAAGGTGCGCATGGTGGCTTCTGTTGATTGTTGATTTTTAGGGAAGAGGGTTATTTCAGCTAGATGCCCATTCAGCAGCGCAGGCATGTCTTGGAGGCGTTAAGCATGGGGGCAGATGGCTGGAGGCAGATATAAGAAGGGAGAGCAAGAAGGCGCATTCAGGATAAGCTGCATGTGCTGGCGTAGTTGTGGTGTTTTACAGAAGGTGCGCAAGGGTGCCCATGCTGACTAGAGACACCGACGATTTGGGATAGGTTGCGATTTCGTACGAGAGGCAGGTGTTATGGCTGTTGAGTATGGTAAGGGACACATGCAGAGAGCGGAGGCAGGTGGGCTTGGAGCGGATGGTGTGTGAGAGTGGGTGCTGTGTTTGACCGAAGGTGAGTTAGATCGTTTGCTGCGGCCTTCCTGTATAGGCGCATGTTTTGATGTGGGTTTGCATTCAGGAGCAGAGGCAGGTGTTGACTCTAGTTCGCCTGGGTCGGGGTATGTGCAGAGAGGGTAGCATGGTGCGTTAACGTTAACAAGGTGTGGGGCATTAGGAATGGTTGTTCACAGGAAGTGAGCTAGTTGTCCGCCGCGAAGTGGCTGTAAAGGCGTGGTGGATTGTGCTAGGTTTGCAAATAGGAGCAAAGGTGAGTGGTGACAGTGTGGAGTATAGGAGTGGAGAGTTTGAGAGAGAGAATGAAGGTGCGTTCGTTGAGCGCGTATGCTGCGTGGGAGTAGATATCTACATGGTGTTTCACAGGAGGTGAGTAGCGCTGTGTACGCTGGAACGTCTACAGACGCAGGAGGGCGGTTTGATGTTTGTTTGGGTTGATGAGGGTGATCAGGGATTTTATTTGGAGTTGATGGGGACCGACCGATAACTGTCTGCAGGGGGCGGGTGGAGAATGTTTTGAGGGTGCAGGGTGTGTGGGCGAGGATGTGGTGTTTCGCAGGAAGTGCGTATCGTGAGGTGTTGGTGTTTATGGGAGCACGCGTGGTATGGGTAGGGCTTGCTTGGTCTGAGGCGGATGTGATGATGAACGTTGTACTGTAGGGGTGGGGGGCGTGCTAAGAGGGAGCAGCTAGGTGGGGTGACTGTGTATGGTGTATGGCAGTGGGTGTGGTGTTTCACAGGAGGTGTGTTGGTGGTCCGAAGTGGCGTGTTTGTACGCATGTGTTGTTTGAGAAACTTTGGCACATGAGGGCAGATGACGGTGGCGATCGTGTCAAGTATTTCGAGGTGTGGGGGCTGGTATAGGCTGAGCGGGCATGGCGTATTGTAGCAGGTGTGATGTTTTCCAGAGGGTGCGCAAAGCGGTTGGGGGCAGCTTGTTTAGGCAGGCTGTCGATATGATGTGCGCTTGCACTGGGACGCAGAGGCAGGTATTTGAGGAGGTGCTTTTGGAGAGGGATATGGGTATGTGGAGATAGAGCAGCAATGGGTGTTGAGGGAGCATGGTGTGCGGGAGTAGGTGTGATGTTTCACAGAAGGTGCGCATGGTGGCTTGTGTTGATTGTTGATTTTTAGGGAAGAGGGTTATTTCAGCTAGATGCCCATTCAGCAGCGCAGGCATGTCTTGGAGGCGTTAAGCATGGGGGCAGATGGCTGGAGGCAGATAGAGAAAGGGAGAGCAAGAAGGCGCATTCAGGATGAGCTGCTTGTGTTGGCGTAGTTGTGGTGTTTTACAGAAGGTGCGCAAGGGTGCCCATGCTGACTAGAGACACGATGATTTGGGATAGGCTGCGATTTCGCACGAGAGGCAGGTGTTTTGGCTGTTGAGTATGGTAAGGGATACATGCAGAGAGCGGAGGCAGGTGGGCTTGGAGCGGATGGTGTGTGAGAGTGGGTGCTGTGTTTGACCGAAGGTGAGTTAGGTCGTTTGCTGCGGCCTTCCTGTATAGGCGCATGTTTTGATGTGGGTTTACATTCAGGAGCAGAGGCAGGTGTTGACTGTAGTTCGCCTGGGTCGGGATATGTGCAGAGAGGGTAGCATGGTGCGTTAACGTTAACAAGGTGTGGGGCAATAGGAATGGTTGTTCACAGGAAGTGAGCTAGTTGTCCGCAGCGAAGTGGCTGTAAAGGCGTGTGGGTTGTGCTAGGTTTGCAAATAGGAGCAGAGGTGAGTGGTGACAGTGTGGAGTATAGGAGTGGAGAGTTTGAGAGAGAGAATGAAGGTGCGTTCGTTGAGCGCGTATGCTGCGTGGGAGTAGATATCTACATGGTGTTTCACAGGAGGTGAGTAGCGTTGTGTATGCTGGAACGTCTACAGACGCAGGAGGGCGGTTTGATGTTTGTTTGGGTTGATGAGGGTGATCAGGGATTTTATTTGGAGTTGATGGGGACCGACCGATATCTGTCTGCACGGGGAGGAGGAGAATGTTTTGAGGGTGCAGTGCGTGTGGGCGAGGATGTGGTGTTTCGCAGGAAGTGCGTATCGTGAGGTGTTGGTGTTTATGTGAGCACGCGTGGTATGGGTAGGGCTTGCTTGCTCTGAGGCGGATGTGATTATGGGCGTTGTACTGTAGGGGCGGGGGCGTTCTAGGAGGGAGCAGCTAGGTGGGATCACTGTGTATGGTGTGTGGCAGTGGGTGTGGTGTTTCACAGGAGGTGCGTTAGTGGTCCGAAGTGGCGTGTGTTGTACGCATTTGCTATCTGAGAGACTTTGCCACTTGAGAGCAGGTGGCGGTGGCGAACGTGTCAAGTATTTCGAGGTGTGGGGGCTGGTATAGGCTGAGCGGGCATGGCGTATTGTCGTTGGTGGAATGTCTTCCAGAGGGTGCGCAAAGCGGTTGGTGCAGATTGTTTTTAGGCAGGCTGTCGATATGATGTGCGCTCACAATGCGACGCAGAGGCAGGTATTCGAGGAGGTGCTTTTGGAGAGGAATATGGGTATGTGGAGATAGAGCAGCAATGGGTGTTGAGGGAGCATGGTGTGCGGGAGTAGGTGTGATGTTTCACAGAAGGTGCGCATGGTGGCTTGTGTTGATTGTTGATTTTTAGGGAAGAGGGTTATTTCAGCTAGATGCCCCTTCAGCAGCGCAGGCATATCTTGGAGGCGTTAAGCATGGGGGCAGATGGTTGGAGGCAGATAGAGAAAGGGAGAGCAAGAAGGTGCATTCAGGATGAGCTGCTTGTGTTGGCGTAGTTGTGGTGTTTTACAGAAGGTGCGCAAGGGTGCCCATGCTGACTAGAGACACCGATGATTTGTGATAGGTTGCGATTTCGTACGAGAGGCAGGTGTTATGGCTGTTGAGTATGGTAAGGGATACATGCAGAGAGCGGAGGCAGGTGGGCTTGGAGCGGATGGTGTGAGAGTGGGTGCTGTGTTTTGACCGAAGGTGAGTTAGATCGTTTGCTGCGGCCTTCCTGTATAGGCGCATGTTTTGTTGTGGGTTTACATTCAGGAGCAGAGGCAGGTGTTGACTCTAGTTCGCCTGGGTCGGGGTATGTGCAGAGAGGGTAGCATGGTGCGTTAACGTTAACAAGGTGTGGGGCAATAGGAATGGTTGTTCACAGGAAGTGAGCTAGTTGTCCGCAGCGAAGTGGCTGTAAAGGCGTGTGGGTTGTGCTAGGTTTGCAAATAGGAGCAGAGGTGAGTGGTGACAGTGTGGAGTATAGGAGTGGAGAGTTTGAGAGAGAGAATGAAGGTGCGTTCGTTGAGCGCGTATGCTGCGTGGGAGTAGATATCTACATGGTGTTTCACAGGAGGTGAGTAGCGCTGTGTACCCTGGAACGTCTACAGACGCAGGGGGACGGTTTGATGTTTGTTTGGGTTGATGAGGATGAGCAGCGATTTAATGTGAAGTTGATGAGGACCGATATCTGTCTGCATGGGGAGGAGGGGAATGTTTTGAGGGTGCAGTGCGTGTGGGAGAGGATGTGGTGTTTCGCAGGAAGTGCGTATCGTGAGGTGTTGGTGTTTATGTGAGCACGCGTGGTATGGGTAGGGCTTGCTTGGTCTGAGGCGGATGTGATTATGGGCGTTGTACTGTAGGGGCGGGGGCGTTCTAGGAGGGAGCAGCTAGGTGGGATCACTGTGTATGGTGTGTGGCAGTGGGTGTGGTGTTTCACAGGAGGTGCGTTAGTGGTCCGAAGTGGCGTGTGTTGTACGCGTTTGCTATCTGAGAGACTTTGCCACTTGAGGGCAGGTGGCGGTGGCGAACGTGTCAAGTATTTCGAGGTGTGGGGGCTGGTATAGGCTGAGCGGGCATGGCGTATTGTAGCAGGTGTGATGTTTCCCAGAGGGTGCGCAAAGCGGTTGGGGGCAGCTTGTTTAGGCAGGCTGTCGATATGATGTGCGCTCACACTGCGACGCAGAGGCAGGTATTTGAGGAGGTGCTTTTGGAGAGGGATATGGGTATGTGGAGATAGAGCAGCAATGGGTGTTGAGGGAGCATGGTGTGCGGGAGTAGGTGTGATGTTTCACAGAAGGTGCGCATGGTGGCTTGTGTTGATTGTTGATTTTTAGGGAAGAGGGTTACTTCAGCTAGATGCCCATTCAGCAGCACAGGCATGTCTTGGAGGCGTTAAGCATGGGGGCAGATGGTTGGAGGCAGAGAGAGAAAGGGAGAGCAAGAAGGCGCATTCAGGATGAGCTGCTTGTGTTGGCGTAGTTGTGGTGTTTTACAGAAGGTGCGCAAGGGTGCCCATGCTGACTAGAGACACGATGATTTGGGATAGGCTGCGATTTCGCACGAGAGGCAGGTGTTTTGGCTGTTGAGTATGGTAAGGGATACATGCAGAGAGCGGAGGCAGGTGGGCTTGGAGCGGATGGTGTGTGAGAGTGGGTGCTGTGTTTGACCGAAGGTGAGTTAGATCGTTTGCTGCGGCCTTCCTGTATAGGCGCATGTTTTGATGTGGGTTTACATTCAGGAGCAGAGGCAGGTGTTGACTGTAGTTCGCCTGGGTCGGGATATGTGCAGAGAGGGTAGCATGGTGCGTTAACGTTAACAAGGTGTGGGGCAATAGGAATGGTTGTTCACAGGAAGTGAGCTAGTTGTCCGCAGCGAAGTGGCTGTAAAGGCGTGTGGGTTGTGCTAGGTTTGCAAATAGGAGCAGAGGTGAGTGGTGACAGTGTGGAGTATAGGAGTGGAGAGTTTGAGAGAGAGAATGAAGGTGCGTTCGTTGAGCGCGTATGCTGCGTGGGAGTAGATATCTACATGGTGTTTCACAGGAGGTGAGTAGCGTTGTGTATGCTGGGACGTCTACAGACGCAGGAGGGCGGTTTGATGTTTGTTTGGGTTGATGAGGGTGATCAGGGATTTTATTTGGAGTTGATGGGGACCGACCGATAACTGTCTGCAGGGGGCGGGTGGAGAATGTTTTGAGGGTGCAGTGTGTGTGGGCGAGGATGTGGTGTTTCGCAGGAAGTGCGTATCGTGAGCTGTTGGTGTGTATGTGAGCACGCGTGGTATGGGTAGGGCTTGCTTGCTCTGAGGCGGATGTGATGATGAACGTTGTACTGTAGGGGTGGGGTTCGTGCTAAGAGGGAGCAGCTAGGTGGGGTGACTGTGTATGGTGTATGGCAGTGGGTGTGGTGTTTCACAGGAGGTGCGTTAGTGGTCCGTAGTGGCGTGTGTTGTACGCATGTGTTGTTTGAGAAACTTTGGCGCATGAGGGCAGATGGCGGTGGCGAACGTGTCAAGTATTTCGAGGTGTGGGGGCTGGTATAGGCTGAGCGGGCATGGCGTATTGTCGTAGGTGTGATGTTTTCCAGAGGGTGCGCAAAGCGGTTGGTGCAGATTGTTTTTAGGCAGGCTGTCGATATGATGTGCGCTCACACTGGGACGCAGAGGCAGGTATTTGAGGAGGTGCTTTTGGAGAGGGATATGGGTATGTGGAGATAGAGCAGCAATGGGTGTTGAGGGAGCATGGTGTGCGGGAGTAGGTGTGATGTTTCACAGAAGGTGCGCATGGTGGCTTGTGTTGATTGTTGATTTTTAGGGAAGAGGGTTATTTCAGCTAGATGCCCCTTCAGCAGCACAGGCATATCTTGGAGGCGTTAAGCATGGGGGCAGATGGTTGGAGGCAGAGAGAGAAAGGGAGAGCAAGAAGGCGCCTTCAGGATGAGCTGCTTGTGTTGGCGTAGTTGTGGTGTTTTACAGAAGGTGCGCAAGGGTGCCCATGCTGACTAGAGACACGATGATTTGGGATAGGCTGCGATTTCGCACGAGAGGCAGGTGTTTTGGCTGTTGAGTATGGTAAGGGATACATGCAGAGAGCGGAGGCAGTTGGGCTTGGAGCGGATGGTGTGTGAGAGTGGGTGCTGTGTTTGACCGAAGGTGAGTTAGGTCGTTTGCTGCGGCCTTCCTGTATAGGCGCATGTTTTGTTGTGGGTTTACATTCAGGAGCAGAGGCAGGTGTTGCCTGTAGTTCGCCTGGGTCGGGATATGTGCAGAGAGGGTAGCATGGTGCGTTAACGTTAACAAGGTGTGGGGCCATATGAATGGTTGTTCACAGGAAGTGAGTTAGTTGTCCGCAGCGAAGTGGCTGTAAAGGCGTGGTGGATTGTGCTAGTTTTGCAAATAGGAGCAAAGGTGAGTGGTGACAGTGTGGAGTACAGGAGTGGAGAGTTTGAGAGAGAGAATGAAGGTGCGTTCGTTGAGCGCGTATGCTGCGTGGGAGTAGATATCTACATGGTGTTTCACAGGAGGTGAGTAGCGCTGTGTGCGCTGGAACGTCTACAGACGCAGGAGGGCGGTTTGATGTTTGTTTGGGTTGATGAGGGTGATCAGGGATTTTATTTGGAGTTGATGGGGACCGACCGATAACTGTCTGCAGGGGGCGGGTGGAGAATGTTTTGAGGGTGCAGGGTGTGTGGGAGAGGATGTGGTGTTTCGCAGGAAGTGCGTATCGTGAGGTGTTGGTGTTTATGTGAGCACGCGTGGTATGGGTAGGGCTTGCTTGCTCTGAGGCAGATGTGATTATGGGCGTTGTACTGTACGGGTGGGGGGCGTTCTAGGAGGGAGCAGCTAGGTGGGATCACTGTGTATGGTGTATGGCAGTGGGTGTGGTGTTTCACAGGAGGTGCGTTAGTGGTCCGTAGTGGCGTGTTTGTTCGCATTCGCTGTTTGCGATACTTTGAGATATTTTGGCTTTTGAAAAGAGAGGGATGGTGATGGTTTGAAGCAATTCCAGGTGTGTGAACGGCTGTATGCAGAAAGTGGGAAAGGTTGTGCTGAGGGAACATGGCGTGTGGCGGTGGGTGTACGGTTCTGCAAACGGTGCGGGCGGCGGTTCGTCCTGGGTTTCTAGGAAGGCTGAGGGCATTATATACGTTCTCGTTGATATGCACGGGCATGCCTTGAAGGGCCGTCTTGGGAAATGGTATTTGCGGAGAGAGCAGGAAGGCCTGTTGAGAGAGCATAGGCGATGCCTCACGGAACGCTACGGGGCGTGCATGTGTAAGCATTGTAAAGGTGTGTAGTATTTGCGCTTTGCTCTGGTGATACAGGATGGTGAAGCCTTTTCTAGCGTTGTAGTATTGGGATGGTTTGGCCAGTGCCTATGCAGTTTGACGCTAACTCGTCGGCTCGGCTTGGTGGATGGATAGGTCTCAGGCTGTCTCCCTGGATGTATTGATGTACTTATGCAGCGTGCAGCTTTGTGGAAATCCTGCGTGAAGAGAAGCGATTATCTTGCTTTGCTGTAGCTGGGCTCTTGATTGGTACCTACAGAGGCGGGGTGTATGAAAATGCGCAGTGCGCTGGCGAGACAGACTGGCACTACAGACTATCAATCAATTGGTGAGGCTTTATATCCGCGGCCCCACACAGGATAGGAAGAACTGCTCGCTGCTCGGTCATTTGCCTCCCACGTTTAGTAACTTTGGCGATATCCTAGGGTAAGCATAATAATTGTTTGTTTTATGGGGGTTCGAGAAGGTGGGGCCGCGAGCAACGGCGAAGCCGCGAATTGTGTAGAGCCATGCAGCATTTGCACAAAGGAATGCGGCACCCGTAAGCCACCATATAATGATTACTTAACACAAAGGAAAGCGGAGCTCGTGGTGCGGGTTGGTACTTCTGGTTTGCTGAGACTAGCCATGCTGTCTTGTGTTCGACGAAGTGGCACCGTATGAATGTGTTATCTATTTTCGTGGGTTCTGGCTAGCTTACGGCAAGGCATTGATAGCAAATCACCGTAGCATGCCGAGGCAAACGGGAAGCAGGCTCCGCGTCGCCATTCCCTTGATGTTCCCTCAACGCCTTAAACATTCCTTATCTTTGGCTGGTTTACTGGCCACGCTTGAAAACGTTTTTATATATCCCGAGGAGCCGAGGAGCTAGGGGACCTGCATACGTTCGCATAATACGGTTATGCGATTTGCGTGCTCGTGTCTTCAGGTGCAGTATTACGACTCCCGGGCTTCGGATCGTGCGCTTTTTGTTCAGCACGTATGCACAAAACTAGCTTTAAGAAGTGCGCCGAGGCGATGCATTCAGCAGCTCGAGGTGTTTGTGAAAGTGCATAGCACCACAAATAAATCCAGTTTTTTTACGCGGCTAAGGGGACGTTTACGGTTCAGTTTGTATGCGATCAGGCATGTTTGTGTATGTGCCAGCGTGCACTTCACGCAATTGCGGGCTCAGCAGACGTTGAAGCCTCTTTGCTTTAGCTGTGCCCTTATTTTTGGTGTCTGCTGGGGCGGGAATTTCCGATACCCGGCATGCGCTTGTAGCACAGAGCCTGGCATCAGACATAGTGACACAGAATTGTCAGGGCGTGTGCCGCGCAGTACATAATAGGAGTCAAAACGGACTGCGCACTGGTTTGTGTCGTCTACAATGATTGAAGGTCACTGCGCGTGCGTCTGATGGCTACTTTTCGGCGAGTGACAGGAGTAGATGAGATTGCACTGCTGCCTGCAGCATGACGGCCAAGGGCTGTGGACACGATCCGCATGGCACGCGCACAGGAGAAAGCAGGATTTGTAGCACCAGTTGCGGCTATTGAGTAACACAAAATAAAGGAAACCTGGGGGTTAAAGGGGATGGCCCGGGTATAAATTCACACTTAAGCTACTTTGTATCTGCAGTAGGCGAAACGTAAGAATGCATCATTTGCGTTCGTGCCCGGTAAGCTACGGCGGCGTCGTAGGCACAAGCGAAGAGGATGTAGGCCGTCGGACTGCAGTGCCGTCATGCCGGGTGAACATCTTGAACATTTTCGACTCTCTCTAGTTTGTCCAACCAAACGTGTTACGGCAGGAACATCCCATACAGCCAGCTGGCTCGTTCTGCAGTTGACACTGAGCCTCCACATGGTTCGCTTCCCTTGTCCATACGTTGCTTCCTCTGCCGGTAGGAGTCGACTAATCAGTAAATGGCACAAACGGTGCAGCGACTACATGAGAGGGCATCATGGGGCTATGCAGTTTGTATGCCTGCACCTGCACTCGTGGTGTGAAGAAGCTTTGTGTAGCTTTACCACGGGTCGCCCCTTCGTCCAGGACGTATGCACTTGGAGCTTAGGTCTTGGGATGGTTAGGTATGGGCGCTTCTGCATCTCAGACTGTCTGATAACAGGGACTAAGGTGCGTGTGCATGCGTGAAGATTTCTGGAGTAACAGTGTAAGGAAATGGAGATTGGTTTAACCTACCTGCGTTGGGCTTTGATTGCTAATGGAAGCAGTGCTCCGGTGGGTGCCATGTTTTGATGCGGCCACGTTTAGCACTGCAGACAGTGCAAATGAAATGATGAGGCAGTGTATGTGCCGAGCAGTATGTAATACGAGGTATGAATGGCTGATCTGTGATTCGTGTCAAACGTCTATGCCGACTGGGTGCAATACCCGTTATGCTATCTTCGCTGTTCTGCAGAGAACGCGTATAGCAAAACGCCGGCAAGAACAGAAGCCGTGGACCTCTAAACCTAAGGGGCGCTTGCATGGTTAACACAAAAGAAAACGAAACTCGTAACTCAGTAGAGTATTCCCTGTTTGGCTGAATAACCCATTCTGTTTTCGTTTCGGAACAGGTGCAGCTTGATGTGCTACTTCCATTGTTTCGGTCTAACCGACTTATCAGAGGATGTTTGTAACACGCTTCCGTGAATGTCCGAGACCAACGTAATACAGCGCAAAGTCATGCATGCTGGTGATGCGCACTTCTTTGTCTTCATCTTATTGGGCTGCCAGGTAGAAATGATTTCGCCGGCACACCCGGTGCGGCCAGAAGCACTGTTTTGCAGGACATTCAGGGTTTGGGCTTGGCTCGTTTGCCTTACAAGGACTCGCCTCCATCTAGCAAAAGGAGCCTCGTAGACCTGGCTGTGTGAGCAAAGGACCCGATGTGCTCACACGTGTGCACGAGGTGCCCATGCTTGTGTTTACGGGCGCTGTGTGAGGATGCCTTCCCGAGCATTGAGATCGCACGGGGGTTTGTCCATAACGTATTCATCTAACTCGCTGCCAGAGGAGCGGAAATGCGGCACGTTCAGCACGCCATGCAGCTTGCACCAATTCTGAAGTAGCCGAATCGCTTCCAACCGTTCGCCCGTTGTTGTGTGTTCCACCTTCCAGCTTGTACGAGAACCCTGCTCGTGCTCTTCTACTACATGCACTTGTGAAAGGCGTTTTAGTACGCGGTATGGGTTAGCACGACACAATCTAGCGTCATGAATAATATCGTTTAATTGCATTTGCAGCGCAGCGCGTGATAGGGGTGAAAGCCGGCTACGCGTTGTTTTACCCAAAACGCTTACTAGGGCTGCGGACCAGCCCAGTGATGCATGATGGCACCAGTTCTGCGGATGGCGGAAGTAGCGAAGGAAAGACGTTCACGACGTTTGGGAATAGGGAAATCGTATGCCAGAACAAACATTCTATGAGCGTCGCTTCTCCTGTATGCTCGCACTGAAGGAAAAGGCAAGCTCGGAGCACAGGTGCGTAACTTTGGCTTAACCAGAGGACTTACGCTGTCCTTTTCGAGCAGACACAGCTTGCATGGCTTGTAGATTCTGGATTCGTGCTGGTTTCCAACAAGACGCGATTCGAAAGGGACAGCCCTTGGAGCCAGCTGCCTCCTGCTGCGGCCGGTATTTGGCCTGGGGTTTGTTGATTTGCCCTGGATGAAATTGAATCCGCCTATCAACAAGTGTTTAGGAAGTATTTTGCTTTCTTTGCACCCTCGATCCTGTCATGGTTTGCGCACCAACGATGCTGTGAGCAGCACAGGCATCTGCTCGGAGCGTTTGAGGGTATTGCTCCGCTGTAGGCAGTATGCGAACTCAGGTGGATATGCAGGGTGTCCTACGCGCAGATCTGTGCAGTTGCTGTGAAAGGGAAAGCGGGTGCTCGTTTTGTCTATCTGCGCTTTTCTTCGGCGTGTACTGATGCCGGATGCCTCGACATGCGCTATGCGTTCGCGAGACGGAGTCCGACATTAAAAACGATCTTAATGAATTCGCGAGTCACCATCTGGGTACCTTAGCTAGTAGTAACAGCACGCAGAGATTAAGCAGCGATTTGTACCATATATTTAGTAGCGTTGGCGGTCTGCCCGGTTATTCTGTTAGTTGCTTTAAGGGGGCCACTAACAGCATCCGGCTGTGTGAACTTCAGGAATTGCTTAAATTCGCATAGAGCTTGCACGGGGAGACGAGGAATCCGTTGCTCGCCGCTTAGGTATTGGGGATGACAAAAGGACGCGGAACTCATAGCGCAGAACTACGACACCGTTTGGCGAGAGTAGTTAGGTTGCTTCGAGTGCAGACGACGTGCGCCTTGTGTTTGTGTGTCGGGTGTTGTTTAGGGTTAACCGTAACGCAGTAGCGGGTTTGAAGCTCAGTAATGCCGTGCTTATCCTCCATGCGCGCTATTTCTTCATTTCGAGCATCTAAAATCGCGCTAACGGGAACCAATCCGACAAGCCTGCTTCGTGCGATTAGGTGCATTGTTTTGCAGTTGTTATTGAAGTTTGCCTTGGCTCTCTCTCTCTCTCTCTCTCTCTCTCTCGTAAAAGCAGCTCATTCTGTCGATAGGCGCACAGAGACTACAGCCGATAACTGGAGGGTCTACGTGCATTGCTGCCGTGAGTCATGCGGACGTATGCAGCTTGAATCCTCCGGTATTCAGGCACGGTGTGTCGAATCCGCATCTTCCGTTCCAGTCACGCTCTACGCTTACCAGGAGGTATGCACATAATTAGCTTCCAGAGGTGCGAGGATGTGAAGTGCCTAGGAGCTCCAACGCGCAGTGGCATGTAGGATGCACCATGAGAGCATTCACCTTCTGGGCACCGCTAAGCCTGCGTTTGCTTTTCGGGCTGTCCAACGGAACGCACGAATGCATGTGTTGATGCGCGCCTACCTTGGCTTCCAAATGTGGACTTGCAGTGTGACAGGAAGCAGGAGTTGGTTTAACATCAGCCGCGATGTTCTGTGGTATCCACTGCGCGGGAGCTGTTTGACGTGCAGTGCGTGCCTGCGAGATAGAATGCGGCACTACAAACTGTGTCACTGGGGTGGCGTGAATTGCAAAGTATATGCGGTAGGGGGAGGCAGCGAAAGCGGTGTGACTGCCGCCTAGCGTTCCGTAGCATTGCTGGTCCGCTGGTTAGCGTACGCGGTAGAGGCTTTGCGCATGATGGAAATTGAGAAAAGCAGGCCAGCGGCCGAAAGTGCCACAACGATGAACTGTGTAAACCCGCATGGCCTTTGCACAGAATCATATGGAACCCCTAGCTCATTCTGCCGCTAGACGGTGCCACAAACGGGAGCTGAGCCTGCACTGCAGACAGGCTTAGTCCTGCCAAATTAGTTAAGCTGAGGTTTGTTTGGAGGAAGTGCAGCAGATAAATGTGTTACCCAACGTTGTTCGGGTTGTCAAGTGTAAAGTGCTGATAGCACGATATAGTATAGATAGGCAAACAAGAGGCATCACCGCGATCTGGCGTGCATGGAACGTCGCGAGCGTTTTACACAATTAGAAATTTTCGTTTTTCGTGGGTCTTCCAACAAACATCTACTGTCCGAATTCTCCCCAACCAGCTAGCTGCCGCGTTTTGTACTTATTGTCAAGGTTGGGCTTGACACGTTTGCTCTTGCTGGAATCAACCCCGTCTGTCCATACGAGTGTCAGCAGTACTTGCGGGGGATCTGAGGAATCTGCATGCATGAACACCGCGGAAATATGCAGTTTGCATACGCGCGGCTAGCGTCCCGGTGTGGTAGAGCTTCCTATGCCGTTATGATCGCACGCCATGTTGGCCAGAAAGTACGCAAATAGCTACTTGCTAGGCGCGCGAAGATGAGAAGGGTTTGGCACCCAGGAAAGGTTCTAGCACGTGAGAAGCACTTCATTCAAATCCAGTCTCCCGGAGGAGTTTATGCCGCCTTGGCGTTTCAGCTTGTATGTGGACAGGCGTGGATGCGTACCGCTACGTGTGTGCATGTGCGTAATTGCAAGGTAAGGGGAGGTACTAGCTCATGTAGGTTTATCTGCACTTTTCTTTAGTTCCTAATGAGGAGGTGCCCACCAGAATGCTACAGCGCGGCATGCAACATTTTATTTGGAGAGAAGGTATACGTGAAGCGCAATTCGAGGTTCGAAGAAATAACAAGTACGCGGCAATTTGTATTGTACAAACAATGAGTAACACTTTGAAGCTGCCGGGTACGCTTGATTGCTGCGGCTATGGGGGAATGCCTAAGGGCGGCTACGTGACAACAGAGCGACGAACCCGAATTGTGCGGATGCGCACGGGCAGTGGGAGCAGCTGCGAATCATAGGTGGTCAAAGCTCATTTTCGTTCGAGCTTGTTTGCAATTTATGTTGGAGTGTTGATACTACTGCGCTTGAGGAAGCAGCACCGACGTAGGGGCAGGTCGTTCACCTCTACGGCGCTGATGCTTCTTCAGCGTTTAGAACTATTTTGAATCTCGTTCAGCTTCCAACAAGAAGCGTTTCTCCAAGGAGGCCCTATGAAACCATCTGCTTGGTGTTGCAGTTGGCACTTAGTTTGGGTTTTGCTCACCCGCCTTAATTGAAATCCACTCTCTCTGCCAAGGGGCATGCATGCAGTACTAGGGAAAGAGTTACCCGTGCTCTGTGTGTGAGCATCGCAGTTTCATGCAGCTTGTATGAACGCACCAGCAGTCGCCGTGTGGCGAAGCCTTCTCCTCAGTTCCAATTCCCCCGCTGTTTTGGCCAGAGAGTGAGCGCATAAATAGCTTCCGTAGCTAAGGAAGTGCACGGGACGTGCGCGCCGAACCGGCTGTCAACGCGGTTGGAGCTGACGAAGCAAACACAATTTCTGGGGACAGCGATGATACTGTTACGTTTCGGGGTCTTTGACCGTAATGTGGATTTGCGCGCGTGCAGATCTCTGGAGTTGCATATTGAGAAGTACGATTTTCTTTCTGTCTATCCGTGCTAGTCTCCGGTATCTGCTGGCCTGGAGTCTTTCGACACGTGATCGGAATTTTCGAAACAGAGTACGCCATTTCCAAGTATGCCAGTGAATGGGCAGCGCAGCCTATTTGCAGCGTATTGCGTGAAAGAAAGACGCAGCGATAGATTAATGTTTTTTTTGCGGAAGACCTGGCGCTACTGGTGATCATCCCAGTTGTGGATTACAGTTATTCTGCGGATGACGATAGTAGCGATGGGGAGGCAGGAGCTGACTGGAAGACCAACACAAGCTGTGCAGACCCGCGTAGGGCGTGTAAAGAAAGTAATAGGGCGCCTGCTACTTTGTGCAGCTGCTGAGCAACAGAAAAGAAATACCAATCTACAGTATAGGCGGGTGGTTCTGGTTGCAAGGATTAGGTAAGCTGTTTTGTGTTCGGTGGAGGTGCACCCTACAATCTGTTACTTATTTTCGTTCGAGCTCGATACTCTACTCGCACGCTATTTCGGCCAGAGAGTATGTAAATAGCCTGATACCAGTGTCCCGGAGATGCGGAGTGTACTTTCTGGAAAGTGCGAATTACACGATGCAGATCCACATCCTGGGGCAGCAATTGATACATTTACGTTTCAGTCTGTATGGAAACAGGCATAAATGCGTATAGGGATGCGTCAATGTTCTTAGAGGAGCAGTGTGAAGGAAAGCACGTGCTCCGTTTGCTTTTCTCTGCTTGCGCGTGGTGTTTCCATCCGCGCAGTGCACTTGCAAGACAGAGCCCGAGATCGCAAGCGATGCCATCGAATTTGCAAGGCATTATGTACGCAACGCAGTCCGTGATGAGGGAAAACAGCGACTACGCTTAGCTTTCTACCAAAGGCGCAATAAGGTCTTCGACAGGCCCAGTAATGCATGGTGGCACCCATTCGGCAGAGGGCAACAACAGCGAAAGGCGGCAAGCACGTCACCATTAATCGTGTAGATTGTTATGGTGTTTGCATGGGTGTAAGGCGGGACGGAAGGCTGTTGTATATCCATTGGCTAGCACAAACGAAAGAGGAACCTGCATTGCAGGCGAGTGTATCTGTTGTGACGAGGCTAAAGAAGGATCTTTGCCTTCAGGCGTTAATTAGTTTCGTTCGAGCGGGGTATGACACGGCATGGGGATGGTGATATCCCAACATAGTTGCCAGAAGGCAAGGGCAAGCAGATCTGCTGCTGCCATAGCCGTGATCTGCTCCGAGTGTTGTGAACAGATTTGACTCTTGTTGATCTCCCAACAAGAAGGGGCTGAGCGGGGAGGCCCCATGCAGCCGGATGCACAGCTTTGAATTTCGTATAGAACTTCGGTTTTTTTCGCTTGCCCTTGTGAGAATCCGTGTAGTTTGCCTGTAGGAGCATAGGCAGCCACATTACAGGGCGGCGAGTCTGCGACCCTACATGTGCGAGCTTTGTGGGGTTATGCACCTTGCGTGCTGGCGTCTACAGGCCTCACTGCTAACGATCATGTGGTGGTTAGCCAAGCAGCTACTCTATCAGCAACAAAGCCGTCTGCACGGCACGAATATGGGTGCTCCTGCGTCTCAGGCTGTATGCAAACGTCCATAGATGCAGATATATGCATGCATGCGAATTATGAGAGTTACAAAGTACAGACGAGTGAGCCTGGTTTTGCTGTGGCATGCCCTTCTTTGTTGCCCACTGGGGCGGGTTTTTTTCGATACACTACAAGCTTTTGCCGCACATATCCTGACGTTTTGAAGTCCGTCAATGAACTTGTGAGGCGGCATATGGCCAGCTCAGTATTTGCAAAAACGAGACAAGGATAACGCTGCGGCTTGTGCCAGATACTTTAACAGCACTGGCAACCTTACCTTAACCTGGATATGCATTATGATAGGTCTTCTGCGGATGAACCGGCCACGGCTGACGAAAGGGCCAACACGAGTTGTGCAAACGTGCCTGCAAATTACAAACGAGAGCATGGAGCCAGTGGCACACCCGTCGTGTGATTAGAGCAAAAGAAAGCTGTCATTACTATCTCCCGCCGTTTTGCATAGCAAGTATGCGCTTAGAGGAATCCTTATATTCCGGGGGAAGTGACGGACACCGTTGTGCCTCAGCGTGCATGGTGGCAATCTTGGATCTAGATAAGCTTGCGTGCAGATCCCTAGGAATGCGGTGTGAAGGTGTGCTGGAGCAGCCTCCCCCTTTAGCCCCATTTTCTGCTAATTACTTGGGCGATGTGCTTCGAAACGCGATGTGCGTTTCTAAGACAGAGAGTGAAATTGCAGAATGTATTCGTGTAATGGTGAGATGGCGTCTATGCAGTGCCATACGTTGTATGGGGAAGCAGGGGCCACATGGTGGTTTGTGGCAAGGGCTTAGGTGTCATGGCGACCAGCCCAGTTGTTGTACTGCACAGGGCGGCGATACCCGAGGGATGCCCGTGGCTGGAAGCGCGACGAGCATGAATTATGCAAATGCATATGAGGCTTGCACGAAAAGCTGCGGAGCCCACAATCGCTTGTGTGTGTCGCTAATGAGAGCCACAAGCATAACAGGGTACCAGGCAGATGCTTTTCGCCGGGCGATACTAGTACGGAGGTTTTCTGTTCGGAGTAGGTGTACTTTATGAATGTGTCGTTCATTTTTGTTTTAGCTCCCTATCTCAGTACAAAGTGCTTACAGTTTGGCAACAGTAGATGCAAATGGGATGTCATCATGTTTCCTACATGCACATGATTCCTCGCGGGAGTGCTGCAAATGCGTGATTGTAACCCGGGATGCGATGTGGAGCGAATCGTCGATCCCGGTCCGTGCAGGCTGCGGCTTTGCTGCGCTCTTGATATTAAGCTTGGACTGCTTGCAGTACGATTCGCCTGCCGCTGCATGTAAAGTAATCGACGGCAAGCTATGGATCCTCCCTATGTGAGAATCTTGGTACGAAGTTGTTTGTGTGCAGGCGCGGCCTTGCGATCGCGTGCCATTTTGTCTAGAGAGTATGCACACCTCTAGGTGCAGGCCCCTGCTGAGGGGCTAAGCATTTAGCATCCTGTGATGGTGTTGATGCGAACTATATCGTCGTTTTGCTGTTGGTGGCAATGCTACAATCCAGCTTGTATGGGAGCAGGCATACACTTGTATGCCCTTACGCGCATACTCGTGGAGTTGCAGTGTGCAGCGAATCAACATTTTTAACTTCAGCTCTGACTTTGTTTGACTTCTACTGGGGCAGATTGCTTCGATACTCGATATGTGCCTGCGAGACAGAGTGCCACACAATAGTAAGTGATGCCAGTGAATGGGTAGGGCAGTGCATCCGCAGCACGAAGCACCGTTGTAGGAAAAAGCAACAACGTGATGCCTTTTTTCTAATGCCTCACTGACCTTAGCAATCCGCCCGTTTATGTATGGGAGTGGCAATTTTCCGGATGGCGAGAATACGCAAGGGCGGGTAGCCGTCGAGCGCACGGCCAACGTGAGTTGCGTATGTATGCGTGCAGCTCCCACGACGCGGAGCCCGTCGTCCACTGTGCACCAGCTGGGTAACACCGGAAAAGCGCAACGTGCGCTGCAGGCGGGTGCTTTTGGCTTTGTGAGACCAGTAATGCTGTTGTACCTTCCAAGTTGGTAAAACACACATATGTGTCACTCATTTTCAATCAAGCTCTGCATCCTGTGACAGAACGCTGGTAGCAGGCCAACTTAATAGGTAGGGGTAAGCGGGAGTCAGGCCCCTGATCTGACAGACCCTGAAAACTTCCAGCATTTTCGATTCTCGTTTGCCTTCCAACAGCAGCCGCCGCCCGATGCAGTCAGACGCCTTGTTTCACAGTTGATACTGAACTGCACCTTGTGTTGCTTTCATTTGTTAAACGCAGTTCCGTCTGCGGATAGGAATACAGACAATATTTGGCGGAGCTAGCACAGCCGGAGGTAGGATCATCGTGGGATAATGCGGTTTGTGGGTCTACACGATTTCAGCCACGGCTAGGCAAACCGTTCGTCGCCACTATGATCGCTTATTTTTGTTCCCAGGACGTATGCATTTAGAAGGTTTTGCGTCCACTTTGCGCGTCTGCGAGTACTGCGAGGTCTCAGTGTGTCTGGCGTCAGAGATCAATTGCTGGCATCCGCACGCTTGCATTGTTCAAGGTGAGACTTCCATTTGCTTTACCCTTGCTCCTTGTGTCTTTTATAGGGATGGCGTGCTTTGAAGAGCGCTATACGTTTGCTTGACAAGAATGAGCAGAGCAAACTAAGTCGATTAATTGGTGTGCCAATGGATGTCAAGGGAAATGCATGGCAGGAGGGTCCAGCGGTTACGCTGTGATTTGTGTCAAGTGTTTAGTACATTAAGCAGCATTAGCGCTTGTCTCGTTTGTGTAAGGTATTCCTGGTTTTGAGGTGCGACAGGAGGAGCGAAACGAGGGCTGAATCTGGCGGCGCAGCCAACATAATTTGTAAATCCGCATCGCGCCACGGCAAAGGTTCGATTTCGGTTGGCTGACTGGAAAGTGCCCAAAGCATTCCAATAGGCAAAAGGGAAGCAAGCCCTCCTTTGCACGCAAGTGATGCCATGTGATCATACTGAAGAGGGCCAGCAAGCTTGTGGGTGTGCCCTTTCGTGGGCTAAAGCAATTTGTGCGCACACGCCTAAGCACACAGTGTGGTGAAGCTTTCTCGGCCACTGAGATCGGTCGATGTATCACCCAGAGCGTAAGGACCTAATTAGCTAGCAGATCTGCGCCATTGCTGAGATAAGGAACGCGTCTTAGCTCGACCTGTTTGCAGGTGGTGCGTGAAGCGCCCGGACCAAATCAAGTTTCTGGGCCCTGTTGTGGATACGAATATGTTTCAGATAGTACGCGAGCAGGCATGAATATGTGTGCGGATGCGGCCAGATTTGTCGAGCTGTTTCAGAGAGGGAGTAGGGACTCTTGCTCTACCCGTCCCCTGTTTTGGTATGCGCTGGTGCTGGGTGCTTCGATACGGGATATGCGCTTGCGAGGCAGAGTGTGACAATACAAACGATAGCTATCAATTGGCGACGCAGTATGTGTGCAGCGCAATACATGAGAGAATGGAGGAGCAATTACTCACTGATAAGTGGGAAAGGTTATTGGCAGCCAGCGACGGGACCAGAGAAGGGCAGGCCACCGCTGGCTGCGGGATAAACATGAATTGAGCAGATTCGCTTGGCGCTTGCAGAAGCGAAGGTGCAACCGGTATCACAGCGTGTAGTTATTAGGTATCACAAAGACGAGGGGCACCTGCAGTGCAGACGGTTTTTTTTGTAGCAAGGGTAGTTAACCTCTATGACTCGGAGGAGGTGCAACTTATGAACGTGCTATTGGCATTCCTTCGAGCTTGACATCTCAGGGCAAAGCGTTCGTAGCACTCCAACATAATATGAAGGGGCAAAGAAAAGCATGCCCTCGGCCTCCAAGCACACGGTGCCTCCTGAATGCGCTGAACATTTTTGATTATCGTTGGCCTTCGGCGGGCTTCGCATGCTTTGGTTGAAGTTACCTCTTTCTGCCGAAAGCAGTGTACGCAGTATTTGACTGAGCACTAGGGAGCCTGCATGCGTGCGCATTGTGGGCTTAACTTGTTCGTGCTCGAAATGCACACGAAAACGGTGTGGGGCAGCTGTTCTTGGAGATACGATTGGCTACTGATTTTTGCAGGCAGTATGCGCATAGAAGCATGTTTCTCTTTCGGGCAAGTGCATGCATGCTGCTATGCTTCACGCTATCTCATGTGAGGCATGGGAGTGTAGAAGCATACATACAGGCATGCGCAGTTGCAGTATGAGAATAGCTGGGAGGTATTTTTGCATTCATCGTACTCTTTTTCGGACAGTAGTTCCTCCGTGCTATGAGTCCGGAAGGCAGACTCTGAGATTCCAAGAGGTTCCATTCAAATGATGGAGCACTTTATATGCAACATAATGCCTAAGGAAGGAGCAGTGAATACGCAATGATTTCTGTCAAATCGTCAGTGGAATTGCGGATCAACCCTATGAGGTATGACGGCAGTTGTTGTGTGGGGGATGCTCATGGCGAACGGCTGAGCATAGATGACGATGCATGCAACACGAATCTCGTAGATTCGCATGGCGCCTGCACAGAAGTGCTTGGGGATCTGTATTTGATTGTACAGGTAATGGCTAGCATTGAAAAAAGAGAAACCTGCGGGGCGCCTGCATGCTTGAGCATCGTGGCGTTGTGTAGTTTTGTTTGCGCGCACCTGCTGCCGCGGCGTGGCAAGGTGCCCTGTTAAGTTCCAGTGGTGTGTTGCCTTTTCCAGGCAGTATGAGCGTAGGAGCAATCGTGTTTGATCGGCGGAGGTCTGAATAATGCCGGGGTTCAGGTTCTTTGGGCGGGGGTGCGAACGCGTTTATGGGACCAGGCTTCTGTATAAGCATTATGGGGAGAAGTGGAGGAGCGCTTTGCGTTTGCCGCGCTTTGCGTTCGTCTCTACAACGACGGGGTAATTCACTACTTGGCATGCGTGTGCAGGGCAAGCTATGATAATAACAGCGATGTAAGTTAATCGGTAAAGGGTGCGCATGAGCAGCGCAATACGCAAAAGGGAGACTCAAATATTACAGGGTATTCGTCCTAATGTTTGCTTGCATTGTCGACCAGCCTGGATATGGGTGTATTTGTCATTTGGTGCACAATCTTATTATCGTATTTTGCTCCGCGGCAAGTAGCCTAAACGCCACAAGTTGTTTTAATTTCCGTGGGTCTCGGAAAAGACACTGCGAAAGCCCTAGCCTACTGTACAGCTATAGGGTAAGGCGGAAGAAGAAGAACCCTTTAGTCTGTGCAAATGGTTTCGCTTTGGAGAAATCAGTTAAGCCGTTTTGAGGTTGGAGTAGGTGCAGCTTGTGAATGCCCAATCTATTCTCGTTCAAGCTCATTAAAGTGCCGAAGAAATACCATAGTAGCAGCTGAAACCGGGAAGCAGAGCCGCAGCCCTAGCGCCATGATGCCTGGCGAGCTGCTTGGGTATTTTCGACACTCTTCGGGCGTCAAAGAAAGGAGAACAAGAACGTCCCGTACAGCCGTCTGCCTCGTTTCTCAGTTGGTATTGAGCTTGGAGTCCGTTCGACTGGCCTTGTCGGGATCATCTACTTTTGCGGAAAGGAATAAGCCACTCAGTGGCTGCTGGAGTGGCAGGAGAGGTGAATGTGTAAGCATCGTTGGAATATGCAGCGTATGCTCTTGCGTTCGGTGCCACCGTGTGGCGAATCATTCTCTAACGTTTGGGCTCCCCATTGTTTTACCCAGGACGTATGCACATAAATAACGAAAAGAGTTGCGGGTACGCGTAGCGTTTGTCAGCTTGAATTGTTTGACGCGAGTGTGAAACGCCGAAACAAATTCATCTTCTGAACGGAGATACGGACGTTGGTACATTTCAGATTGTATGCGAGCAGGAATGGGAATGTATTTGCATGAATGCAATTTTTTACTGCTACAGCGCAGGGCAGAGCATTTTGTTTTTCCGTTTACTGTGGTGAAAGTTGCTACCTAATGGGCCGGGACATTTGGACACGCCGTATGCGCTTGCGAGACAGCATGTGACATAACAACCGTTTTCACTAGATTGGCGAAGCAGTATATGTGTAAGGAAACACGTGGTAAGAGGAAGCAATGCGTGCCCAATTACGTCTGTCAAAGGTTTAGTATGGTTGACTCACAGGGTGGTTACGTGTGATTGCAACTGTACTGCGGATGACATGAGCAGTCAAGGGTGAAGAGCCGTCCTCCTGCGGAGGGCAGCATAAATTGTGTAAACGGGCATGGGGCTGGACGAAAATAAGTAGAACCCTTAGCGGTAGTGTGTGTTTATTGGAAAACGCAGAGTAAAGCGTAACTCGCAGTGCAGGCGGGTATTTCTTTTTGGCACGATCAGTTAAGCGGCTTTGTATTCCAAGTAGGTGTAGCATGTGAATATGTTACTCATTGTCACTCAATCCCGGCATCTTCTTGCAAAACGCTGATAGATTTTAACCTAGTAGGCAGGGGCAAACGGAAAACAAGCCGTCGATTTGCAAGCCCCTGACGCCTCGCAAACTTCTTCATTGGCTTTCGAAGAAGGGAATGGCCCGGCATGCCCCATGCAACCATGTCCCATGTTTCGCAGTTGGTACTGAGCTTCAGCTTGGCTTGCTTGAGCTGGTTGAAGGCAGCTCAGTCTGCGGAGAAGAAAACGGGCAGTATTTGCCGGAGGGCTACGGGACCTGCGGGTGTCAGCATCGTGGGCCTATGCAGATTATGTGCGCCTGGTTGTAGCGACGATTTGGCTTAGCTTTCTTTTCCCTCATCATCATGCGCTGCTTCGTCCAGGAAGTATGATGCATCTATTCGACGCTGGGACGACAGCTGTTTTGGTTCAGGTTTTTTGGCGGTAGTCATGGCTGTATGCAGGCATGCTTGAAGGCATGCGGGGCTGCAGTGCGAGAAATCGATGCTCGCTTCCCTTAACTTTGTTCTTCTTTGAGGTCTAGTGGGCCGGGCATTTAGAAACGCGATGTGGGTTTGCGAGGCCTCTTCCGATATTGCAAACATTTCCAGCGAATAGGCGGGGCAACATTTGTCCTGCGCAGAACGCGGCAAGAGGAAGCAGCAACAACAAAACTGTGCCAAGCGTTCTGTAGCAGTGTTGATTACCTTTCACTGTGTACCATGCCATTTCCTTTGCAAGTGAGCGAGGACCGAAGAGCCGTTCAGCGGACGAGAGCGTGACCAAGATCAATGGACGCAGCAGCATTTTGCAGCCAGTATTAAGCATGCTTTCGCTAACTACGGCTGAACCCGCGCCCATCTGCCGAAGGGACATGGGGGACTTGGTGGAGCACTACGAAACCTACAATTGAGACCATCGTGAGCAAGGTGTTGTTCTAGGATTTCCGTGAGCGCGTCTACGAAATATTTGCGAAGAAGTGTTCTCTCGCGTCACGAAGGTGCGTTGGTTCGCACAGAGAGTATGGCTACAGAGTTGCGCAAATGTGAATCGCTTAGCTGCTCGAACTGTTGGGGGCGCGTGCGTACCCCCAGCAGTACATTAATATTCTGGGCCAAGGTATGATAGTCCACGTGTGAATTGTTCAGGTATATGGTAGATATATGGTATCACAATATAGGGATGAGTACCAGTTCGTTTTGATCTAGGTGTTGGGCACCTGCTGAAGCTGGGTGGTTCTTCGTGCGATATGCGTTTGCGAGACAGATGCGTGCACTGCAAAGTGCATCAGTGAATTACTGAGGCAGGATCTGTGCGGCACAATACATGCGAGGAGTAAGAAAGGGCTTCACCCTTATTTTTGTCACATGCTTAATTGCATCGGCGACATGCTTGGGTGTGCTTAGCGGCAATAGCCTTGCGACTGCAAATAGCGAAGGGCAGACCACGGCCAGCGCTACCACTACGGATCGTGTAATCCCGCACGCCGTTTGCATAAACGTAGTAACTGGGGAGCATAAAAGAAAGAGGAGCCAGTAATGGTATTTCTGGTTCGGTGAGACCAGTTAAGCTGTTTCGTCTAGAGTAGATGCGGCTTATTAATGTGCTACCAGTTTTCGTTCGAGTTCAGTAGCTCGCTGGAAAGTGTCAAGCATAGTACCCGAAGGCAAGCAGGAAGCAGGCTGACAGTCTATAATTCCATCATATCTTTCAGATATCCAGAACAGTTAGATTTTAGTTCGTAGTTTCGCTGGAGTCTATGTGCCAAGGCTGCCTCATGCAGCCATTTGTCTCCTTTGCAGTTGGCGTCGCTTGGGCTTCGTTCGCCTGCTTTGATTGAAGCAGCTCCGCCTTCTGATATGCGTATGGGCAGTATACATCTGCGACCTACAGGACGTGCATGCGCGACAGTTGGGACTTTATTGACGTTATGCGCGAGCGCCTGCTTCTGCCGTGTGGAGACGCCTGTTCCAGAGCTAGAGTCAACCTTGATTTGGCCAGGAAGTGTGCACTTAGACGCCCATTCGCCTTCCGGGCTGCCTTTACACATTAAACGTTTTCTGCTCGCTGACATGTAGGGGTAGACGCTTGCAAGCAGATTTGCAGATTTGCAGAGTGAGAAGCGGATGATCCGCTTGCAGTGTGGTGCTTGTGTCTGGTATGTTTAGGGGTGGAGTGTTTCGATAGACGATGTGCGTTTGAGGGAGGCAGTCTGGAACTGCAAAAGATGTAAGCGAATCTGTTAGACAGTAGACGAACACTGCAATATGTGGTAGGAAATCAACGACTCGCGATGAGTTGCTTCAGACGTTTAATATCATTGCTCGTCAGCACGGCATTGCGTGGAGGTAATTGTTATCCGCAGGATGGGAGCAACAAAGGGCGGGTTGCAGCCTGCAGCACGGCCTGCGTGGGGTTAGGTAGGGCCTCCAAGTCTTTGCAAAGCAAAGGAGTAGGCAGAGCCGTTAGCTCATTGTGCAGATATTGCTCAACACAAACAGGGAGAAGCGCAGTAAAAAACGGTTGCTTTGGATTCGCTGGGCGAATGTAGCCTTTTCTTTTCGGAGTACGTGCAATTTGTGCATGCGCCACCCACTTTGTTCAAGCTCGGTTTCTCACGGTAATATGCTGGCGCAGCTGCGGAAAGGTGCTTGCAGGCCCTCCGCCTGCGAGCTCGTGATAACTTTAGAATGTCTCGAACCTTTTGGATTCTGGTTGAACCTCCAACTACAAGAGGAGCCAAATGCGTCCAGGTGTCCCATTCCAAAGTGACGCTTGAGCTCGGTCCTCCCCGCCCGCCGATAGGCAATACATGGCTGAGGCCTAGGGAAGCACCATCTGCGAGCATATCGGCGCTGGTTTGTGCGAGCATATTGGCGCAGTGTTTGGCATAACCTGCTCTAACATTGCGATCGTCCGCGGGCTGGACCAGCAAGTATGTTCTTGTTAAGATATCCCCTTAGAGCACTTACAACCCCGATGCGCGTTTGGGGGACATAATGGCATTAAAAGCGATGTCGGTGAACGTGTGTGGCAGTGTGCTTGCATCGCGATATGCGCAAGGAACAAGCACTTAGCCGCGGCTATTTGCTGCAAAACCTTAGTAGCACTGCCCTTCAGCCCGGGAATGCATGACGGTAGTGGCCATGCGGAGGATGGGAATAGCGAAGGGGGGGCTTCAGTCGGCGGCCTGCCGGAGGCACGACCAGCACGACTAGCCAATATCTGAGCGGGGTTTGGTAAATCTCGTAGCGTATTGCGTAGTTATTTGATATCACAAAACAACTGGTAGTGCACGACACCGAACCAGTAGCTCATTGTGTAGCTATTGAGTATTACACAAAGGGAGGAGCGTGTAGAGCATGCGGGTGTTTCGAGCTTGCCGAGGTTACTAGCTGTATTATGTGGGGACAGGGTAACATTTTTGAGCGTATAAGTGGCCATCCAAGCTAGTCATCCCTTTGGAGGGTGTTCAGAGCACTTCTCCGTAATCAACAGAGACGAACGTGACAAAGCCTGTCATCGTCTATGTGTGATATATCCCTGCTGCACCTTTAATCGTTTGGATTCTCGACGTTTCGACCAGCTGCACCTCTTTGGAGTATTCATTAAGCCTTGCGTTGAACCGGTTGCCCTGGGTGAACTCAGCATCGCCTGGCGACAGCAATATATGCAGTATTTGATGGAGAGCGGGGGGAACTGCAACAATGAGTGCCATAAGGCTATACAGATTGTGTGCACGAACGTCTGCGAACACGTTGTGGCGAAGCCGTCTCCGGCGTTGCTTTTGATCGCTGATTTGCGCAGAACGTACGCGCGTACAAGCAGTGCAATCTGGCGAGTGCAGTTACGGGCACTGCTCCATTTCGGGCTAGCTAATGGCAAGGATGGTTGTGAACGTCCTTCTGCTGATTTGCAGCGTGATACGAAACACGTCTTCGCCTTGCTTTTTGCAATGCTTACTACCCGCCCCCTCCTTTCATGGTAAACAATGAGCTAAGCTTTTTAGTGGAGGACTGGAATGGAAAATGGCGGGCGTTGGAGAATGGCACCGCCAAATCGGGCATGTGTAGATTGCCATGGCAGTTCAATCGAAAAACCAGGGGCCCCAAACGGGGAAAGAACAAGTGATGCAGGCGGATGTTCCTCGTTTAACAAAAGTGTGTCTGCTCTTCTGTGTTTCGTATGCGTGCAATTCATAAATATGTGGTAGCTATTCTTGTGCGGCAGGTTATTTGTACCAGCTGTCCTTTCTTATCGTACACGAACGTGCTACGATCAGGTCAAATGAATGCTATATCATCTTTCTCTCTACCATTTGCAGTCTTCATTGTCTATAAGAGAACATAGAAGCCTACAAGAAAACCCAGCGCAGCTACCTGCCGCGCTTTGCATTCGGCATTGAGCTTGGCTTTCCTTTGCGTGCCCTGGTTAAAATCACTGTGGCCAGCCGACAGGAAAATATCAGCATGCCGGAGAGCTAGCATACCTGCATACATGAGCATCGTGGGGTTATGCAGTGTATCTGTGCTTGATTCCGGCGGCAATGTGGCGAAGTGTCCTTTGCTGCAGCGAAACGGCCTTGGCTTGCCCAGGAAGTACGAGCATTGACGCAGGTGGATCTTTCCCGCTCGAGTGCAGTTTCTGTTACTGTCCAGGATGTTTGGTGTCTCAGAAGGGGTTGAATGTTCAATAGGTGGGAGTTTGGGTTGCTGTGCCTACGTTCGTCTTTGGCATCTGCAAGGTATGAATGCTTTGGTATAGCCATGCACCGCAAGCATTGTCAGTGGATGGGGAGGCGCCGTGGCCACCAGGCAGCAGCGGCTAAGGGGTGATTTGTGTAAAAGGTTTAGTAGCACTGTCGATAAGCCTGGCAATGTAGGATGGTGAATGCTGCCGGAGGAGAACAGCAGCCAATGGCGGTTTGCTGCAGGCAGCGCCGCCAACAGGGCTTTTGCCGATCTTCTTGGTTTGCGCAACAAAGCATGGGACCCGTAGCTCATTGTTTAGCTATTGGGTAATTGAAACATAATGCAAATCCATTTGTATAGGCGGCACTAAGCTGCTTTCTCTTCAGGTGCAATCTGTGATTGCGTAGCTGATTTTCGTTCAGGTTGACCTTTCTCTGGATGTTCGTGTCGGTGGTATCCAGTCTTCAGAAACAAGCGCAAGGCAAGGCACTTCGGTGCAGGTGAGTGGAGCATTCCCCTTGTCATTAGCATTTCCCCTTTTTTTCTGGTCTTCCGAGGGACCGCGGGTCGATGAGGATGCGCGATGCAGCCAGCTCTGTAGTTGATATGAAGATTCGGCTTGGTTGCCGTGTTCTAGCTACGATAAGCTCAACGCGCATGGTGGGTTATTGGCAACATAGTGAAGTGTTAATGAACTGTTAGCTAAGCATTTCCTGTGTATGCAACGAGAGATTATGCAGTTTGTGAGCGTCTCCACGGGCATGGCGACAGCATCTCTCGCGTTGCTATCCCGCACTATTCTGGCCAGAGAGTATGCACATATTTTGCTTCTACACTTCAGGGGAGCTGAAACGTTTAGAGCCTGGAACAGTTTGTAGCGAAGCGCCACCATTCAAAAGAAATCTATTTTCTGGGCGCACTCAGAATAGCAATGCTTAATGCTGCCTAGTGGTAAATGCAAACGCCTGCAGATTTACTCACTAACTGTATGAATAAAGGTGGGGATTTGCTTGTTTTTAGCCGTGCGGTTCTATGGTTCATACTACAACGTGCTGTTTTGAAACGGACATGGGCTCACCAAACAGTCTGATACAGACGGCATCAGCAGATTGGTGAAGCAGTAACTGTGCAGTGCAGCATGTGGTTTGAAGCATCCCCGCCCACACGCCGATTTGTGCTGAAGGTTCTGCAACACTGCTGATTAATCCGCCTATCCTACGGAATACGTTAGTAGTCGTTCTGCGAAGGACGGGAATAGCGAAGAGCGGGCGGCAGCCAGCAGCCTAGTCAACAGTCTATCCTCATGGCGCTTGCAGAGTAGGACCGTGGCGTAGCGCACTGTGTGGCTACTGGCCAACAGAAAATAGAGAGGAGAACGGATGGTTCTGGCTTGATGGCACAGGGTAAACTATTCTCGAGCTACGTATCTCGCAGCAGGGTGCTTGTAGCACTTTTCTATAGCCATATGGCACGAATGGGGCACAGGACACCTTGGTTCATGTGTTTGCTATAATTGTCTCGGTCATGGAAATCTCCGGGCTTCGCTACTCTTGCCAAAAGAAGCGGTTCGATAGGGAAGCCTCATGCAGCTATCTGCATGGACTTACCGGTGTTAAACATGCGCTGCCTTGACTTTCCCTGGTTGCACTCAGCCCTGTTCGCGCATATGGACATACGCAGCACTTGGTTAAGTGCTAGTAGACCTGCGAGCGCTATCATTGTGTAGTTGCACTGCGGCTGTGCGATAGTCAACGGCAGCTATGTGTAGAAGACTCCTAAAGTTGCGATCGCAAGCTGTTTCCCCCAGAAAGTAGGAAGCCAGTTAGCTGGAGGTGCTACGAAGAGGTATATCATCTTGATAGAGCAGTTTCCAGCATATATCAAACACCCGAAGCAAACTAACGTGCTTGGTGCCACTTTCAGGCTGCTTGGTAGTGTGCATCAATGTGCATGTGGGTTGATTCTGGACTGGGAGTTTGCTTTGCTGTACCCGCGTCCGTCTTTTACATATAACTACACGGGGTGGTTCTGGCCTTGAGATGCGGGGCGTCGATGCAAAGGTTGGCATTAAAAAGGATGCTCTTGAACTGGGGAGGCATCGTATAAAGACCAGTTAGGCATGTGGTAGTTGCTGTGCGGAGGACAAGGATAACGAAGGACGCGCGGCTTTCATTGCCGCCAACACGTCTTCTTCACATCCGCATGGCGCTCCTATGTACACGATTGGTTCTAGTTTGACAAAATTAGATCATCTGATGTGTGTTCGGAGGAGTTGCAGTTGGCCGCTGTGCCACAGATAACTATCGACGGAGCCATATCCTAGCAAGGGGTTCGGAGCTTATTCTCAAAATTTTCGAGGTGGGCAGGGATGCTCGTAAGGCCTTTCCACATTCATCAGAGGCGAACATGGGGCAGGGTAGCTTGATGCATTGACTCTCGTTGCAACTGCAAAAGCGCGAGATCGGACATGGGCGGCCACGGCCGTCAGCTAAATTGTTCTGCGGTAGGTTCTTGGAGGTAATATTGGCAGTACTGGATGAAACGCTATAGGTCCTGCCTGCGTGAGCACCGTCGGGTTATTCAGTTCCCGTGCGAGCCTGCAGCTGCGGCGTAGCCAAGCTTTCCTCGCTGTTGCGATCGCGCGCTGCTTTGCCCAGGAAGTATGAACTTAGAAGGAGGATCATCTGCACGGCGCCATTTGGGGTACTGCTACCTTTCTCCCTCTTTGGCTGGCGTTCATGCTAATGCAAAGGGCTTGCAATGTGTGTGTGCGTATGCGCCTGAAGGAAGCGGAGACTAAGCGGAAACTTGTGTCGAGCATTTAGCAGCATTGGCCTTTAGCACTGCTATGACGACAACTGGTTTGCTGAGCCGCTGCGGACAGCATGACCAACGCGATTAGTATCAATCCGCACCGCCCTTGTGGAAAATTGCCCGAAGGTGCCACCGCACTGCGGAGCCGCTGGGCAACATGAACCCAGCGTCAAATGCCGGATGCTTTTGCTCAGCGTGTTCAGTTCAGCAGCCCTGAGTTTGGAGGTGGCGTAATTTACGAGTGTATCGCTGCTATTTGTTGGAAGGAGCCATCTCGCGGCAGGGCATTTATAGCACATATCTCCATATTCGTGACAACTGGAAGCGGAACAAGGCACCTCTGTCCACATGCGTGATGCATGGTGCATGCCTCGAAAAGTATACTTTGCGTGTGTGTGTGTGCTGTGTCGGGTGTATGATATTGGCGTGCAGGAGCATTTTCTGGTGTTTCAGCCACCTCCGCCATATCCAGAGAGTATGAGAATAGCGGCGATGCGCGTGTTATTCAGCACCTAGAGCAGCGTGTAGGGAATCTGGTCAACGGGAGTAGAGTTCATCTTGTTTATCGAATGTATGGGTGCTGTTGGGTTTCAAGTTCTCTGATGGTAGGCGTAGATTATGCGTGAATCATTTTTTGTCAACTGCGGTGCAGTGTAAGGAGAAATGGTGGTGCACTTTGGTCTAGGATCTTTCTAATTTCGCATCTGTTGGCACAGGGTAGTTCGAAGCCTGATGCATCTGCAGAGCAGAGCCTAGTGTTACAGATGACGTCAGGGAATTGGGGAGCACGCATATGTGCGTCGCATGCGAAGAAACGACTAAGTGGCGATTTCTGTTCAAGGTTAGGTAGCATTAGCGATCAGCCAAGATATGCATGGAGATATGCATGGAGGTTGTTGCTTGGCGGAAAATGATTGTAAAGAAGGGGGCATGGGGGAGACACAGGGAGGAAGGCCTACGACGTGGTCAACTGCAACTGTGTATATTCTTATGGGGCTTGCGTAAAGGGGCGCGGAACCTGTCATGCGCTGCGTAGCTATTGGGGAAACACAAAAGAATGCGAAACCCTTATTGCAGGGGAATGTTCTTGGTTTGTCGAGACTATGAACGCTGTTTTTGTTGGTTTAGGGTTCAGGGTTTAGGCGCAGTTCGTGAATGCGTCACTTATTCTCTTTCGAGTTTGCCATTTCTGGGCGGGAGTTCGTAACGCCTTTCTAGAGCCATCGCAGGCACCAACGCGACAGAGGAAGACTTGGTGCATCTGCTTCATATATCTTCTGCGTCTTGATAGTATTCGATTTTCTTTGTTCCTCCACATAGGCTAGGATCGACAGGTATGCCCCAGGCACCTAACTGCGTCCGTTTGTAGCTGCTCTTAAGCTTCGGCTAGCTTCTCTTCCCCTGCAGGGAATTCGCTGTGTATGCCGATTGGCGTGTAGCAGTATTGGGTGGAATGCTATAGGACCTGCATGCATAAGCCTCCTTAGAGAAATTAGTTTGTGCTCAAGAATCTACGGGCATGGCTTATCGAGCCTGTCTCTTATATATAATGACACCGCGCCTCTTTTCCCAGGAAGTATGGACATGAGAAAGAAAACCAACTAATGGAAAAGCACGCTCATCTGCTCGGCTCGGTGTTTTGTACTCCCCCGTTTCAGGATGCCATAGGGCGGGCATGGGCATATATGTGAATATATTGATATTTAGTGAGTGTGATAAGTAGCTCCTCTTGCTGTGCCTGTGTTCTGCTTTGGCATCCACTTACTGGATCGGTCCGTGTGCGCTGCACTTTGCGTTTGTGAGCTGGGACGACAAGTGACATCACTGAATTAGGGAGACAGAGTATGCACAGTGTAGAACATGATAGGAAGAGATATTCGCCACGCTTTAACTTGCATCGAACGCGCAGTGGCATTGACAATTATCCCGGCCTTGCATGGCGGTAGGTGCTCTGATAAGTGCGGGGATGGCGAAGGGGCGAGCTAGATTTGATGGTGCGCCCAACCTGAATTGGGGTATGTACTGGCGCCTGCACAAAAGAACGCAGAGCTTAAAGCTCACTGAGTAGTTATTGCATTGCACCAATCACAGTGCAGCCTGTAGTGCTATTGTGCAGTCGGTTATTCCCTGTTTGGATGGGTTCTTTTAGCTGCTTTGTGTCCGGAGTAGGTGCGCGTTAAGAATGTGGCGCTCATGCTGCTCGGCAGGCTGTTCGTAGAACCTTTTCACAGAGAAGTGCAGTACAGTGGGGCCGGCATATTAACGTCTTCTCTTTGCGCATAATAAGAGTACCCGTGGTATTTTGGCGGGCTGCTGGGGGCCAGAATGCGTGTGCAATGGCGTGCGTGAAAGCCCACTTGTGCTTGTCTCGAAAGCGGCGTGGCGAAACCTTCGGTGGCGTTACTGCGGCCTGCTATTTTACTCAGAAAGTATGCACTTCAATGCAACGCAATACGGCTCAGCTAGACGTTTGATGTTCTGTTGCATCTAGTAGGGAGGGAAGCTTGAATACGCTGTTTACCCTTATGAGCCAGGATATGACATTACTCACGATGTCACTGAATCGGTCAAACACTCCATACGAGGAGCAGTATTCGGTGGCGAAAAGCAGTGGCTCCTTGGGGATTTGTTCTAACGTTTTGGTAGTGCTGACGACTGGTCAAAACGTTGCTAATCGCAGCAGCTGTTCTGCAGAGAACGGGAGCATCTGGACTCAACACGACTGATGTAAATTCAGTTGAGGCCTGAGACGGCGCAAACCCTAGCGCATTGTGTAGTCATTTGGTAACACACCGACAAGCAAAAAGCCGTTGTGCAGGCATTTGCCTCTGTTTGGGCGAGACTAGTTAGGCTGTTTTGCTTTCGCAGTGAGTGCAGTTTATGAATGTGTTATTCATTCGCGTCCGGGCTTGGTATCGCACCGCAGTGTGATGTAGCACACCGACAAGCAAAACGCTGTAGTGCAGGCATTTGGTTCTGACTTGGCGAGGCTAGTTAGGCTGTTTTGGCTTCGCAGTGAGTGCAATTTATGAATGTGTTATTCATTCGCGTCCGGATCACAGTAGGCAGAGGCAAACAAAAAGCAACCCTTCTTATGCCTGCAGGCCATTAGTCGTTAACGAACGCCTTGAACATTTTCTTTTATTGTTGGTCTTCTAATAAGGTGCGATTAGAGGTTTATACATTACTCGGCGGCACGCTAGGGAAGATGCATGTGCAAGTGCCAGGGTGTGTTTGGCGGCAAATTCTCTAGAGTTGCTTCAGCACGCGCTTTTGTCCAGAAAGTAGGAGCCCGAAAGCAACGTTATCTGGCGGGGTCAGTCGTGGCAGGCAGTCGCTCCGCTTCAGGATATGCTATATATATATATATATATATATAGAGAGAGAGAGAGAGAGAGAGAGAGATAGATAGATAGATATAGATATAGATATAGATATAGATATAGATATAGATATAGATATAGATATAGATATAGATATAGATATAGATATAGATATAGATATAGATATAGATATAGATATAGATATAGATATAGATATAGATATAGATATAGATATAGATA
>OY986946.1:42500-195000 GCA_963920595.1 Eimeria praecox | reverse complement strand
ACGATTTTGTAGGGCAAAGCCTGACATTACAAACGATGTGAATGAGCAGTCAATGAGGCAGTCCTTGATTAGCGTGGTGCATGATAGGAGGAAGCATCTAACCCTAACTTAGATAACGTAGTTCTTCCCCGGAGGATGGGAACAGCGAACGGTAGGCCGCGGCCAATTATAGAGCAGACACAAATCATGTAGATTCGCATGGAGCAGCTTGCTGAAAACGTCACGAAGCCCATACCTACCTGTCTAGCTAGTGAAGAGCAGGGAAAGATGAACAGCGAGTAAAGCAGGCGGATGCTTTTGCCTTGCCTGGGCCAGTTAAGTTGTTTTGTGATCGGAATAGGAATAGGGCCAATTTATAAATGTGCCAGTGATATTCGTTCGAGATAGCCATTTCGCGGAGGGGCGTTTGCAGCACCTTTCTGCAGTTGTCGGAGTTGGGGTGGAGAAGAAGAGGATAGCACGCCTAGCGTGCGTGATGTCTCTTCCTCCTCTTGACGCGTTGCCGGTTTTTGCTAGTCCTGCAGCGAGCAATAGTCCAGCAAGAATGTCATACGCAGCCAGCTGCATCACTGTGCATTTCTTTTTACGCTTACACTTGTTTAGCTTGCCCTAGCTAAAATTAGCTCTATCTATGCTTAGGAGTGCAAGCATTATTTTGAAGAGGCCTAGAGGACCTGTAGTCGTATTGTTGGGCAGTTCACATGTGGAAGACTAGAGCAGCGATGTGGCGAATCCTTTTGTTAGGATCACATCCACTTTTCCCCAGACGTTTTTGGCTTGGGAACACTGTTGTTTGCTCTACGTAGATATTGCTACCCTTACGTTCAGCTTGTATGGGACCAGGCATGGATTGGTAGATTAATGCTTGCGGATTTGTGCAGTTGGAGTGTAGACAGCAATGGAAGTTTGTTTTGCCTGAGCCGTTTCCGTTTCTGGTAGATACAGAGACGGGGTGCTCTGATACGAAATGCGCACATGCGGTGCAGCGTCTGACACTACAAATGATGCCAGGGTTTTCCTGAGGCAGCGACACAAGACAAGTTAAAAAAGGAAGCATTCGGTATTTGGTGCTTTGCCCCGAACGTTCATTAGCTTTGGGGGTTAGTCCTGTTATACATCGCAATGGGCGTTGAGCGGAAGAAGGCAATACCGAAGTGTGAGGTCAGGGCAACGGCGTGGGCAACGCGAATTATGTAGGTCTTCGTGCTCGCGTTCAATCTTATCCTTGCATCTAATTCGCGTGCCGCGGCTAACGTTAATCCTGTACACCGCAGGGAGCAGTATTTCTCGGAGTGCTAGCGGACCTGCATATCTCAGGATCGTGGGAATACGCAGTTTGTTCGCACGCCTCCACGAACGCTGTGTAGGGAGGCATTCACTGGAACGGCGATCGCTCGTTATTGATGCCAGGCAGTACGCAGATAATTAATTGCCACAACTGCGGAGATGGGAAACTTTGGGGAGTTCGAACAGCTCGTGGAAAGGTAAAATAAACTCATGTCTGTACTTCCGTTATGGGCGCTGCTGAATTTCTGGCTGTCGAGTGACAGGCGTGTATGCGTATTTGCAGGCATGAGCGTACATGGGTTTCCAGTGTAAGGAAAGGTGAGTGCTTTTTCCTACCCCGGGATTGCTTTTCTTCGGCTTGAACTGGGGCTGGAATGCCTCGATACAGAGTGTGCTGTGGGCTGACCAACTCCGGCATTACAACCGATACCTGGATCGGTGAGATAATGCAAGTGAAGCGCAAGATGTGATAGGAGATGACAGCAGCTACGCAGTGATTTGTGTCGAACACTTAGCAGGGTCAGCCAGCACGCACATCGACGGTGTGTGTGGAAATGGCAATAATAGCGAATGCTGGACCGCTTGCGAATTCGCGGCCAGCAGGGATGGTGCACATCCCCATGGCGCCTGAGCCTGCTGAAAGCATTTTTCGTTGCATAGATACTGGGAAACACAAAAGATAGCTAAACTACCACTGCGATAGAACGCTTCGGGTTTGGTTATCCGCCTCGTTCGGGCAGATTAGTTAAGCTGTTGTGTGTTAGGAGTGAGTGCAGTCTATGAATATGCCACTGGCATTCGTTCGATCTAGCCAGCCTGCTCGTGGCACCTCTTCTCATATTCATTAGGAGCCAGCAAGGCGCAGGGCAACTTGGTGCACGTGAGTTATACATCGGCTGTCTTGGAGGCTCCTGAGTTGTGTTGCTCCGGCAACGGGCTGAGACTCCACAAAGAAGCCGTAAGCAGCCAGCAAATGCGCGCTAGTTCTTAGGCTTGCATTTGGCCCGCCTGTACTGAAGCTAGCTCCGTCCGCCAAAAGCACATTGGGAATATGCTGTGGATTCCTAGCGCGCTTGCGCGTACGGTCGTCGTGGGAGTATTTAGTTCGTCTGCGCGCGTCTACGAACGCACAGTGTCGACTCTTTCAAAGACACTTCTAGCGCCCACTGTTTTGCCCAGCTAGTGCGCAGATAATTAGCTGCCAGAGGTGCTAATGTGCAAAGTGTTTGTTAGCCTCAACGGTTTATAGCAAGCTTAAGACACCCGACGCAAATTAACCTTCACGTCACAGTCTGCCTGCTGGTGCGTTGCAGGCCGCGTGATGGCACGCCATGGGCGTGCGCGTGAATGCCTGCACCTATATAGAGTTGCAGCGTAGGGCATAGTTGGGGCCGGCTTTGCTTCACCCCTGTTTTTCTTGGGTGTGCACTGCTGGGGGGTGGTTTGACACTTGATATGCGTTTGCAAGACAGACTCTGATATTAAAAACAATTTCAATGAATTAGTGAGGCAGTACATCTGCAGCGCAATACGCGCGATACGTGGTAGGGTGGTGGAGAGACTAGCCAGCTGCTTGAGCGCAACGTTTTCTAGAATTGGTTGCTAGCAGGTCTAACCATGACATAAGGGTTTCTGCGGAGGATGGGCGCAGAGCATTCGGGTATTCCTGAAGTGGGGACATTAGCTGAGCTGTTTCATGTTCACAGGCGTTACAGCCCATGGGTGTGTTACTGGTCTCCTTTCGCGCTAATCATCTCGCAGCAGGTTGAAATCACCCACGCCCCCCGCACAACCTACACCCAGTATTTCGTGGGTACCTAGCCAGCTAATATGTGTGAGCATTGCGGTAGTGCGCAGATTGGCTGTGCGTGTGTACGGTATCGTAGAGGAACAGCCTTCTTTTGTGCGACTGGCCGCTGTTTTGTTCAGGGAGTATGTACATAGTTAGCTCCCAGCGGTGATCCTCGCGGCTCAGCAGGCCCAACACTGTATAATCAGCCTGGAGCACGCAGAGCAACCAGGCGGCTTGATGGCAGGCATGGGTGTATGCGTCAATGCATGCATACATGCTGACTTGAAAAGTAGAAAGATACCGAAGTTCCTTGTACTCTAACCGTGTTCTACTTTGGCATTTACTCAGGGTATTTCGGCGCTGTGACAAGGGTTTGCAAGATGGAGTCTCATGCAACAAACAACCGCAGTGATTGGTAAGGCAGCATATTTGAAGCAAAGTCCGTGGTATGAGAGGCATTATTTACTACTCAGTGAATTGTGTCAAAGGTTTAGTTGCATTGATGGTTAACCTGGCCATGCATGCAGGCAGGCGTTCTGAGGAGGGCACAAATAGCGAAGGGCGTGCTCCATCGGACGATGCAGCCAACAGGAATCGTGTGCCTGCATGTTGGTTGCACACGAGGAAGCCGAGCCCACGGCTCATTGTTTCTCTATTGGGTAACACAGAAGACAGCGGAGAAGTAGCGCAGGCTCTTGCGTTTTCGGCGGCTTTTAAAGCTATGTCGAGTCCCAAGTAACTGCAATTTATGAGCTTGCCACCCATGTGCTTTCGAGCTTTGTTGCTACAAGGTGCTCCTAGCGCCTTTGCATACCCATGAGAGACGAGTATGCCGCATGGCATATTCTGCAGGTGCGTGATATATTTCCACTGTCTAGGATATTTTCGACCCTCGTTTGGGTTCTAGCGATCAGTACTTCGATAAGCACATCATGCGCAGCCAGATGAGCCGCTTCGAAGTTGTTGCTGGACGTAGGAGTGTTTCCCCTGCCCTGGTTGAATCAGTGTCTTCTGCTGAATGGAGTATACGGAGTGACTGGAGAAGAGTTAGGGAGCCTACTAATATGGGCATCGTGACGTTATGCAGTTCTGCAAGCACTGCATGGTGAAGGCGTCTTCGTCGATACGATCGCTTACTGCTTTTCCAAGCGGGTATGCACCTTGTCGCCGCACCTGCGGTTGCACGCTCCGCCGCTTTGGGTGTGCTTATGCTTGCTTGCACGTTTCTAGATATGCAGTCTGAGATGTGTGTGCTTGGCTTGCTTCAGATCTTGCATTCTTCAGGATAGGGTGTTTCAATACACGGCATGCATTTGTGAGACAGAGCCTTGGATTACAGGCTATTTGGTGTTAGCGTTCCAGCAACGCTCTTTCCTCAGTGATGTCACATGCAGTCAGCAGCATCGTTGTTCCACTGCTGTTAGGCTTTTTGCTTCCTCCCCGTGGCCTAGTTAGGACCGGATTTGTCTGCCGAAAGAAGCTCTCATGATATTTAACGGAAGACTGAGAGACTGCATCTGTGAGCCTCTTGTGATTGACCAGCTCCTGTGGGGGCGCGCATCGGTGAGGTCTGGCGAAGAGGTTTCTTCTTTTGCGACCTTAAATTTTTTTTCTGCCAGGCAGTATGCATATAGTTTCTTGCCGTAGTTTCAGTGATGCTGAGAGTCCAGCAGCGCAAGCAGGTTGCATCTAATCTGAAGCACCCGATGCAAATTCATATTTGCAGTCATGCGTATTTTTGCATTCCAGGCTATCCTGCTGCCGGCATGCAGGCGTGCGCATCTCAGTGCAAATTAGAAAAGTCCCATTGTGAGGACAGGTGAAAACTTATCTTGCTTGAGCCGTGCTCATATTTGGTTTCGGCTATGGCGTTAGCGCTTCGGCATGCAATGCACTTCTGTTATGCATTCTCCGATATTACAAGGATGCTAGTAAAAATTGCTCAGGCCGTATATCTGGACCGCAATACGCGGTAGGCTTCGAATGTAAGGAAGCACTGGCGTTCGGCCAAGGCATGCATGGCGGTAGCTAAGGGCATGCATGGCCAACTGTGCGGCCAACACAAATTATGTGGGATCCGCATGGCTGTTGTCCACCAAAGGCACCAGAACATGGAACTCGTACCTCCCGATGTTGGTACTGGCTAACGGAAATGAAATAGGCATTCGCCATGAAACCCGGCGTTTCTGGATTTGTGATATTCGATAAGTTGTTTTGTGTTTGGAGTTGTTCCAATTGGTGATTTTCCCGCATGCATTCATTCGTGCTAGCCAGCTCATGGTAGGGCGCTCGTGTCGCATTTCCACGGCCACTGCGGGTGAGCGCAGGCCGGGCATCTAGGGGCGGACATGTTTCATACATCTTGTTTAACTTCGAAACGTCTGATTCCCTCATGTCCCTCAGCAAGACGCGAATGGACCAGGGCGCCATATGTGCCCAAGTGCATTGTTTTGCAGTTGTTCTTGCGCAGTCGCTTGGTTACCTATACCTGAATAAAATAGGCTCTGGTTGCTCATAGCAGTATAGACAGCCTTAGATAGATATAGGATCTTCATATGTGAGCTCTGTGCCTGTATGTAGTTTGTATGCGTGCGCCTACGGTGGTGGTGTGCCGAAGCCCTCAATGGCTTTGCGATTGTTCGCTGTATGGGACAGATGGTATGCAGATGATTAACAGCCAGTGTTGCGGAGAGTCGAGGCCTTCACCACTTAGGATAGTTGGTGGAGACACCAAAAGCGTGGACTAGATGCACCTTCGTGTCTCAGTTCTAGGCGCAACTTCGGTCCAGAGTGTCTAGTGCCAGGCATGAGCGCGCTGGTGCATACGTGAAGATGCTGAGAGTTGCAGTGCGGCATCGTGTACCGTTTTCGTTCGAACGTGCAGCTCTCCGACTTGAGAAGCATGAGCTACTTCGGCGCTCTGGCATGCATATGCGGGCCAGCACTTGCCGTTCCCTATGGCAAAGCGAGTGGCGAGTGGAGCAGAAGGGTCCCGCGCAGCCATTTGCATGCGGTTGACGTTGTTTTGGTCTTGCCTGTGTTTGACTGCCCTACCTGAAATCATTTTTGCGTGCTGATAAGAGTATAAATCTTGTTTTGGCGTAGTGTTGGGGGCCCACCATGCGCATGCATCGTGGGGTTGGTCTGTTCAGATAAGCTCATCCACAGGAGTTCTACGGCAAACCTTCGCTGGCGTTGCTATCCCGTGCGGCTTTGCACAGGAAGTATGCACTTAGAAGCAAAGCGATATGCTTGGCACTTGGTATGGATCCTCGTACGTTTATCGCCTTCTGTTGGTTGACGTGGGCGTGTAACTGCACGTGAGCATATTTGTAGAGAAGCGCTGTCAGCAGGAGCATGCGTTTGCTTTGCTAGGCGTATGATCTTCTGCTGTACTTACTATACAAGGATGTCTGGATATGTGGCTTGCGTTTGCGAGACAGAGCCTGGCATTATGCGCAGTGCGAGAGAATCGGTGAGTCATTCTACTGGCAGCTCAATATATGGTGGGGGAAGCAGTAGCTACCCGAGGATTTTTCTAAAGACTAAGTAATATTAATTAGTAGCATTCGCGCTTATCCCGTTCGTGTACTACAACAGTTGCCGTGCAGACAACGGGAATAGCTTCGGCCAGTCCGAATGGTCTAAATTCACATTAGGCTTGAGGCGGCGGGAACCTTAGACACCCTATCGCAATGTGTAGTTATTGATCAACACACCAGCAGGCAGACGCCATAGTGCAGGCGTTTGTTTGTGATTTTGCCAGACTAGTTAGGCTGTTCCGTGTTCACAGTGAGTGCAATTTATGGATTCATTATTCGTCCGCCTCCAGGCTTCGTATTCCTCTACAATGTGTTGTTGACGCACTAACACAGTACGCAGAGGCAAGCTGCAAGCACCTGTTCATATCCCTGTATGCCATTACTTTTCTACGAGCGTCTTCAATATAATCTCTCGGCGTTGGTCCTCTAGTAAGGAGCGATCTGGCACGAATGCCCCATGCTGCGGTCCGCTTGGTTTTGCTACTAGCACTTAGCTTTGGAGTTGCTTAGGCCAGCCTGACGATATGGGTTTGTGCATTATTGGGTCATGAACTAGGGAATATGCACAAGCGAGCACTGAGGGTTTGTGAACATTGTATCTGGCTTGCCACGAGCGCGCTGCGGCAAAGCCTTCTCTGGCGTTCCGATTGTGCGCTATTTTCCCCAGAACGTGTGTCCACAACAAGGCTGTGAAGCTGAGCAGAGGCGAAGAACATACCAGCTAGGACAATGCTGTGCTGGTCTGAAGCAGTCGACAGGAATATTTCTTTTGTGAACGCGAACATGGTTGCTGTTACGCTTCAGCTTGTATGGCAGGAGGCATGGGGATGTATGTGCGTGCGTGCAGATTGAGAGAGTTGCAGTGTGGGAAATCCCAACTTGTTTTCCTCTAAACTTGCTCATCTCTGGCTTTTATTGATGCTTGGATGGCAGGTGCGCGTTTGTGAGACAAATGCTGGCATTGCAAACGACGTCAGTGGTTTGGCGTGGCATTGTACGCGCACTGCCATACGTGGTAGGGGGTGCAGCGACTATGCAATGATTGGTAGGAAAGGCGTAGTACTACTGACGGCCACTTTGGTTATATATGATGACAGCCGTTCTGCGGATAGCAGGAATGGCGAAGGGCGAGCCGCTGCCAACAGCGTGAATATAACGAAAGTAATGCGGATTCGCGTGGCACTTGTGCAAAAGAACGCGGAACGCTTGGCTCGTTGTGTAGGTAGTGGGGCACACAGAAGATGGCGAAGCCCGTAACGACGCCAGGCATTCCTGGCTTGGCGAGATTGATTAGGCTGTTTCGTTTCCCAAGCAGGTGGAGTCTAGGGTGGTGCCGCTGAAGCTCATTCGAGTTAACCGTGTCGGGAATGGGTGTTCGTAGCGTATTTCCATCAGCATATGGGGCGAACAGGTTGCACCACGCACCAACTCAAGTGCGATATGTAGGTTACTGAACCATTTTGACTCCTTCAGCTGTCCAGTAAGACGGGGCTCAACAAAAATGCCCCATGCAGCAAGCCGCATTGTTTCTGCTGTTGGTAACGAGCTTGGGCGTTGTTCTGCTGGCCTGATTGAAATTGGCGCCGTCTACCGAAATGCGCGCACACTGTATTTGGAGGATAGTCAGGGGAGGAGTATGTGCGAGCATTGTCGGGTTGCGCAAATTGTGTGCGCTCGTCAGTTAACGCTGTGGAGCGAAGCCCTCTCTGGTGTTGGACTCGTACACTGTCTTTTCCAGAGAGTATGGAAGTGGAACCCAAGCAATCTGGTTCATTTTGGCAATCATGAGACCAAGCACAGATGCGTACGTGCATGCATTTACGTCTGTTGGGTTGCAACGCGAGGCGAAGCCGGCTTCCGTTGCTCTTTCCTTGCTTTTGTCGGGCTTTTCTCGTAGCGAAGCACTCCGATACGGGATATGCTTATGTGAGGCAGAGCCGGACGACAGGCACGATGTCAGTGCATTTGTGTAGGACTGTATTTGGAGCGCTGTAAGGTCTCCGGAAGAAGGTTATTAGCGATGGTCCAACTACGACCGATTGCAGGGTGTGCCCGAATCGGGTAAGCAGGCATGGGGCCTGTGCACAGGAGCGACGAACACGTTGCACACTGTGCGCCTAAATGGCAGTACAAGGGGAAGCAGAAATCGTAGTCCAGACTGGTGTTTCTGGTCGTTCTGTTAGAGTTCACCCTTTTGTCCTCGGGGTAGTTGTAAACAGTAAATACGTTATTGGCATTCTCTCAAACTATCTGTCCTTCGGCTGTTGAGAGACGGCTAGTTGCTTCGCAGCACCATTCGATATGCTTTAACAAGAAGGGTAAAATAGCGCACGCTAGTTAGCTTTTTCCGCGCATTGGCAGTGATTGCCGAAGGACGCCCCATGCCAGTGTTTGCACCGCTATGCTGCTATTGCATTGAGATTGGAATCAGGCATGGGGTTGGCTTAGTATGGCGTGGTCTAAAATAGCTTCGTCTGTATACAGAGGCAATCGCACTATTTACTGCAACCCCAGAGAATCAGCAGGTGTGAACGCGGTTTGGGTGTGTTGTTTGCCTGCGCGTGTCTACGGGTGGGTGGTTTTGAATTATTTCCTCGCGCTAGGAAAAAGCACCATTTTTGCCAGGCAGTGTGCAGGAAAATAGCCGCCAGAGTTGCACAGATGCGGAACCCCTAGCAACCACATCAGTTTCAGGTTAGTCTACAACCATCAGAAGAAATTCATCCTTTCGATGCATACTGCTATTTTTCAGATTGCGATGGATACCGCTGTGTTTCAGATTGTATGGGAGCAGCGGTGGATGTGTCTGTCTATGCGCGTAGCTCGTGGCGTTGCAGTTTGAGGGGAGGTACAAGCCACTTTTGCTTTAAGAGTGCACAGATTTGGCTTCTATGGAGGCGTTCCATATGCTGCATGCGTTAGCAAGGCAACGACCAGCGGCCCGCCCAATGCCAGTGAATTGATCAGGCAGTATACGTGCGCAGGGTTCAATAGTACAATGGAAGCCTGCCAACTGGTGAGATAGTAGAAATGCGTGGAGCCACAAGTTAGCAATCATTCACTACGGAGTGATCCATGCAAACACATAGCCGTTACCTTCTGCTCTGGCGAGTGCGGGGACAGCCCAGGGCGGGTCGTGCCTGACTGAAGGATCGGCACGACTTGCGTAAATCCCGCTTGGAGCCTGGACGACTGATCGCCGCGCCCTTAGAGTATTTTGTGGCCATATGCAAGACAACCAAATATGTGCTCGTACGATCTATTGGGGAGTGCCTAGCTTGGCGAGACTATTTTGGCTATTTTGTGCTCAGGCTATACAGAATTTGAGAGTATGCTCTTAACGTCCTGTCCTGCCACCCATATCGCGACAGGCCGAACTTAGCCCCCAGCATCCGAAAAAAATACGGTGCACGCTTTCCTAGATCGCGTCATATATCTTCCTCTTACTAAGCGCCGTCAATTGCCGCTGGCCTTTCAACACAAAGCGACTGGAGTAGAAGGGTCCCGCGCAGCCATTTGCAAGCGGTTGCAGTTGTTTTAGTTTTGCCTGTGTTTGACTGCCCTACCTGAAATCATTGTTGTGTGCTGATAAGAGTATAAATCTTGTTTTGGCGTAGTGTTGGGGGCCCACCATGCGCATGCATCGTGGGGTTGGTCTGTTCAGATAAGCTCGTCCACAGGAGTTCTACGGCAAACCTTCGCTGGCGTTGCTATCCCGTGCGGCTTTGCACAGGAAGTATGCACTTAGAAGCAAAGCGATATGCTTGGCACTTGGTATGGATCCTCGTACGTTTATCGCCTTCTGTTGGTTGACGTGGGCGTGTAACTGCACGTGAGCATATTTGTAGAGAAGCGCTGTCAGCAGGAGCATGCGTTTGCTTTGCTAGGCGTATGATCTTCTGCTGTACTTACTATACAAGGATGTCTGGATATGTGGCTTGCGTTTGCGAGACAGAGCCTGGCATTATGCGCAGTGCGAGAGAATCGGTGAGTCATTCTATTGGCAGCCCAATATATGGTGGGGGAAGCAGTAGCTACCCGAGGATTTTTCTAAAGACTAAGTAATATTAATTAGTAGCATTCGCGCTTATCCCGTTCGTGTACTACAACAGTTGCCGTGCAGACAACGGGAATAGCTTCGGCCAGTCCGAATGGTCTAAATTCACATTAGGCTTGAGGCGGCGGGAACCTTAGACACCCTATCGCAATGTGTAGTTATTGATCAACACACCAGCAGGCAGACGCCATAGTGCAGGCGTTTGTTTGTGATTTTGCCAGACTAGTTAGGCTGTTCCGTGTTCACAGTGAGCGCAATTTATGGATTCATTATTCGTCCGCCTCCAGGCTTCGTATTCCTCTACAATGTGTTGTTGACGCACTAACACAGTACGCAGAGGCAAGCTGCAAGCACCTGTTCATATCCCTGTATGCCATTACTTTTCTACGAGCGTCTTCAATATAATCTCTCGGCGTTGGTCCTCTAATAAGGAGCGATCTGGCACGAATGCCCCATGCTGCGGTCCGCTTGGTTTTGCTACTAGCACTTAGCTTTGAAGTTGCTTAGGCCAGCCTGACGATATGGGTTTGTGCATTATTGGGTCATGAACTAGGGAACATGCACAAGCGAGCACTGAGGGTTTGTGAACATTGTATCTGGCTTGCCACGAGCGCGCTGCGGCAAAGCCTTCTCTGGCGTTCCGATTGTGCGCTATTTCCCCCAGAAAGTGTGTCCACAACAAGGCTGTGAAGCTGAGCAGAGGCGAAGAACATACCAGCTAGGACAATGCTGTGCTGGTCTGAAGCAGTCGACAGGAATATTTCTTTTGTGAACGCGAACATGGTTGCTGTTACGCTTCAGCTTGTATGGCAGGAGGCATGGGGATGTATGTGCGTGCGTGCAGATTGAGAGAGTTGCAGTGTGGGAAATCCCAACTTGTTTTCCTCTAAACTTGCTCATCTCTGGCTTTTATTGATGCTTGGATGGCAGGTGCGCGTTTGTGAGACAAATGCTGGCATTGCAAACGACGTCAGTGGTTTGGCGTGGCATTGTACGCGCACTGCCATACGTGGTAGGGGGTGCAGCGACTATGCAATGATTGGTAGGAAAGGCGTAGTACTACTGACGGCCACTTTGGTTATATATGATGACAGCCGTTCTGCGGATAGCAGGAATGGCGAAGGGCGAGCCGCTGCCAACAGCGTGAATATAACGAAAGTAATGCGGATTCGCGTGGCACTTGCGCAAAAGAACGCGGAATGCTTGGCTCGTTGTGTAGGTAGTGGGGCACACAGAAGATGGCGAAGCCCGTAACGACGCCAGGCATTCCTGGCTTGGCGAGATTGATTAGGCTGTTTCGTTTCCCAAGCAGGTGGAGTCTAGGGTGGTGCCGCTGAAGCTCATTCGAGTTAACCGTGTCGGGAATGGGTGTTCGTAGCGTATTTCCATCAGCATATGGGGCGAACAGGTTGCACCACGCACCAACTCAAGTGCGATATGTAGGTTACTGAACCATTTTGACTCCTTCAGCTGTCCAGTAAGACGGGGCTCAACAAAAATGCCCCATGCAGCAAGCCGCATTGTTTCTGCTGTTGGTAACGAGCTTGGGCGTTGTTCTGCTGGCCTGATTGAAATTGGCGCCGTCTACCGAAATGCGCGCACACTGTATTTGGAGGATAGTCAGGGGAGGAGTATGTGCGAGCATTGTCGGGTTGCGCAAATTGTGTGCGCTCGTCAGTTAACGCTGTGGAGCGAAGCCCTCTCTGGTGTTGGACTCGTACGCTGTTTTTGCAAGACGGTATGCAGGTGGAAGCCTCGCAATCTGCGTCTCGCCGTTACGGGTACTGTTACATTTTGGCAATCATGAGACCAAGCACAGATGCGTACGTGCATGCATTTACGTCTGTTGGGTTGCAACGCGAGGCGAAGCCGGCTTCCGTTGCTCTTTCCTTGCTTTTGTCGGGCTTTTCTCGTAGCGAAGCATTCCGATACGGTATATGCTTATGTGAGACAGAGCCGGACGGCAGGCACGATGCCAGTGCAGTTGTGGGACTGTATTTGGAGTGCTGTACGTGGTAGGAGGAAGCAACGACTGCGGTACGGCTTGTGCTGAGCGCTTAACAGCATGGAAGGTCTGCGGAAGAGGGTTATTAGCGAAGGCCGAACTGCGGCTGATAGCGCGGTCTGCTCGACTTGTGCAAAACTGCAAGGGGCGTGTTCACGAAACGGGGAACTAGTAGCTATCTGCGAACCTAGTAGATAGCGCAAAAGAGAACGGGGCGTGAACTGGGGGAGGGTGATTGCCGTTTGCTGGCTACGCAAACCAGAACCTGTTTAAGGGCGTAACAGGATTCCATAGTCAGCGGAGGCAAGCAAAGGCAGGCTCGGTTATGCATGCAACGCACGCGTCGCGAACGCCTTGAACGCCTTGAACATTTTACATTTCTGCTGTTATTCTAGCAAGAAATGGCTCGACAAGACAGCCGCACGTGCCGAGCCCCTTCACTGTGCAATTAGTATTGAGTTTGTGCTGCTCTGCTTGTCCTGGTTGAAAGTATTCGGCGTCGAGTAAGGGGGTATGCACGTATGCTCATCATGAGCATTATGGGACTATGCTGTTGATCTGCGGCTTCCTACGCGCGCAGTATGGCGAGTGCATCGCTGGCGTTGCGTACTACTTTGTCCAGAGAGTGGGCATCTACTTGGCAGCGACGGTTGCGGCGACGCGAAGCATTTAGCAGCAAGAATAGCTTGTAGAACGTCTGAAGCACAAATGTCGAATGTCAATGTTTTGGCGCCAATCTGGGCACTTCTATGTTTCAGCGGGTATGGGAGCAGCCATGCATGCGTATCAGCGTCTGCGCAGATTTGGGGAGTTTCGCCGCACGTATTGGAGCCGTTTTTCCTTCAGTAGGGCTCGTCTTTGGTTTCTGCAAATGCACGGTATTTCGATACGCGATAGGAATATTCCCGGCGAATTCTAATAGTACACCTGCTGCGCATTGGAACACCATGCGCGGCAGGAGGAGGCAACGACTACTTGGTGATGGGTTTTACAGACTCAGTAGAATTGGCAACGAGCTTGGCTATAATTTGGTGTCTGCTGTTCTCTAGAGGACAGCAACAGTGACCAGCCGGTCGCTGCCCGAAGCGCACCCAGTATAGCTTGCGTGGATCTGCATGGCGCATGCACAAACGAGAAGGCGGCAAGCAGCTTATTGCACGCCCCTTAATTAGCAGAAAAGCCAGAGAAACTGGACGTGCGCGCAGGTGGATTTGTTGTGTCATGATTCCTTACGCTGCTTTCTGTTGCGAGTAGGTGCACCCTATGAATGTGTTGCTGACACTTGCTGGAGGTGGGCGAGCTACGACAGGGCGTTCGAAGCACTCTCCCACCAGCAGTCCTGGAGAGCACGAAACGGCGCTCCTTTCTTCGTAGTCGTGCTGCATTACCTTATTCTGGAACTTGCTCAGTTGGGTTTGGTATTTCGGCACGAAACGATTCAGCCAGGAGGTCCCGTCCACCCAGCTGCATCATTTTGCAGTTGGTTTTAATTTGGCGTTTTGATCGCCTGCCCCTATGGATATGCGCTCCGTCTGTTGACAGGCATATACGCATTATTTGGAAGACAGCTGGGAGGCATGCGTAGCTGAACCCCGTGGAGATATTCAGTATGTGTGCGCACATCTGTGGGTGCGGTGGGGTGGCACATTTTTTAACTTTATGACTGCATGCTGCTTTGAGCAGGAGGTATGCACTAAGGCGCGTGATCAACTATCGCCGGTATGTGCGGGTGTCATTGCGCGTGCGGCTGCTTGGTTGAAGCAGTGGATGTGTCTGCGCTTACGCTCAAAATGAGTTTCAGCGACGGAAGATCTGGAAGCTGCTTTTGCTACAGCGTTGCTTTCCTGGACTGTGTGAGCAATGTGCGTATTCCAAACTGCACAGGATATTATGGACGTTGGTGGTGAATTAGTTAGCCAGTATACGTGTATTGTAGCAAGTGATAGGAGAAGGCATTCCCTAAGCACTGCTTTGTCTGGATTTTTTTTAAGGGGTGGCCATTTCCCGGTTATGTATGGTGGCAGGTTTTCTGCAGAGGAACAGGAAAAGAAAGCTGCGGGCTGCGGGCTAGAGGCCTGTCAATACGAAATGCGTAACGCCTCATGATATGTACGATAAAATAATAATGAACCACAAAATTATTGTGTAGCCGTTGTATAGCACAGGGGCGAGCGTTACTCCTAGTGCACCCGGGGTTTACTGGTTTGGCGAGAGTAGATGGGTTGCTTTGTGTTTGGAGCATGCATGCTCTTTCGAGCTGGTCATATCCCTATATAGTATTAGTATTGCATTCCCACCAATATCCGGGCAGACCGTGATGCAGTATCCCTTGCTTACTTCCCCGCAATGCATGTGCATTATCTTGAACGTGCTCGATAGCTGTTGGACTTTCAGTGCGAAGAGATTCGAAGACGAAGACCCATGGATCCAGCTGCCTCATCCCAGTATTGGCTATGCATGAGATTTGCTTACATGCCCTGGTTTCGAGGACGTTTGTCCATGGAGAGGTAGGGGGTTTGCATTTGCGCGTTTATGGGAGCCCTCTGGAGGCGGTTACATTTATCTTGGTGTTTTGTCCAGGAAGTATGCACATGATTAGCTGCCAACCTTGCGGATATGAAGTGCCATCTTGTTGGCGCGGCTGTGTGCACGTTGCCGTTTACGGTTGTGTCGCGGCAGGTGGAAGGGTCTCTCTCTGAATGCGTATAGATTCATTGCGTTGCAGCTTGAGGAGAAGTTAAAACTCTCTTTAGGCCTGCCGGTGCTTTTTTTATTGGGGCATGCTGTCCCAGGGATGCGATAAGGCTTGCGAGAAAGTGCCTGGCATGGCAGACAATGTCAGCGAATTGCGGGGCCTGTATATTTGCAGCGCAATACGTGGACGGAGGAGGCCCAGACTAGGTGGGGAGTTGTTTGGAGGTTTGACCAGGATTAAAGGTTACCCTGGTTATCGACGGTATGAGATTTCCTGCGGAAATGCGGGATACCGATCAGCGAACCGCGTCCGATAGTCCCGGCAGCACACAAAGTGTGTTACTCCGCATGGTAGCTGCACAAAATCATGGGGATCTCGCAGGCATTATGTAGTTGCTTGTTAGCACAAAGCCTAGCAGATCTCGTTCTACAGCTGGCAGATACTTGTGTGCTGAGATTAGCTAAGTTGTTTTGCTTTCGTAGGAAGCAGAAGGCGTCAGCGAGTTGTTCAGCTTCATCCGTGCTCTATATCTCACGGCGAAGTGTGGTTAATACTCCGACATCCTGGCTAGAGGCAAACGGGAATGAGCCATTCGATCTGCAAGCCCATGTGTTCCCCGCAATCAGCACTTTCAAACTTCGTTGGCTTTCAAACAAACAGTTATTCAGCAGGAGTGGCCCCTGCATCTAGCTGCCCCTTTGGCATTTCGTATTAGGCTCGGGGTTGGTTCGCTTGTCTTCTTGAGAACCAGTTCCGTTGGCAATAAGGCATATACGCCGCACTTGTCGGAGAGCTTGAGCTTTGACCAGCATCGTGAGGTCACGAAGTTTCCGTGCGCAGCTCTACGGTGACGGGATGGCAAAACCTTCTCTGGCGTTATAATCATTCACTGTTTTGCTCAGCAAGTATGCAGATAATTAGATCCCCCAGAAGAAGAGATGCGATTATCTTGGCAATTAGGGCAGGCAGGTGCATGCCAACAGAATCAGAGGCAGCTTCACGTTATCGCCGTTACAGGCACTGTTACATTCCAGCTTGTACGAATGCAGGCATGAAGTTGTGTGCGCAAGAACTCAGATTGGCGGCGTTGCAGTATCATAGGAGGCGGGGTGCCTTTATTTGCTTTGATAGCGTGATTTTCTGGCATCTACTGTAGCACAGAGTTTTGATACCCCTATATATGACTTGGTTTGTGTGGTTTTGTTGAAATCAGCTCTCTCAGCCTAAATGGGTGTGCACAGCATTCGCAAAGAGGTATGCGGCCTGCATATGTGAGCATCGTGGGGTAGTGCGGTTGACGTCCTTGCGCCCAGGGGCAACGCGTGGCGAAGCCACGCTTTGGCGTAAAAGAGCGTGCTGGCTTGCGTAGTTAGTATTGATGGGGGATGGGAACCAGCTTCGCGGCGCATGGGCAGGAAACTAATACCCTTCAGACTGTATGGCATCAGACATGGGTGTGAATGTGCATGCATGCAGGCGTATGCAGTTGCAGTGCGAAGGTAAGGGACAGGTCGTTAGAGCCGCTGCCGGCAACCCTACGAACACGTCTAATGTGAATCCGCTGATCAGAAAAAACGGGAAATACATTGCTCATTCCGCAGCTATGGGGTAACACAGCAGAGGACGAAATCTGTTATGCCGGTGTGTGCTTCTGGTTGGACACTCTTTTTGAAGCCCGCTGCATCTTTTTGCTGGTAGTACTCGGCTTGCGCTTCGCTCGCTTGCCCTTCTTAGAGCCTTGCCGTTTGCAGTGAAAAATATACGCTGTACTCGGTGGAGAGATGGGAGACCCGCTCCTGTGAGCACCTTGGTCTTATGACGTTGGTATGCGCGCATATATGGGCTCTGCTTTGCTAGGCTTTCTTCGGCGTCCCGGTTGCGCACTGTTCTGGCCAGAGCGTATGCAGATAATTCGATGCCAGGTCTGCGGAGATGCGGAGTGCTTAGCTGCTAGGCTAATTGGTAGCCCTTCTGGTACAATGGGGGCGAGTATTTATTCTGTCGCTTTTGCTCTGGATTCTCTTGCATATCAGCGTGTATGAGAACAGCCACGGATACGCACGTGCATGTGCCTGGTGTTGTGGTGTTCGAGTGTAAGATATGGGGGCTCTTTTGCATATTGTGCTTCTCTTTGGCTCTTTCTAGAGCGGGGTATGTGCATACGCAGCATGCCGCAGCGCGACGTAGTCCAAACAATATCAGTGAAGTGGTGAGGCAATTTATATGCAGCGCCATAAGCGGTTGCAGTAAGCAGTGACTACGTGGTGGTTCGTGTTAAAGGCCGAGTTATTTCGACCGCCAGTGCTTTGCGGAAAGTGAAACTGAAGGGCGAGACGTGGCAGGCTGCGCGATTAGCATGCCCTGTGTACACTGGCATTGCTTTTTACAGAAGGCGAACGACCCCCTATCTCATGGTATGGCTACTGGATGACCGGGAAGCTGTCAGAACCAGTAGTTCAGCGGGGGCGTCTGCTTTGGCGATCCTAGCAAGGCTGGCGTATGGTCGATGCAGCTGCAGCGCTCTAACGGGCCACTGAGCTTCGTTCGAGCACGGGATATCATGGCATAGTGTTGAAACTGATGCAACATGGTGGGCAAAGGCGAATGGAAAACCGGCTCTTCGACTACACGCACGTCTTCTCAACATCATGGATACTTTTGATTATCGTTGGGTTCCGAGTATGAAGTGATTCAGCAAGCACGCTTTACGTAGCAAGCTGCATTGGCCTGCATATGTTGACAGGCTTGCGCCTGATTTTCCTAGCGGGGCTGAAATTGTATTTGTGTCCAAGTAGACCCTTGTGCAGCACTTCCTAGACAACTAGTGGCCTTGCGCTTGCGAGCAGTCTGAGGTTGTGTAGGTTGCTTCTCTGCTTCGACGGGCGCGGTATGCCGAAGACTGCTCTGGCCTTGCGATGAGGCCTTGTTTGTGCAGAGCGTACGCAGATAAATAAGTACCAAAGCCACGGCGATTCGACGTTTTCTGTCGCGCAGTATTTAGAAACTCGAAAGCACCACAAATGGCTTCATCTGGTGGGTGCCGCTATGCGTTTCAGGCTGCCTGATGGTAGGCCTCATCCAGACTTGCCGAGGAGCACAATACAAAGAATTGAGAATTCAGTTTCCTTTAGATGCGATCTTGATTTTAGTCTACTCGTGCAAAAAGTTTCGCCCTGGCAATATACATTTGCTACAAGGAGCCTCAAATTACAAAAGATGCCAATGAATCGATGGCGCAGAATATGTACGGCGCAGTGGGTGGTAGCCAAAAGCATCGCATAAATCGTAATTTGTGTCAAAGGTGCGTTATTATTCCTGGCCAGGCCGGATATATTATATGTCAAGTGTTGTGCGGAGGACGGGACCAGACCAGCACAGTTATGCAAATCCCCGGGGCGCCTCGGGAAACGGACGCTGAGCCTGGGCCTCATTCTGTACTTGTTGGGCAACCCTGACGAAGGAGGACCTAGTAGTGCTAGGGCGCGCTTCTGGCTTGGCGAGACTATTTAAGCTGCTTTGTGTTCAGAGCGGGCAACATATGAATGCCTGTATCAGCTTCATGAGCTCCCCTCGAAACACTGATTGCACTCAAATGCAATAGGCAGACGTACACAGGGAGCAAGCCTCCTCATTGAAGGCGCCTGATGCCTCGAAAGGTTCTTTAACACCTTCGATTATCGTTGGTCTCCCACAAGAAACAATTCGGCAAGGATACCCAATGAAACCAACTGCACGGTTTAGCAGTTGACGTTGAGCTTGTGCTTGTTTCATTCGCCCTGGCTGAAAAAAACTTGTTCACCAGTAGGTGTATACGAAGTATTTGGCGAAGCGCTAGTGGTGCTGCATGTGCGCTCATGGTGGGGCTACACTGTTTTTATGCCCGCGCCTACGGCGGCGGTTTGACGACGCCTTCCTTAGCGTTCGATCAAATAAATTTTTGTCCAGAAAGTACGCACGTAGTTTTCCGTCAGAGATCCGAAAAGTAAGAAGGTTTTGCCGCCAGTGTAAAGAAACACATTCACTTGCTCGACGCAGCCGCAACCGGAAGTTTCACCAACGCGAAATGTGTAGATCCGCATGGTGCCTGCGCAGAACACGGAGTGCGCAACTCGCGGTTTGGGTATTAGGTAGGGCAGAAGAAAGCGAAGCTCGCAGCGCAGACAAGCGTTTCTGGTTTTGCCAGGCTAGGTGAGCTGTTTTATGGTCGGAGTATTTGCAATTCATGGATGCACCACTCGTCTTTGTTGCATGCCCTGGCAAAATGTTTGTAGCATTCCAACCGAACAGGGATAGACAAGCAACCGATCGTTGGTCTGTGCGCACACGATTTTCTCGGACTACCGCGACGATTTCCAGTTGTCTAAGGTCTTCCAACAAGACACGATTGGATAAAAATTCCCGCTGCACCAGGCTGCAACGTCTTTAAGTTGGTATTAAGCTCGCGCTTGTTTCTCTTGTGGCAATCGAAATCAGCTGCGTTCGCCAATAGGCGTGTTCGCTGTGCTTCGCTAAGGCATAAGGCATATGGGGTCTTCATGTCTGAACGTCGTGGGTCGTGCAGTCTGTGCTCTTTTCTACGGGTGCAGTATGCCGAAGCCGTCCCTGGCTTGGCGATCGGCGGCTGCCTGTGCCAGGGAGTATGCGCATAGGCAGCTGCTACAGGTGCGGGTAAGCGAAGCTTTAGACAGCTAAAACAGGTTGCAGCAAGCTTATAGCAACCCAACTAAAATTCATATATTTGGCTCACCCATTGTTACGTTTTCGTTTCATTGTCTAGCAGGGTAGACATGAACTCGCATATGGAAGGGTGAAGGCTTACCGAGCTGGTAACTACAGGGGCACGGGAGTTCCGCGTTGAGATCTGCATTTGCGGAACATTGTCCGGCATTTAGAAGCCTCCCAGTAAATTGCTAGGGGGAGCTTGTCTGCAGCGCAATGCGTGATGGCACAAAGCCGAGGCAGCGCAATGCTTGGCACCAAACGCTTCGTAGCGTTCGCAGTGAACCCTGCTACGTATGCTGGCATGTATTATTGGAGGAACGGCTTTAGCTAAAACGAGGCCGCAGCTGTCGGGAGTTGCACAAATCCACAGGGTGGTTGAAAACGCAAACCCGTAGCATTGTTTACTAGCAAGACAAAAAGCGGCAAACTAGCAGCGCAGCCAGCTAATCTAGTTTGGCCAGATTATCTCAAGCTGTTTTGTCCTCGGAGTAAGTGCACTTTGCAAAGGTGCCACTCATTTCTGTTCGTGCACTGCATCTCACGACGTTGTATTCGTAACGCCTGAGCTTAGTAGGCAGAGGCAAGCTGCAAGGAGGACCCAGAGCGCCTGGGGGCTTCACGTGTCTTGAATATTCCTTATTTTCGTTGGTTTTTCACCAGAAAGCAATTCACTAAGGACTCCCCCTGGAGCCCGCGTCATCGTTTTGCAATTTGTAGAAAGCTTGGTTTTGATCAAGCAGCATCTGGCGGTAGGCGCATACGCAGTATTTGAGCACGAGCTAGCCACAATGCAGGTATGAAGGCAGTGGGGCTAAGTAATGTGTGCGCACATCTCCAGGCAGATTGTGCAAAATCCTATGCACTTTAGGCCGCGCGCTCGCTTGCCCAGAAAGTATGCCTTTGCATCTTCCCAATGTAGGAGGCAGAGCCGAACGCGAAGCACCATCTGCCTGCATTCAAATGATGACTCCCGAACAACTTGAACAATTTGCCAGTTATCTCTGGTCTTTTCGCACAAGGCGGCTACCCATGGGACGCTTCAAGGAACAAGCTGCATCTTTTTTTTGCAGTGTTAGACTTGCGTTTTTTCCTCGCTCCTTCTTCCGTCAGTCATCCTCCTTACTGTAGTAAATGCAGGCAGTACACGGTGAAGAGCTGAGAAATCCGCGTGTGAGCACTGTGGTGTTGGCGCTCCGCTTGCAACCTGTTCCGCCCAGAGAGTATGCTCATACTGGGCTGCCAGTCGTGCGGAGTTGCGGAGTAGCTAGCAGCCAGGACCGTTTGTAGCACGTATGAAATGAAGCAGCAGGATGTAATTCAACTTCTGAGATCTGCTTTTGTCAGTGCTGCATTTCAGGCTTTCTGGTGGCACGCACGGGTGCGTGTGTGCATGCTTGCTTACTTCTCCAGCTGGCGCCTGAGAAATTGTGCCAGCGTCGATGGACCTAGCCATTCTGGGACTTTGTTTGCAGTGGGGCGAGTTGTTTCGATACCAGACGTGCGCTTCCGAGCCTCTCTGACCTGACAAATGATTTCAGTGGATTGGTGAGGCAATATAGCAGTGCTTTGTGCAGATGGATTTGTATTATGGAGCCCCGCTCAATTTTGGCAGGACGATTGTCGACGATTGTCGTCCTATAAAGGATGGGAATAACAAATGGGGGCCTGTGGAGAACGTCGCGGTCATGATACCGTCGCGAACTCTGCTTGGCGCCTGCATAAAGCAGGGGAAAACACCTGCCTGACTACCTAGCTAGTAAGTAGCACAAATGAAGGTGCACCCTGAATGGTAGGCGTGCATTTCTGGTTTGGCGGTATATTATTATCTAAAGTGCCTTGCATTCGCGGCAGGTGAAGTCCATATATGTGCTACTCACTCTCGTTGAAGACTGGTCTCTCATGGCAGAGGGTTTAAGTGTTGGGGGCGCCTTAAGATGAACGATAATGTTATACTTAGGGCACGCTCTCTGCTTGCAATCACATGATTCTTTTAAGAGCCCCCGAACACTCTCGGCCCCGGTTGGTCCTTCAACAAGAACCGCGTCTATATGGGCAGGCATCCCATGCACCCGGTCGCTTTGTTTTGCCGTTCTTCAGAAGCTAAAGGCTGGCTTGTTACCTCCGGCAAAAGTGGCCTCCGTTGCCGAAACGCAAACCCGTAGCATTGTTTACTAGCAAGACAAAAAGCGGCAAACTAGCAGCGCAGCCAGCTAATCTAGTTTGGCCAGATTATCTCAAGCTGTTTTGTCCTCGGAGTAAGTGCACTTTGCAAAGGTGCCACTCATTTCTGTTCGTGCACTGCATCTCACGACGTTGTATTCGTAACGCCTGAGCTTAGTAGGCAGAGGCAAGCTGCAAGGAGGACCCAAAGCGCCTGGGGGCTTCACGTGTCTTGAATATTCCTTATTTTCGTTGGTTTTTCACCAGAAAGCAATTCACTAAGGACTCCCCCTGGAGCCCGCGTCATCGTTTTGCAATTTGTAGAAAGCTTGGTTTTGATCAAGCAGCATCTGGCGGTAGGCGCATACGCAGTATTTGAGCACGAGCTAGCCACAATGCAGGTATGAAGGCAGTGGGGCTAAGTAATGTGTGCGCACATCTCCAGGCAGATTGTGCAAAATCCTATGCACTTTAGGCCGCGCGCTCGCTTGCCCAGAAAGTATGCCTTTGCATCTTCCCAATGTAGGAGGCAGAGCCGAACGCGAAGCACCATCTGCCTGCATTCAAATGATGACTCCCGAACAACTTGAACAATTTGCCAGTTATCTCTGGTCTTTTCGCACAAGGCGGCAACCCACGGGACGCTTCAAGGAACAAGCTGCATCTTTTTTTTGCAGTGATAGACTTGCGTTTTTTCCTCGCTCCTTCTTCCGTCAGTCATCCTCCTTACTGTAGTAAATGCAGGCAGTACACGGTGAAGAGCTGAGAAATCCGCGTGTGAGCACTGTGGTGTTGGCGCTCCGCTTGCAACCTGTTCCGCCCAGAGAGTATGCTCATACTGGGCTGCCAGTCGTGCGGAGTTGCGGAGTAGCTAGCAGCCAGGACCGTTTGTAGCACGTATGAAATGAAGCAGCAGGATGTAATTCAACTTCTGAGATCTGCTTTTGTCAGTGCTGCATTTCAGGCTTTCTGGTGGCACGCACGGGTGCGTGTGTGCATGCTTGCTTACTTCTCCAGCTGGCGCCTGAGAAATTGTGCCAGCGTCGATGGACCTAGCCATTCTGGGACTTTGTTTGCAGTGGGGCGAGTTGTTTCGATACCAGACGTGCGCTTCCGAGCCTCTCTGACCTGACAAATGATTTCAGTGGATTGGTGAGGCAATATAGCAGTGCTTTGTGCAGATGGATTTGTATTATGGAGCCCCGCTCAATTTTGGCAGGACGATTGTCGACGATTGTCGTCCTATAAAGGATGGGAATAACAAATGGGGGCCTGTGGAGAACGTCGCGGTCATGATACCGTCGCGAACTCTGCTTGGCGCCTGCATAAAGCAGGGGAAAACACCTGCCTGACTACCTAGCTAGTAAGTACCACAAATGAAGGTGCACCCTGAATGGTAGGCGTGCATTTCTGGTTTGGCGGTATATTATTATCTAAAGTGCCTTGCATTCGCGGCAGGTGAAGTCCATATATGCGCTACTCACTCTCGTTGAAGACTGGTCTCTCATGGCAGAGGGTTTAAGTGTTGGGGGCGCCTTAAGATGAACGATAATGTTATACTTAGGGCACGCTCTCTGCTTGCAATCACATGATTCTTTTAAGAGCCCCTGAACACTCTCGGCCCCGGTTGGTCCTTCAACAAGAGCCGCGTCTATATGGGCAGGCATCCCATGCACCCGGTCGCTTTGTTTTGCCGTTCTTCAGAAGCTAAAGGCTGGCTTGTTAGCTCCGGCAAAAGTGGCCTCCGTTGCCCGTTATGGTTACCAGCAGTCTTTGGCGGCACGGGGGCGGCAGGGGGGGGCGGCTGGGGTGGGGATAGATGTCTAAGCCTCGTGCGGGCATGCAGCTGATTGGTGCGCTTCAACAGTATCGGGGTGGAAAGGAGTTGCCCTGCTTCACAATGGCTTGTTAAATTGCGCAGGAAGTATGCGCTTAGAAGCCATGCTTGTTCAACGGCGCGGCGATGGGCTGTGTAACATTTTAGTCTATCTGTTGACAGTCTTGGATTGCTATGGAGATTCGCGCAGATCTGTAGGGCTGATGTGAGGAAAGAGGTTCGTGTTCATTTTGTTTTATCCCTGCTTGTCTTTAGCTCTGCTGGGACGCGCTGGTTGGAGACGCGATATGCATTTTGCAACACAGTCTGTAGAGGATTCCAGTAGATTGGTAAGGCATTATATCTGCAGCACAATACGTGGTAGGAGGAGCACCGACAACTTAGTGATCTGTGTCAAGGGTTTAGTATAACTGGAGATTACGCTGGTTCTATGCGTTGGCAGTTTCTTTGGGAACAATGACCACCGGGAAGGGCGCGCCGCATCCGATGGCGCGGGCAATACTAATTCTCCAAATAAAAATTTAGCATTTCAAAAGGAAGAGGGCCAAGAAGTCAGACGCCCCATGCTTCCGGATGTATCTCATTGCATTTGGTGTTGAGGGTGCGGTTGGTTCGCCTGAAGTTGTTAAACGTCTTCCACAGACAAGGCAATACGCAAAAGTCGGCGGGGAATTAGGTTGGCCTCGTGTGTGCGCATCGTGCAAGTTTGTAGTTGGTGTGGACGCTTGCACGAAGGTAGCGTGGCGGATCCTCTTTTGGAGTTACGATTGCGCTTGGGCTTGCCCAGGAAGTATGCATATATTAGCAAGGACATCCGGTTGATCCGATTGTGGTTGCGGCAACATTTGAGGTTATCTGGTGACCGGCGTGAAGTGCATATGTGTCTTTGCAGAATTACTGTTTGCAGTGGAATGATGAATATGTGTTTGTATATGCACGCGCCAATATGTATGTGCCTCCGTCCAGAATAGTTATATCCATAGAAGGGCAATCTAGGTGTCTACAGTGCTACGTCGCGCTCTGCTTGGGTAGATCACGGGGGTGGAGTATATCAATGATGCGGCATGAGTCTGCGAGGCACTGCCTGCCATTAAGAAAGGCATCAGCGTATTGATGCAGCAGTCATCTGCAGCGCAGTGCGTGGTAAAAGGAAGAACCGAATGAGGGGTGGTTTGTGCCAAATGCTTAATAGCATTGCCGATTATCCCCGTTGCTTATGATGATAGCCTTTTGACCGAGGGCTGGGGCGACGAACTAGCTGCGGCCCGCGGCTTGGCCAATGCAATCTGTCAGTTTTATTGCTGCGCACTCCGGTTAATGTATAAGGGCAGCTCTGCCGTGGAGAGTGGGAACAGGGAAGGGCCCGTATGGCCCTTATGGGGCGGCCAACACTCGAACACTGTGCTTGCGTAGATCCGGACGGGCGCTTGCACAAGAGGATGTCAAAACGGCAGCCCACGTAAAGCTATTAAGTAGCACATAAGGTGGAACTCGTAGTGAAGGCTTGTCGTTCTGGTTTATCAAGAGTAGTTAACCTGTTTTGCGTTTGAAGTAGGCGGGGCCTACGAATGTGTTGCTGATATTCCCTCAAGGTCGCAGTCTCCCAGCCGACAGTTGGTAGCGCCATTCACTAATCGCGAGCGATTGCTATGAAGCCCCCTAATCCACGTGAGTGCTATACCTTCCTAACAGCTAAACCTCCCGATCACCGGTGGTCAGTCAAAAGGAAGCGGCTCGATGAGGACACAAGGTACGTCAAATGCAATGAGCATTTTTGTGGTTGGTGGTGAGCTTGGGCGTCGTTTGCTCGCGCTGGTTGAAATCAATGACGCGACACTCGCGGCTTACGGTGTCGCCATTATGGACTGGCGAAAACAAGAAAACCGATCCTTCGGGCTGTTCTTCCTAGTTTGGCGAGATTAAACGAGCTGTCTCGTATGGAGCCACAGACCCGTACAATATTTGGATATGCCGCTAGCATTCATTCGTGCGATCCATGTCGCGGCAGGGTGCTCGCAGCACCCATTCACCAATATCTGACAGAACTATGCTTCATCCCATCTTAGTTCATCTGCAGAATACATAGTGCTCATCTTGAACAACCGGGCGAGGCTTGAAAAAGACGCGACATCCAGCGTGCTGCATCGTTTTGCACTTTCATCAAGGCTTGCACTCCGTTGCGCCGCCCTCCTTCAATAGTCTATGTTTGGGAATCCGCGCTGACCCAATATGCGGCGGAGAACTAGGGGAGCTCCGCGCATGATCATAGTGGCTTGGATGTCTATTTGCGCAAGCGAGTTATCACGGGACCTTTTCAGGAGTGATAATCGTAAACTCTTTTCAGAAGGAAGTGCGAAAATAATAACCCTCGGAAGTGTAACGATTCAATTACATCTAGAATCATTTGTAGCAAATATGAGCATCCAGAAACGGCTTTTATCTTTTGGACCCGGTTATGGGTATTGCTGCGCTTCAGCATGTACACCAGCTCTCATTAATGTTTCTATACACGAGGGCATGCTTGCGGCACTTTTATGTCAGGATATACGGGAGCGCCTTTTGTTGTGCCAGCGCTCGTCTTCAGTTTCTCCTGTGGAGGCATGTTCTGGCAAAGGATTTGCCTGTGGAAGAGGGTGTCTGAGATTACAAACGACAACAAATAATTGGTGAGGGTGCGCATTTGCAGCTCCATACGTGGTAGGAGGGAAACGCACCTACACTGTAACTTGCGCTAAAGGCTCGAGAGTGCTGAAGACTGGCGCTGTTGTGTATGATGCAAGGCGTTTTATGGAGGCAGGAAATGGCGAAGGGCTAAACGCAGCCGGCAGCGCGTCCAAAGCCTGGTGTGCCCATTTGCATGGCGCTTCAGCAGCGCATGTAAATCGCGCCTCATCATGTAGCTATCTGGTAACACAGAAGAACTCGCAGCAGCGTACAGGCAGGATAGGGGACCTCAGACCCCCGGCCTTCGCTCACCTGACGCCTCCGAAATGACTTGAACATTCTTCCCCCGGTCGTCCTTCCACTAAGCAGCGAACCGACAGGGATGCCAAATGCAACCACCTGCACGATTTTGTTCGTTATTACGCTTTGCCTTCTTTTTCTTGCTTTGGCGGAATTCATTTTTCTGTTTTTCGCAACGGAGCATACGGAGCATAGACTTCATTTGGTGGGGGTGTAGGAAGACTGGATCTGTAAGCATCGTGTGTGTCTGCAGTTCCTGCGCACCTGGATACGAGTGGGCGTGTGCGCGAATCCTCCTTAAACGTTACCGGCGAGTGTTGCACTGCTCAGGAAGTATGTGCTTAGCAGATAATTCATCTGCACAGCGCTGGTACAGGTTCGGTTACATATGAGTTTAGCATTACAGACAATGTCAATGAATCAATGAGGCTATAATATAATATAATGGCCAAATGCGGGGCAGCGGGATTCAGTGACTGCGCGTGGCTCCTATCAAATGTTTACTCGTATCGACGGCCAAGCTGCTTCTGTGTAAAGCCAAGTGCTTTCACGAGGATAGAAATAGCCAAGAACGGGTTTTAGCAAGTCTGCACATAATTAGGTCCCCGATCCTCTGCGGCGCAAACGATTTACCACTTGAACCAGTTTGTAGCATGGCTAAAGCAAACGATGCGGTTCTTATCAACTGGGGGCAGCTACGAGTACTGGCGCATTTCAGTTCGTATGAGAACATTCATGGATGCATGCCCCCGCGTCTGCAGATTTATTGGGCTGCAGAGTTAGCTGTTATGGACTTTGCTTTTGCTGTAGCCGCACTTGTTTTAGGTGGAGTGTTGCGTCCGACGCAAGCTTCGAGAGAGTCCGACACCACAAATGCTTTCAGTGAACTGGTGACGCAGCTATGTGCATCGCAACGCGTAGCAGCGACAAGCAGCTACAATGGAGTCGTTTGGTTCTAATGATTAGCAATGTTTCACTGCCAGGTCCGTTATGCTTGGCCATAGGTGTCCTTCAGGAGGCTATAATAGCGAAGGGCTGCCAGCGGCTGACAGCGCTAACTAATGTGGCAGTGTGTCCACCCACGTTGCGCTCGCAAAAAGGGCGTTCAACGCGCAGCTCCCTGTGCAGCTGTTGGTTCATACATAAGGTGCCGAACCCCTTCGAGCACGCGGATGCTTCTGCAATTGTGAGATCAGGCAAGCGCTTTTGTGTTCCGCGCACGTGTTATTTGTGAATGTGTTGGTGATATTCATTCGAAGTACCCATTGCATGCCAAGGCATTATCGTGCAGCTATTGAACACAACAGAAGGAAGTGAAGAGCGTAGAGCGGGGTTGTGCCTCTATTTTGGCGAGATTAGGTACGCTGCTTGGCGTTCCGAGTAGGGGCTGCGTTCGAATGCATCACTACATTTCGTTCGATCATGCCACTGTACGTCACATCGTTGTTAGCGCTTTAATAAAGCACAAAGGACAGCAGGCCCTCAATCTGCGCGCAAGTTATGCCTCCTGAAGATGAAGACCCAAAACATACTCAATTCCCGTGGCGTTTTCAGCAAAACGCGATTCGACAACGCTCCATGCAACCATCGGCATTGATTTGGGGCCAGCATCACGCTTGCTCCCGTTGCTGTCTGTGCCGTTTGTGAAGGGCCTTAAACGCACAGTTTGGCTCACCGCTAGGCTCACTGTCTGCCTAAGCATCGTTTTAGTCTGATTGTGCGCATCTGCAGGTGCTGTGCGGCGAAACCGTTCCTGCCGCTGCGATCGCTAGGTGTTCGTCCAGAAAGTAAGCACATGATTATCCTGCATGTGCGCTCATATGTGAAGCGTCTAGCACCCGAAACATATCCTAGCACGTCTGAATATTGTACAGCTAATCCTATCTTCTGGGCATTGATCTGCTTACTTCTACGTTTCAGCTCGTACGATTGCATGCCTTGTTGTGTCTGTAGTCGCCTGTAGCCTTGAGGCAAAAACGTGCGGGTAGATATGGAAACGACGTTCTCTTCAAGCGTGATTGTCTTTGCTTGCTAGTGATCTGGGATGCTTCGATACGCAGATGATACGCAGATACGCAGGATCCCTTCTTGACACAGCACTTGACAGTACAGACGTTGCCAAGGTATTCGTTAGGCAGTACAACTGCAGGCCATTACGTGGTAGCAAGTGGTAGCCAACTGCGCGGTGATTTGACTTTGAGATTTAGCGATAATGACAATAATACCGGTAATGCAAGGTGTCAGCTGTTCTGCGGAAGGCACGAATAGCGAAGGCCGAGTCGCGGATGCAGGACGGAACGAACACGAGCTGTGTAAATCCACCTGGCCGCTGCGCAAAAGGAGTTTCAGCCCGTAATTCATTTTACACTTATTGGGCAGTATAAACGAAAGCAAATCCTCAATGCAGGGGGGGGTGGCGACACTGGTTCAACTGGTTTGTGTTTGGAGTAGGCGGGCCTTATGAATAAGCGCACGAACATAGTAGGCACAAACACGCGTGAAGCAGGGACTCGGTCTGCACCCACCTGCGGTTTCGGAATATCCTGAATATTTTCGATTATGCTCGCTCTTGCAGCAAGAAGGATGCTTCACGCAGCCTGAACCATCCAGTCGCATTTGCAGTTGAGCTTGGGCTTGGTTGGCTTGCCATGGTTTAATGCAGCAACACTTGCCGGGCGGAATATCCACAGTCTTTATATCAGGCCTGTGGGCCCTGCACGTGCGAGCATCGTGGAACTATGGAGTTTCCCTGGGCCTCTGTAGCTGCGCTGTGTGACGAAGCTCTTTGTTACTTCACAACAGAGCCATGCTTTGCCCAGGACGTATGGCCCTAAGCGCGAAGTCACCAGCTCGGCGCCGTTTTGGTACTGCGACCTCTGAGCGTGGCTGTTTACAGACATAGGTATGCATGTGCATGCTTAGAGAAATATGATGTTGAAGTCAAAAGAAGGCATGGGATGGCTCGTTTTGCTCTAACCGTGCACTTCTTCGGTTACTACTGAAGCAATATGTCTCGGTGCGCGGCACGCATTTGTGAAGCAGCGTCTGCTCTTACAAAAGGTGCCGATGAGTTTTAGAGGCAGTGTATATGCAGCACAATGAGTCTCAGGAGAAGTCAGAAACTATATGAAGACTTGAACGCGGCACCGGCAGGGCGTTGTGTAGCGTTTTGATAACACAGAATAACGAAACTAACAGAACGAGTAGTGCACGCGAGTGGTTCTGGCTTGCCACAATTCGTTAAGCTATTCTAGTGGCGGGCAAGGTGCAGCTTTGAATAGGTCTAAATATCTCAGGGGGTCCGTAGAACTGCCAGTACCCGAGGTCAACGTGACCCTGGTCTCCGTAGTTGGAGTGCATGATTTGTTTTTTTTCCGGCGTCAGAATCGCTCACTGATATGTCCAGAAAGTGTGCAAATATTTGGGTGCCAGATTTGCGTCTGGGCAAAGCGCTGAGCAGGTAGGGGCATTTGAACCAGGTTTGCAGTAGACGTCTAGACGCAATTATGCAATACTGGTGCGTTCAAGCCTCTCTGGTGGCAGGCATTGCTGCAGATATGAATATGTGCAGGCATTTGGAGCAACAGTGTGGAAGGAAGTGGTGCTTGCCTACTCTTTACCTTTGCGGGAGATTGCGTTGGGGCACTCGACTGGCTTTGGCGAACAAGATTCTGGGATCGCGGTCTCCTGTGCGTTAAAGGAACAGTTATGTGCAGAGCAATGGGCTAAAACGAGGAGAAAACGGTTGCACAATGATTAGATCCAAGGGTTTAGCATTCTTGACAGCCAGCGCGGATTTACGTGATGCTCCATGGTTCGCGAAGGCCGAAAATAGCAAAGTGCGGGACGCAGCCGAAAGCGCAGCCAACACCAGCTGTGTAAATTCGCATGGCGCCAGTACAAACTAAAGAGGAGCCCGTGGCGGACTGTATTGAATAATACAGAGAAAAAGGGGGTTCGTAGTGCAGGATGGTGTTCCTGATTTGGAGAGAGGTTACCCACGCTGCTGTAGACGGATTTCCTGCCCAGGAAGTATGCACAAAATTATTTGTCAGCAGTGCGATGAAACAAAGCGCTTAGGTGCTGGAATTGCTCGGGGCATACATGAAGCACCTAAGGCAGACTCACGTTATCGGTGGTCGGTGCGGGTACTATTTCGTTGCAGCGTGTATGGTTGCACCGTTTCATATCGTACAATTGCAGGCCTAATTGTCTCTATAAATCCATGGTGTTTCGTAGCGTTAACGCGTGAGGAGATATAGAGGCGCATTTCGCGTCAACCGTGCTCTTTTTGCGTTCAGCGCGGTGCATCGATGCGCAATAGGAGTTCCCGGTGTGGCGCTTGGCAGTACAGGCTTAAACACGATGTTCGCGAGTAGCATATATGTTGGCTGCTAAGGGCTAGCAAGAAGCAATCGACTGCGCGGTGATCTTTCTTTACGATTCACGCAACAAGCGTGAGTTGTGTAAATACGCATGGCGCCGGCTCAAACGAAAGCTCACCCGCTAGTTCATTGTGTCCTACAGGTCGGTAATTTTGGTTTAACGGCTCTAGGTCAACTGTTTTGTGTTTGGAGTTTAGGACCTCTGGGCTTTAGCTCAGTGTCTGACGGCAAAGCGTTGGCAGTGCGCAGTCGTAGTAGGCAGCGACAGGCGGGAAGCAGGTACTGGGTCTGTTTATGACTGGCATTCCAGCAGAACGCAATTTGGTACGAACATCCCATGCAGCCATACGTATCCAGCAGCATTTGGAATATGGCTCGGGCTTTGTTGGCTTGCGAAATCTTTGGGTAAAACGTAGGGGAAGTGCATGTGCGAGCGACGGGGGAGTGTGCTGTTTGTGTGCACGTGCCTGCGTCGGCGGAGTGGCGAAAACTTTTTTCATTGCGAACGGGCGTCGCTTCGTGCAGCAAGTGTGCCTTCAGAAGCAAAATTATCTGCTCAGCCCCGCCGTGGGCCCTGCTACGTTTTAGGCTGACAGGTGGCAGGCACGCATGTGGACATGCATGCTTACAAACTCGTGAAGCTGTAATGCAAGGGGAGAAAAAAGAATGCCGGTAGCCCTTAGTAGGATTGGTGATTACTGACGAAGCCCGTAGTGCAGACATTGGCTTGGCGATTTAAGGAAAGCTGTTTTGCGGCCGAAGAAGCCGCAGTTTGTGATTGAGTGCTGAGTGTCTTTCGAAATAACCATCTCGTCGCGAGGCGTCATGCAGAGCGATAAAGCACACCGTAGGTGACCTAAGAGATATATCTTCTTGTTGAGCATTTCCAATTTTTCTTGAAGGCGATGCAGCCAACTTCATCGCCTTGCAATGACAAAGCGATGGAACTTAGTCTGAACCTAGCTTACCTCCCTCCCAGGGGTCGCAATCATCCTCGCCTACCAGTCGGAGTAGAGCAAGTCTTTGGCAAAAAGATACGAAACCTCTATCGTATAAGCATCGTGCAATCATCGAAAAATGCCTTGCTCGCGGCGGTAGCGGCTCGGTGAAGCCTTTTCTGCCATTACGATGGTGTGCTGGCTCTTGTCCACTTGTCCAGAGAGTATGCACATAATGGGCTGAGCAATCTGCTACGCAGGGTTATGAATTTCGTTAAGCTTCCTGCTAAATGTGGCAGGCGTAAATGCCTCAGCGGCTTTGTTGAGCTGCAGTCTGCTCAGAGGCAGGACCTTCTTTTGCTTTAACCATACGTTCTTTTGGCTTCTGCTGGATAGGGGTGTTCCGATACGCCATATGAATTTGCAGCGGAATACGGTATTACAAATAGAAGAAAATCGGTGAGGGAGTGCATGAGCAGCGCCCTACGTAGACAGAAGGAAAGTCGATTACGCCGTTATTTGTTCCCAAAACTGGGCAGTATTTGTGCTGAGATTTTTGGTAATACTGGCACGCATGCCCGTGATTAGTAGTATTACGTATTTCTAGGAGAACGGGGAAAGCGAAATGGGAGCCGCTTCTGTTCGACAGCGCTCCACTAGTTGTATGGCCCGCACGTGCAATGAAGACGAGCACTTAACTTACAGTATTTCTGTTGAGCACCACAAAAACGCCGAATGAATACTGCAGGATGATGGTGCTGGATCCTTTTGGGCACATTAAGCTGTTTTGTGCTAGGATGTGTAAATTATGCATGCGGTTCCCACTTTAGTTCAAGCTAGGCATCGCCCGGAAAGGTTTCCACAAACGTCCACCACAGTCAGCACAGACAGACCAGAACCGGGCCCGCGGTTTGCATTTGGTTGATGGATTCCTAGTGGCTTGAACATCTGCACGTCTTGCGCCGTGGCGAATCCTTCTCAGAAGTTGCGGTCGCGGCTTGCTCTGCTCAGAGAGTACGCATATAGTTAGCTGCCAGAGCCACGAAAATACCCTAATGCTGCTTGACCAATTTGCAAAACGTCTGGATACCTCAAAGCAAAATCATGATTTAGAAGCCGTTATGGGCAATGCCATGTTTTAGGATGTACGAAAAAACCTTAATGCGTTTCTAAAGGTTGATGGGGGTGGACTTACAGGCGATGCAAGCGCTCCACGTCCCCGGCACCCAACTGCATCGTCTGGCAATTCGCGTCAAGCTTTCGCTTAGTTTCGCTGTGCTGACCAAATATACCTACGTTCGCAGATTGGTATATTCGCATAGTTTGGCAAAGAGCTATCGGGCCTGCACGTGTGAGCATCGTATGGTTCTGTAGTCTGTGTGCGCGCCTGCAGGGGCTAGGTGCGGCAAGGCCTTTGGTAACAGTACAAGCGAGCACTGGTGCTCTCAGGAAGTACGCAGCTGGAAACAAGAATGTCTGCTCGGCGCGGTCTTGGGTGTGGTTAGGTTTCAGCTTACTTGATGACAAGCATCGGTGTATCTGCATGCGCGCATATTTGGGGAGATGCAGTGCTAGAAGAAGCGCGAATTCGCGTTGTTTCAGCCATGGTTTCTTTGGGGGTTTTACTGGAGCGAGGAGTTTCGATACGTGACCTGCGCTTGCGGGGCAGGGTCTTTCAATACAAGCGATGTGAGTGAATCGATGGGACAGTAGATGTGCAGCACAACACGTGGAAGGAGGAAACCGTGCTAACTCGATGACTTGTGCTACACCGGTTCAGTATTATTGGTGTGTACTCCGGGGATGTGTAACAGCAGCTCTGCCGCGGAGAGTGGGAACAGGGAAGGGCCCGTATGGCCCTTATGGGGCGGCCAACACTCGAACATTGTGCTTGCGTAGATCCGGACGGGCGCTTGCACAAGAGGATGTCAAAACGGCAGCCCACGTAAAGCTATTAAGTAGCACATAAGGTGGAACTCGTAGTGAAGGCTTGTCATTCTGGTTTATCAAGAGTATTTAACCTGTTTTGCGTTTGAAGTAGGCGGGGCCTCCAAATGTGTTGCTGGTATTCCCTCAAGGCCGCAGTCTCCCAGCCACCAGCTGGTAGCGCCATTCACTAATGGGGGGCGATTGCTATGAAGCCCCTTAATCCACGTGAGAGCTATACCTTCCTAACAGCTAAACTTCCGTATCACCGGTGGTCTGTCAGCAGGAAGCAACTCGATGAAGACACAAGGTAAGTCAAATGCAATGAGCATTTTTGTGGTTGGTGGTGAACGTGGGCGTCGTTTGCTTGTGCTGGTTGAAATCAGCTTTGTTTGCATGTAGGAGTATGTGCACTATTGGGCGGAAAGTTAGCGAGCTCCCATGAGTGTTCATCGCGGTCTGCGTAGCTTGTTTGCAAGTAAGTATTCTCACGGTGTTGCAAAGCCTCTTCCGCTGTTCCTATTGCTCTCTGTTCTTGCAGGAAGTGTGCACGCAGTAGCAAGTTTATACATTTGTCACTTCCCTTGATACTGTTACAGTTCCGACTGATGACAAGAATTGATGCGTATGCGTCTGTGGGCAGAGTAATAGATTTGCCTTATGAGAAGTAGGAATTCGTTTTGCATTAGCACCGAGCCTCTTTAGCCCCTACTGTAGCAGGGTCTTTTGATACGCGATATGCTTTTGTCAGACAGGGCAGATATAGCAAATGATGTCGGCGATTGGCTAGGCCATATTTGTTGGCGTTGTTCGGTGGAAGGGTAGAGTAGCAAAGAGCGGACCGCTTCCGACGCCGCGGGCAGCATGGCATGTGTAAACGTTCATGGCGCTTGCAAAAAATAACGCGGAATCTGTAACGCATTCCACAGCACCGGGTAATACAAAAGGAAGCCAAACCTCTAGCGACGGTTGATGCTTGCCGTATGGCTAGAATAACTGAACTTTGGTGCGTCCTCAATGCGTGCCGCCTACAAGCATGTCGCTCATTTTCGTTCGAGCTTGACACCTCGTACGACACTGTTCGCAGCACTCCAGATGCTAGTCAGAGGCACGCAATATGCAGGCCTTCACTTTGCATGCGCTGGATACCTCCGAAACGTGCTGGGTTGGCTTTCTGAGCAGAAGCGAACAACTTGAGAAGGACCCTTCGGGTGCAGCCAGCCGCATCGTTTTGAATTTGGTATTAAGCTTTGGCTTGGCTCGGTTGGCCTCGTTGAAAGCAGCTCCTCCAGCCCATAGATGTATACGCAATGTATGGCTAAGCGTTAGGGCTTCTGCATGCGTGCGCATCATGCAATTGGGTATTTCTCCTAAGTGCGCTGACGGGTTTAGTGCAGAGTGGCCTTCTCTGAAATTGCGATCACGTGCTGGTCTTGCCAGAGAGTAAGCACATGGTTAGCTCCCAGGGCTGCGAAGAAACAAAGCGTTCTGTGCTCGAACAGTTTTCAGCCTGCCTAATGGGTACAACGAAATTTCATCTTCTTGACGCGATTGGTCAAGTTGCTGCCATTGACGCCTTCTTAGGCGAGGCATGGGTGCGCGTATAGACGCTTGTAGATTTCTGGAGCTGCACGTAGAGGAGCTGTAGGGCCCTCCTGTGGCTATAACCTTGTTTGACGTTGGCTATTACAGGGATGCTGGGTTGGGAAAAGCGATCTGCATTTCCCAGAGGGAGTATCGCTCGATAGATGACATCAGCTAATTGACGAGGCGGTATATGTGAAAGCCATATGTGGTTGGAGAGTGCTGTAACTACGCGGGGGCTTGGAGCGTGCGCTAAAGGCTCCGTAGCATTGAGGGTCAGCTGGATTATGTGTGATGGCTGTTGTTCTGGAACGACAAGAATAGCGAATGCCGAGCAGCCCCCGAAGGCGCCAAGGACACAAGTTATGTACGTCCGCTTGGCGCCTGCGTAACAAATAGCAGAACCCGGAACTCGTTGGGCAGCCACTGGATAACACAGACGAAAGGGGAACAAGCAACGCAGGTGGATGTTTCTTCATTGGCAAGAATACTTAGCTTGCTTTTTGTGTGCGGCAGGTTGGCCCTATGACTGGGGTACTCCTTTTCGTTCGAGCTTGGAATTTCACAGCAAGCAACTGATAGCAGTGCAACAGAGGAAAACGGGAAGCGGACGCTGGGCCTGCACGCGCTTAGTGTCTCCAGAATGTCTGCAACGTCTACACGCACCGTTGTTCTTGCAGAAGGATGCGGCAAACACCGAAAAACACGCCCCGGGCACCCAGCTGCATCGTCTGGCAATTCGCGTCAAGCTTTCGCTTAGTCTCGCTGTGCTGACCAAATATACCTACGTTCGCAGATTGGTATATTCGCATAGTTTGGCAAAGAGCTATCGGGCCTGCACGTGTGAGCATCGTATGGTTCTGTAGTCTGTGTGCGCGCCTGCAGGGGCTAGGTGCGGCAAGGCCTTTGGTAACAGTACAAGCGAGCACTGGTGCTCTCAGGAAGTACGCAGCTGGAAACAAGAATGTCTGCTCGGCGCGGTCTTGGGTGTGGTTAGGTTTCAGCTTACTTGATGACAAGCATCGGTGTATCTGCATGCGCGCATATTTGGGGAGATGCAGTGCTAGAAGAAGCGCGAATTCGCGTTGTTTCAGCCATGGTTTCTTTGGGGGTTTACTGGAGCGAGGAGTTTCGATACGTGACCTGCGCTTGCGGGGCAGGGTCTTTCAATACAAGCGATGTGAGTGAATCGATGGGACAGTAGATGTGCAGCACAACACGTGGAAGGAGGAAACCGTGCTAACTCGATGACTTGTGCTACACCGGTTCAGTATTATTGGTGTGTACTCCGGGGATGTGTAACAGCAGCTCTGCCGCGGAGAGTGGGAACAGGGAAGGGCCCGTATGGCCCTTATGGGGCGGCCAACACTCGAACACTGTGCTTGCGTAGATCCGGACGGGCGCTTGCACAAGAGGATATCAAAACGGCAGCCCACGTAAAGCTATTAAGTAGCACATAAGGTGGAACTCGTAGTGAAGGCTTGTCATTCTGGTTTATCAAGAGTATTTAACCTGTTTTGCGTTTGAAGTAGGCGGGGCCTCCAAATGTGTTGCTGGTATTCCCTCAAGGCCGCAGTCTCCCAGCCACCAGCTGGTAGCGCCATTCACTAATGGGGGGCGATTGCTATGAAGCCCCTTAATCCACGTGAGTGCTATACCTTCCTAACAGCTAAACTTCCGTATCACCGGTGGTCTGTCAGCAGGAAGCAACTCGATGAAGACACAAGGTAAGTCAAATGCAATGAGCATTTTTGTGGTTGGTGGTGAACGTGGGCGTCGTTTGCTTGTGCTGGTTGAAATCAGCTTTGTTTGCATGTAGGAGTATGTGCACTATTGGGCGGAAAGTTAGCGAGCTCCCATGAGTGTTCATCGCGGTCTGCGTAGCTTGTTTGCAAGTAAGTATTCTCACGGTGTTGCAAAGCCTCTTCCGCTGTTCCTATTGCTCTCTGTTCTTGCAGGAAGTGTGCACGCAGTAGCAAGTTTATACATTTGTCACTTCCCTTGATACTGTTACAGTTCCGACTGATGACAAGAATTGATGCGTATGCGTCTGTGGGCAGAGTAATAGATTTGCCTTATGAGAAGTAGGAATTCGTTTTGCATTAGCACCGAGCCTCTTTAGCCCCTACTGTAGCAGGGTCTTTTGATACGCGATATGCTTTTGTCAGACAGGGCAGATATAGCAAATGATGTCGGCGATTGGCTAGGCCATATTTGTTGGCGTTGTTCGGTGGAAGGGTAGAGTAGCAAAGAGCGGACCGCTTCCGACGCCGCGGGCAGCATGGCATGTGTAAACGTTCATGGCGCTTGCAAAAAATAACGCGGAATCTGTAACGCATTCCACAGCACCGGGTAATACAAAAGGAAGCCAAACCTCTAGCGACGGTTGATGCTTGCCGTATGGCTAGAATAACTGAACTTTGGTGCGTCCTCAATGCGTGCCGCCTACAAGCATGTCGCTCATTTTCGTTCGAGCTTGACACCTCGTACGACACTGTTCGCAGCACTCCAGATGCTAGTCAGAGGCACGCAATATGCAGGCCTTCACTTTGCATGCGCTGGATACCTCCGAAACGTGCTGGGTTGGCTTTCTGAGCAGAAGCGAACAACTTGAGAAGGACCCTTCGGGTGCAGCCAGCCGCATCGTTTTGAATTTGGTATTAAGCTTTGGCTTGGCTCGGTTGGCCTCGTTGAAAGCAGCTCCTCCAGCCCATAGATGTATACGCAATGTATGGCTAAGAGTTAGGGCTTCTGCATGCGTGCGCATCATAAAATTGGGTATTTCTCCTAAGTGCGCTGACGGGTTTAGTGCAGAGTGGCCTTCTCTGAAATTGCGATCACGTGCTGGTCTTGCCAGAGAGTAAGCACATGGTTAGCTCCCAGGGCTGCGAAGAAACAAAGCGTTCTGTGCTCGAACAGTTTTCAGCCTGTCTAATGGGTACAACGAAATTTCATCTTCTTGACGCGATTGGTCAAGTTGCTGCCATTGACGCCTTCTTAGGCGAGGCATGGGTGCGCGTATAGGCGCTTGTAGATTTCTGGAGCTGCACGTAGAGGAGCTGTAGGGCCCTCCTGTGGCTATAACCTTGTTTGACGTTGGCTATTACAGGGATGCTGAGTTGGGAAAAGCGATCTGCATTTCCCAGACGGAGTATCGCTCGATAGATGACATCAGCTAATTGACGACGCGGTATATATGAAAGAAGGTCGTAGCGATACTGACTTGCAAATCGTTCGTTAAAGTTGGATATAGGGGCAAAAGACTAATCGAACCGTCTGGCATCTGGTTTCTTCCGAGGTGCCTCTCAGGATAGCTGGACTGGAGTTCAGTTAGTTTCATCAGGTAAAGCGAATGATTAAAGGCCTCCGGTCAGCGTTGCCCTCGACCTATTCTCAAAGGTTAAATGGGTAAGATCCAGTGGTTACTTCCTTGAACTGCTGGAGTTAATATGAGCTCAAAGTGGGCGATTTTCGGCAAGCAGAACTGGGGATGAGGGTTTCTTCTAACGCTTTATTAAGGCGCGTAAAGTTTCGCTCATCAGACACCATACAAGGTGATGGTTCATTTTTTACAGCAGGACGGTGGTCATGGGGGTCGAAATGTAAGTGCAGAAGGGTGTAACAACTTACCTGCCGAATGAACCAGCCCTGAAAATGGATGGCGCTACAGGCAGCTACCGATACCAGGCCATTATTGCAAATTTTTAGCACTGGACCTTTTGCGATAATGAGTGGGAAGACGTGGGGATGGTAGCGAAGCATTGGGCGTGAGCCTGTACGAAGCGGTCTCTAGTGCAGATCTTGGTGGCAGTAGCAAATATTCAAATGAGAACTTTGAAGACTGAAGTGAAGAAGGGCTCCAAGTGAGCAGCAATTGGACATGGCTTAGCCTGTCCTAAGCGAACGCTTGACTGCGGGAATTGCGGGGCTTTATTGCCCTCGTATTTCGCGAAAGGGAATCAGGATAATAGTCCTGAGCCAGGACGCGGATACTGCACAGTAACGTGAATGAAATCCTCGACGCAGGCGGGGGACCCGCGAAGCGTTGTCTTTGCTTTTTACCAACCTCTTTAGTAGCTTACCCTGCAACCAGGTTATCTGGAGATAGGGTTGACTGGTTGATAAAGCTTCCTGGCTTGCCAGGAATCTGGTGCGCTTCTGACGGACCTTGAAAAGAGGGGGGAAAGGTGTTATTTACACCCCTGGCCGTACCATTAACCGGTTCATGTCTCCAGGGTTAGCAGCCCCTGGTCGATAGAAGAACGTAGATAAAGGAAGTCGGTAAAATGGATCCGTAACTTCGGGGAAAGGACTGGCTATGAGGACTGAGTGTATAGCGCCAGTGTGTTCATCGTCGGTCAGAGCTGCGCGGGCCCGTTCGTGCTTCGCGGCGCGTCTGTGGATCGTTGGCCTAAGTGCCTAAGTGCCCTGACGGGTTTAGTGCAGAGTGGCCTTCTCTGAAATTGCGATCACGTGCTGGTCTTGCCAGAGAGTAAGCACATGGTTAGCTCCCAGGGCTGCGAAGAAACAAAGCGTTCTGTGCTCGAACAGTTTTCAGCCTGTCTAATGAGTACAACGAAATTTCATCTTCTTGACGCGATTGGTCAAGTTGCTGCCATTGACGCCTTCTTAGGCGAGGCACGGGTGCGCGTATAGGCGCTTGTAGATTTCTGGAGCTGCACGTAGAGGAGCTGTAGGGCCCTCCTGTGGCTATAACCTTGTTTGACGTTGGCTATTACAGGGATGCTGGGTTGGGAAAAGCGATCTGCATTTCCCAGAGGGAGTATCGCTTGGTAGATGACATCAGCTAATTGACGAGGCGGTATATGTGAAAGCCATATGTGGTTGGAGAGTGCTGTAACTACGCGGGGGCTTGGGGCGTGCGCTAAAGGCTCCGTAGCATTGAGGGTCAGCTGGGTTATGTGTGATGGCTGTTGTTCTGGAACGACAAGAATAGCGAATGCCGAGCAGCCCCCGAAGGCGCCAAGGACACAAGTTATGTACGTCCGCTTGGCGCCTGCGTAACAAATAGCAGAACCCGGAACTCGTTGGGCAGCCACTGGATAACACAGACGAACGGGGAACAAGCAACGCAGGTGGATGTTTCTTCATTGGCAAGAATACTTAGCTTGCTTTTTATGTGTGGCAGGTTGGCCCTATGACTGTGGTACTCCTTTTCGTTCGAGCTTGGAATTTCACAGCAAGCAACTGATAGCAGTGCAACAGAGGAAAACGGGAAGCGGACGCTGGGCCTGCACGCGCTTAATGTCTCCAGAATGTCTGCAACGTCTACACGCACCGTTGTTCTTGCAGAAGGATGCGGCAAACACCGAAAAACACGCCCCGGGCACCCAGCTGCATCGTCTGGCAATTCGCGTCAAGCTTTCGCTTAGTCTCGCTGTGCTGACCAAATATACCTACGTTCGCAGATTGGTATATTCGCATAGTTTGGCAAAGAGCTATCGGGCCTGCACGTGTGAGCATCGTATGGTTCTGTAGTCTGTGTGCGCGCCTGGAGGGGCTAGGTGCGGCAAGGCCTTTGGTAACAGTACAAGCGAGCACTGGTGCTCTCAGGAAGTACGCAGCTGGAAACAAGAATGTCTGCTCGGCTCGGTCTTGGGTGTGGATAGGTTTCAGCTTACTTGATGACAAGCATCGGTGTATCTGCATGCGCGCATATTTGGGGAGATGCAGTGCTAGAAGAAGCGCGAATTCGCGTTGTTTCAGCCATGGTTTCTTTGGGGGTTTACTGGGGCGAGGAGTTTCGATACGTGGCCTGCGCTTGCGGGGCAGGGTCTTTCAATACAAGCGATGTGAGTGAATCGATGGGACAGTAGATGTGCAGCACAACACGTGGAAGGAGGAAACCGTGCTAACTCGATGACTTGTGCTACACCGGTTCAGTATTATTGGTGTGTACTCCGGGGATGTGTAACAGCAGCTCTGCCGCGGAGAGTGGGAACAGGGAAGGGCCCGTATGGCCCTTATGGGGCGGCCAACACTCGAACACTGTGCTTGCGTAGATCCGGACGGGCGCTTGCACAAGAGGATGTCAAAACGGCAGCCCACGTAAAGCTATTAAGTAGCACATAAGGTGGAACTCGTAGTGAAGGCTTGTCATTCTGGTTTATCAAGAGTAGTTAACCTGTTTTGCGTTTGAAGTAGGCGGGGCCTCCAAATGTGTTGCTGGTATTCCCTCAAGGCCGCAGTCTCCCAGCCACCAGCTGGTAGCGCCATTCACTAATGGGGGGCGATTGCTATGAAGCCCCTTAATCCACGTGAGTGCTATACCTTCCTAACAGCTAAACTTCCGTATCACCGGTGGTCTGTCAGCAGGAAGCAACTCGATGAGAACACAAGGTAAGTCAAATGCAATGAGCATTTTTGTGGTTGGTGGTGAGCGTGGGCGTCGTTTGCTTGTGCTGGTTGAAATCAGCTTTGTTTGCATGTAGGAGTATGTGCACTATTGGGCGGAAAGTTAGCGAGCTCCCATGAGTGTTCATCGCGGTCTGCGTAGCTTGTTTGCAAGTAAGTATTCTCACGGTGTTGCAAAGCCTCTTCCGCTGTTCCTATTGCTCTCTGTTCTTGCAGGAAGTGTGCACGCAGTAGCAAGTTTATACATTTGTCACTTCCCTTGATACTGTTACAGTTCCGACTGATGACAAGAATTGATGCGTATGCGTCTGTGGGCAGAGTAATAGATTTGCCTTATGAGAAGTAGGAATTCGTTTTGCATTATCACTGAGCCTCTTTAGCCCCTACTGTAGCAGGGTCTTTTGATACGCGATATGCTTTTGTCAGACAGGGCAGATATAGCAAATGATGTCGGCGATTGGCTAGGCCATATTTGTTGGCGTTGTTCGGTGGAAGGGTAGAGTAGCAAAGCGCGGACCGCTTCCGACGCCGCGGGCTGTAAACCTTCATGGCGCTTGCAAAAAATAACGCGGAATCTGTAACGCATTCCACAGCACCGGGTAATACAAAAGGAAGCCAAACCTCTAGCGACGGTTGATGCTTGCCGTATGGCTAGAATAACTGAACTTTGGTGCGTCCTCAATGCGTGCCGCCTACAAGCATGTCGCTCATTTTCGTTCGAGCTTGACACCTCGTACGACACTGTTCGCAGCACTCCAGATGCTAGTCAGAGGCACGCAATATGCAGGCCTTCACTTTGCATGCGCTGGATACCTCCGAAACATGCTGGGTTGGCTTTCTGAGCAGAAGCGAACAACTTGAGAAGGACCCTTCGGGTGCAGCCAGCCGCATCGTTTTGAATTTGGTATTAAGCTTTGGCTTGGCTCGGTTGGCCTCGTTGAAAGCAGCTCCTCCAGCCCATAGATGTATACGCAATGTATGGCTAAGAGTTAGGGCTTCTGCATGCGTGCGCATCATAAAATTGGGTATTTCTCCTAAGTGCGCTGACGGGTTTAGTGCAGAGTGGCCTTCTCTGAAATTGCGATCACGTGCTGGTCTTGCCAGAGAGTAAGCACATGGTTAGCTCCCAGGGCTGCGAAGAAACGAAGCGTTCTGTGCTCGAACAGTTTTCAGCCTGTCTAATGGGTACAACGAAATTTCATCTTCTTGACGCGATTGGTCAAGTTGCTGCCATTGACGCCTTCTTAGGCGAGGCATGGGTGCGCGTATAGGCGCTTGTAGATTTCTGGAGCTGCACGTAGAGGAGCTGTAGGGCCCTCCTGTGGCTATAACCTTGTTTTACGTTGGCTATTACAGGGATGCTGGGTTGGGAAAAGCGATCTGCATTTCCCAGACGGAGTATCGCTCGATAGATGACATCAGCTAATTGACGACGCGGTATATATGAAAGAAGGTCGTAGCGATACTGACTTGCAAATCGTTCGTTAAAGTTGGATATAGGGGCAAAAGACTAATCGAACCGTCTGGCATCTGGTTTCTTCCGAGGTGCCTCTCAGGATAGCTGGACTGGAGTTCAGTTAGTTTCATCAGGTAAAGCGAATGATTAGAGGCCTCCGGTCAGCGTTGCCCTCGACCTATTCTCAAGGGTTAAATGGGTAAGATCCAGTGGTTACTTCCTTGAACTGCTGGAGTTAATATGAGCTCAAAGTGGGCGATTTTCGGCAAGCAGAACTGGGGATGAGGGTTTCTTCTAACGCTTTATTAAGGCGCGTAAAGTTTCGCTCATCAGACACCATACAAGGTGATGGTTCATTTTTTACAGCAGGACGGTGGTCATGGGGGTCGAAATGTAAGTGCAGAAGGGTGTAACAACTTACCTGCCGAATGAACCAGCCCTGAAAATGGATGGCGCTACAGGCAGCTACCGATACCAGGCCATTATTGCAAATTTTTAGCACTGGACCTTTTGCGATAATGAGTGGGAAGACGTGGGGATGGTAGCGAAGCATTGGGCGTGAGCCTGTATGGAGCGGTCTCTAGTGCAGATCTTGGTGGCAGTAGCAAATATTCAAATGAGAACTTTGAAGACTGAAGTGAAGAAGGGCTCCAAGTGAGCAGCAATTGGACATGGCTTAGCCTGTCCTAAGCGAACGCTTGACTGCGGGAATTGCGGGGCTTTATTGCCCTCGTATTTCGCGAAAGGGAATCAGGATAATATTCCTGAGCCAGGACGCGGATACTGCACGGTAACGTGAATGAAATCCTCGACGCAGGCGGGAGACCCGCGAAGCGTTGTCTTTGCTTTTTACCAACCTCTTTAGTAGCTTACCCTGCAACCAGGTTATCTGGAGAAAGGGGTTACTGGTTGATAAAGCTTCCTGGCTTGCAGGGAATCTGGTGCGCTTCTGACGGACCTTGAAAAGAGGGGGGAAAGGTGTTATTTACACCCCTGGCCGTACCATTAACCGGTTCATGTCTCCAGGGTTAGCAGCCCCTGGTCGATAGAAGAACGTAGATAAAGGAAGTCGGTAAAATGGATCCGTAACTTCGGGGAAAGGACTGGCTATGAGGACTGAGTGTATAGTGCCAGTGTGTTCATCGTCGGTCAGAGCTGCGCGGGCCCGTTCGTGCTTCGCGGCGCGTCTGTGGATCGTTGGCCTAAGTGCGCTGACGGGTTTAGTGCAGAGTGGCCTTCTCTGAAATTGCGATCACGTGCTGGTCTTGCCAGAGAGTAAGCACATGGTTAGCTCCCAGGGCTGCGAAGAAACAAAGCGTTCTGTGCTCGAACAGTTTTGAGCCTGTCTAATGGGTACAACGAAATTTCATCTTCTTGACGCGATTGGTCAAGTTGCTGCCATTGACGCCTTCTTAGGCGAGGCACGGGTGCGCGTATAGGCGCTTGTAGATTTCTGGAGCTGCACGTAGAGGAGCTGTAGGGCCCTCCTGTGGCTATAACCTTGTTTGACGTTGGGTATTACAGGGATGCTGGGTTGGGAAAAGCGATCTGCATTTCCCAGACGGAGTATCGCTTGGTAGATGACATCAGCTAATTGACGAGGCGGTATATGTGAAAGCCATATGTGGTTGGAGAGTGCTGTAACTATGCGGGGGCTTGGAGCGTGCGCTAAAGGCTCCGTAGCATTGAGGGTCAGCTGGGTTATGTGTGATGGCTGTTGTTCTGGAACGACAAGAATAGCGAATGCCGAGCAGCCCCCGAAGGCGCCAAGGACACAAGTTATGTACGTCCGCTTGGCGCCTGCGTAACAAATAGCAGAACCCGGAACTCGTTGGGCAGCCACTGGATAACACAGACGAACGGGGAACAAGCAACGCAGGTGGATGTTTCTTCATTGGCAAGAATACTTAGCTTGCTTTTTATGTGTGGCAGGTTGGCCCTATGACTGTGGTACTCCTTTTCGTTCGAGCTTGGAATTTCACAGCAAGCAACTGATAGCAGTGCAACAGAGGAAAACGGGAAGCGGACGCTGGGCCTGCACGCGCTTAATGTCTCCAGAATGTCTGCAACGTCTACACGCACCGTTGTTCTTGCAGAAGGATGCGGCAAACACCGAAAAACACGCCCCGGGCACCCAGCTGCATCGTCTGGCAATTCGCGTCAAGCTTTCGCTTAGTCTCGCTGTGCTGACCAAATATACCTACGTTCGCAGATTGGTATATTCGCATAGTTTGGCAAAGAGCTATCGGGCCTGCACGTGTGAGCATCGTATGGTTCTGTAGTCTGTGTGCGCGCCTGGAGGGGCTAGGTGCGGCAAGGCCTTTGGTAACAGTACAAGCGAGCACTGGTGCTCTCAGGAAGTACGCAGCTGGAAACAAGAATGTCTGCTCGGCTCGGTCTTGGGTGTGGATAGGTTTCAGCTTACTTGATGACAAGCATCGGTGTATCTGCATGCGCGCATATTTGGGGAGATGCAGTGCTAGAAGAAGCGCGAATTCGCGTTGTTTCAGCCATGGTTTCTTTGGGGGTTTACTGGGGCGAGGAGTTTCGATACGTGGCCTGCGCTTGCGGGGCAGGGTCTTTCAATACAAGCGATGTGAGTGAATCGATGGGACAGTAGATGTGCAGCACAAAACGTGGAAGGAGGAAACCGTGCTAACTCGATGACTTGTGCTACACCGGTTCAGTATTATTGGTGTGTACTCCGGGGATGTGTAACAGCAGCTCTGCCGCGGAGAGTGGGAACAGGGAAGGGCCCGTATGGCCCTTATGGGCCGGCCAACACTCGAACACTGTGCTTGCGTAGATCCGGACGGGCGCTTGCACAAGAGGATGTCAAAACGGCAGCCCACGTAAAGCTATTAAGTAGCACATAAGGTGGAACTCGTAGTGAAGGCTTGTCATTCTGGTTTATCAAGAGTATTTAACCTGTTTTGCGTTTGAAGTAGGCGGGGCCTCCAAATGTGTTGCTGGTATTCCCTCAAGGCCGCAGTCTCCCAGCCACCAGCTGGTAGCGCCATTCACTAATGGGGGGCGATTGCTATGAAGCCCCTTAATCCACGTGAGTGCTATACCTTCCTAACAGCTAAACTTCCGTATCACCGGTGGTCTGTCAGCAGGAAGCAACTCGATGAAGACACAAGGTAAGTCAAATGCAATGAGCATTTTTGTGGTTGGTGGTGAGCGTGGGCGTCGTTTGCTTGTGCTGGTTGAAATCAGCTTTGTTTGCATGTAGGAGTATGTGCACTATTGGGCGGAAAGTTAGCGAGCTCCCATGAGTGTTCATCGCGGTCTGCGTAGCTTGTTTGCAAGTAAGTATTCTCACGGTGTTGCAAAGCCTCTTCCGCTGTTCCTATTGCTCTCTGTTCTTGCAGGAAGTGTGCACGCAGTAGCAAGTTTATACATTTGTCACTTCCCTTGATACTGTTACAGTTCCGACTGATGACAAGAATTGATGCGTATGCGTCTGTGGGCAGAGTAATAGATTTGCCTTATGAGAAGTAGGAATTCGTTTTGCATTATCACTGAGCCTCTTTAGCCCCTACTGTAGCAGGGTCTTTTGATACGCGATATGCTTTTGTCAGACAGGGCAGATATAGCAAATGATGTCGGCGATTGGCTAGGCCATATTTGTTGGCGTTGTTCGGTGGAAGGGTAGAGTAGCAAAGCGCGGACCGCTTCCGACGCCGCGGGCTGTAAACCTTCATGGCGCTTGCAAAAAATAACGCGGAATCTGTAACGCATTCCACAGCACCGGGTAATACAAAAGGAAGCCAAACCTCTAGCGACGGTTGATGCTTGCCGTATGGCTAGAATAACTGAACTTTGGTGCGTCCTCAATGCGTGCCGCCTACAAGCATGTCGCTCATTTTCGTTCGAGCTTGACACCTCGTACGACACTGTTCGCAGCACTCCAGATGCTAGTCAGAGGCACGCAATATGCAGGCCTTCACTTTGCATGCGCTGGATACCTCCGAAACATGCTGGGTTGGCTTTCTGAGCAGAAGCAGACAACTTGAGATGGACCCTTCGGGTGCAGCCAGCCGCATCGTTTTGAATTTGGTATTAAGCTTTGGCTTGGCTCGGTTGGCCTCGTTGAAAGCTGCTTCTCCAGCCCATAGATGTATACGCAATGTATGGCTAAGAGTTAGGGCTTCTGCATGCGTGCGCATCATGCAATTGGGTATTTCTCCTAAGTGCGCTGACGGGTTTAGTGCAGAGTGGCCTTCTCTGAAATTGCGATCACGTGCTGGTCTTGCCAGAGAGTAAGCACATGGTTAGCTCCCAGGGCTGCGAAGAAACAAAGCGTTCTGTGCTCGAACAGTTTTCAGCCTGCCTAATGGGTACAACGAAATTTCATCTTCTTGACGCGATTGGTCAAGTTGCTGCCATTGACGCCTTCTTAGGCGAGGCATGGGTGCGCGTATAGGCGCTTGTAGATTTCTGGAGCTGCACGTAGAGGAGCTGTAGGGCCCTCCTGTGGCTATAACCTTGTTTTACGTTGGCTATTACAGGCATGCTGGGTTGGGAAAAGCGATCTGCATTTCCCAGACGGAGTATCGCTCGATAGATGACATCAGCTAATTGACGACGCGGTATATATGAAAGAAGGTCGTAGCGATACTGACTTGCAAATCGTTCGTTAAAGTTGGATATAGGGGCAAAAGACTAATCGAACCGTCTGGCATCTGGTTTCTTCCGAGGTGCCTCTCAGGATAGCTGGACTGGAGTTCAGTTAGTTTCATCAGGTAAAGCGAATGATTAAAGGCCTCCGGTCAGCGTTGCCCTCGACCTATTCTCAAAGGTTAAATGGGTAAGATCCAGTGGTTACTTCCTTGAACTGCTGGAGTTAATATGAGCTCAAAGTGGGCGATTTTCGGCAAGCAGAACTGGGGATGAGGGATTCTTCTAACGCTTTATTAAGGCGCGTAAAGTTTCGCTCATCAGACACCATACAAGGTGATGGTTCATTTTTTACAGCAGGACGGTGGTCATGGGGGTCGAAATGTAAGTGCAGAAGGGTGTAACAACTTACCTGCCGAATGAACCAGCCCTGAAAATGGATGGCGCTACAGGCAGCTGCCGATACCAGGCCATTATTGCAAATTTTTAGCACTGGACCTTTTGCGATAATGAGTAGGAAGACGTGGGGATGGTAGCGAAGCATTGGGCGTGAGCCTGTATGGAGCGGTCTCTAGTGCAGATCTTGGTGGCAGTAGCAAATATTCAAATGAGAACTTTGAAGACTGAAGTGAAGAAGGGCTCCAAGTGAGCAGCAATTGGACATGGCTTAGCCTGTCCTAAGCGAACGCTTGACTGCGGGAATTGCGGGGCTTTATTGCCCTCGTATTTCGCGAAAGGGAATCAGGATAATATTCCTGAGCCAGGACGCGGATACTGCACAGTAACGTGAATGAAATCCTCGACGCAGGCGGGGGACCCGCGAAGCGTTGTCTTTGCTTTTTACCAACCTCTTTAGTAGCTTACCCTGCAACCAGGTTATCTGGAGATAGGGTTGACTGGTTGATAAAGCTTCCTGGCTTGCCAGGAATCTGGTGCGCTTCTGACGGACCTTGAAAAGAGGGGGGAAAGGTGTTATTTACACCCCTGGCCGTACCATTAACCGGTTCATGTCTCCAGGGTTAGCAGCCCCTGGTCGATAGAAGAACGTAGATAAAGGAAGTCGGTAAAATGGATCCGTAACTTCGGGGAAAGGACTGGCTATGAGGACTGAGTGTATAGCGCCAGTGTGTTCATCGTCGGTCAGAGCTGCGCGGGCCCGTTCGTGCTTCGCGGCGCGTCTGTGGATCGTTGGCCTAAGTGCCCAAGTGCCCTGACGGGTTTAGTGCAGAGTGGCCTTCTCTGAAATTGCGATCACGTGCTGGTCTTGCCAGAGAGTAAGCACATGGTTAGCTCCCAGGGCTGCGAAGAAACAAAGCGTTCTGTGCTCGAACAGTTTTCAGCCTGTCTAATGGGTACAACGAAATTTCATCTTCTTGACGCGATTGGTCAAGTTGCTGCCATTGACGCCTTCTTAAGCGAGGCACGGGTGCGCGTATAGGCGCTTGTAGATTTCTGGAGCTGCACGTAGAGGAGCTGTAGGGCCCTCCTGTGGCTATAACCTTGTTTGACGTTGGGTATTACAGGGATGCTGGTTTGGGAAAAGCGATCTGCATTTCCCAGACGGAGTATCGCTTGGTAGATGACATCAGCTAATTGACGAGGCGGTATATGTGAAAGCCATATGTGGTTGGAGAGTGCTGTAACTATGCGGGGGCTTGGAGCTTGCGCTAAAGGCTCCGTAGCATTGAGGGTCAGCTGGGCTATGTGTGATGGCTGTTGTTCTGGAACGACAAGAATAGCGAATGACGAGCAGCCCCCGAAGGCGCCAAGGACACAAGTTATGTACGTCCGCTTGGCGCCTGCGTAACAAATAGCAGAACCCGGAACTCGTTGGGCAGCCACTGGATAACACAGACGAACGGGGAACAAGCAATGCAGGTGGATGCTTCTTCATTGGCAAGAATACTTAGCTTGCTTTTTATGTGTGGCAGGTTGGCCCTATGACTGTGGTACTCCTTTTCGTTCGAGCTTGGAATTTCACAGCAAGCAACTGATAGCAGTGCAACAGAGGAAAAAGGGAAGCGGACGCTGGGCCTGCACGCGCTTAATGTCTCCAGAATGTCTGCAACGTCTACACGCACCGTTGTTCTTGCAGAAGGATGCGGCAAACACCGAAAAACACGCCCCGGGCACCCAGCTGCATCGTCTGGCAATTCGCGTCAAGCTTTCGCTTAGTCTCGCTGTGCTGACCAAATATACCTACGTTCGCAGATTGGTATATTCGCATAGTTTGGCAAAGAGCTATCGGGCCTGCACGTGTGAGCATCGTATGGTTCTGTAGTCTGTGTGCGCGCCTGCAGGGGCTAGATGCGGCAAGGCCTTTGGTAACAGTACAAGCGAGCACTGGTGCTCTCAGAAAGTACGCAGCTAGAAACAAGAATGTCTGCTCGGCGCGGTCTTGGGTGTGGTTAGGTTTCAGCTTACTTGATGACAAGCATCGGTGTATCTGCATGCGCGCATATTTGGGGAGATGCAGTGCTAGAAGAAGCGCGAATTCGCGTTGTTTCAGCCATGGTTTCTTTGGGGTTTTACTGGAGCGAGGAGTTTCGATACGTGACCTGCGCTTGCGGGGCAGGGTCTTTCAATACAAGCGATGTGAGTGAATCGATGGGACAGTAGATGTGCAGCACAACACGTGGAAGGAGGAAACCGTGCTAACTCGATGACTTGTGCTACACCGGTTCAGTATTATTGGTGTGTACTCCGGGGATGTGTAACAGCAGCTCTGCCGCGGACAGTGGGAACAGGGAAGGGCCCGTATGGCCCTTATGGGGCGGCCAACACTCGAACACTGTGCTTGCGTAGATCCGGACGGGCGCTTGCACAAGAGGATGTCAAAACGGCAGCCCACGTAAAGCTATTAAGTAGCACATAAGGTGGAACTCGTAGTGAAGGCTTGTCATTCTGGTTTATCAAGAGTAGTTAACCTGTTTTGCGTTTGAAGTAGGCGGCGCCTCCAAATGTGTTGCTGGTATTCCCTCAAGGCCGCAGTCTCCCAGCCACCAGCTGGTAGCGCCATTCACTAATGGGGGGCGATTGCTATGAAGCCCCTTAATCCACGTGAGTGCTATACCTTCCTAACAGCTAAACTTCCGTATCACCGGTGGTCTGTCAGCAGGAAGCAACTCGATGAGAACACAAGGTAAGTCAAATGCAATGAGCATTTTTGTGGTTGGTGGTGAACGTGGGCGTCGTTTGCTTGTGCTGGTTGAAATCAGCTTTGTTTGCATGTAGGAGTATGTGCACTATTGGGCGGAAAGTTAGCGAGCTCCCATGAGTGTTCATCGCGGTCTGCGTAGCTTGTTTGCAAGTAAGTATTCTCACGGTGTTGCAAAGCCTCTTCCGCTGTTCCTATTGCTCTCTGTTCTTGCAGGAAGTGTGCACGCAGTAGCAAGTTTATACATTTGTCACTTCCCTTGATACTGTTACAGTTCCGACTGATGACAAGAATTGATGCGTATGCGTCTGTGGGCAGAGTAATAGATTTGCCTTATGAGAAGTAGGAATTCGTTTTGCATTATCACTGAGCCTCTTTAGCCCCTACTGTAGCAGGGTCTTTTGATACGCGATATGCTTTTGTCAGACAGGGCAGATATAGCAAATGATGTCGGCGATTGGCTAGGCCATATTTGTTGGCGTTGTTCGGTGGAAGGGTAGAGTAGCAAAGCGCGGACCGCTTCCGACGCCGCGGGCAGCATGGCATGTGTAAACGTTCATGGCGCTTGCAAAAAATAACGCGGAATCTGTAACGCATTCCACAGCACCGGGTAATAAAAAAGGAAGCCAAACCTCTAGCGACGGTTGATGCTTGCCGTATGGCTAGAATAACTGAACTTTGGTGCGTCCTCAATGCGTGCCGCCTACAAGCATGTCGCTCATTTTCGTTCGAGCTTGACACCTCGTACGACACTGTTCGCAGCACTCCAGATGCTAGTCAGAGGCACGGAATATGCAGGCCTTCACTTTGCATGCGCTGGATACTTCCGAAACGTGCTGGGTTGGCTTTCTGAGCAGAAGCGAACAACTTGAGAAGGACCCTTCGGGTGCAGCCAGCCGCATCGTTTTGAATTTGGTATTAAGCTTTGGCTTGGCTCGGTTGGCCTCGTTGAAAGCAGCTCCTCCAGCCCATAGATGTATACGCAATGTATGGCTAAGAGTTAGGGCTTCTGCATGCGTGCGCATCATGCAATTGGGTATTTCTCCTAAGTGCGCTGACGGGTTTAGTGCAGAGTGGCCTTCTCTGAAATTGCGATCACGTGCTGGTCTTGCCAGAGAGTAAGCACATGGTTAGCTCCCAGGGCTGCGAAGAAACGAAGCGTTCTGTGCTCGAACAGTTTTCAGCCTGTCTAATGGGTACAACGAAATTTCATCTTCTTGACGCGATTGGTCAAGTTGCTGCCATTGACGCCTTCTTAGGCGAGGCATGGGTGCGCGTATAGGCGCTTGTAGATTTCTGGAGCTGCACGTAGAGGAGCTGTAGGGCCCTCCTGTGGCTATAACCTTGTTTGACGTTGGCTATTACAGGGATGCTGGGTTGGGAAAAGCGATCTGCATTTCCCAGACGGAGTATCGCTTGGTAGATGACATCAGCTAATTGACGAGGCGGTATATGTGAAAGCCATATGTGGTTGGAGAGTGCTGTAACTATGCGGGGGCTTGGAGCGTGCGCTAAAGGCTCCGTAGCATTGAGGGTCAGCTGGGTTATGTGTGATGGCTGTTGTTCTGGAACGACAAGAATAGCGAATGCCGAGCAGCCCCCGAAGGCGCCAAGGACACAAGTTATGTACGTCCGCTTGGCGCCTGCGTAACAAATAGCAGAACCCGGAACTCGTTGGGCAGCCACTGGATAACACAGACGAACGGGGAACAAGCAACGCAGGTGGATGTTTCTTCATTGGCAAGAATACTTAGCTTGCTTTTTGTGTGTGGCAGGTTGGCCCTATGACTGTGGTACTCCTTTTCGTTCGAGCTTGGAATTTCACAGCAAGCAACTGATAGCAGTGCAACAGAGGAAAACGGGAAGCGGACGCTGGGCCTGCACGCGCTTAATGTCTCCAGAATGTCTGCAACGTCTACACGCACCGTTGTTCTTGCAGAAGGATGCGGCAAACACCGAAAAACACGCCCCGGGCACCCAGCTGCATCGTCTGGCAATTCGCGTCAAGCTTTCGCTTAGTCTCGCTGTGCTGACCAAATATACCTACGTTCGCAGATTGGTATATTCGCATAGTTTGGCAAAGAGCTATCGGGCCTGCACGTGTGAGCATCGTATGGTTCTGTAGTCTGTGTGCGCGCCTGGAGGGGCTAGGTGCGGCAAGGCCTTTGGTAACAGTACAAGCGAGCACTGGTGCTCTCAGGAAGTACGCAGCTAGAAACAAAAGTGTCAGCTCGGCGCGGTCTTGGGTGTGGATAGGTTTCAGCTTACTTGATGACAAGCATCGGTGTATCTGCATGCGCGCATATTTGGGGAGATGCAGTGCTAGAAGAAGCGCGAATTCGCGTTGTTTCAGCCATGGTTTCTTTGGGGTTTTACTGGAGCGAGGAGTTTCGATACGTGACCTGCGCTTGCGGGGCAGGGTCTTTCAGTACAAGCGATGTGAGTGAATTGATGGGACAATAGATGTGCAGCACAACACGTGGAAGGAGGAAACCGTGCTAACTCGATGATTTGTGCTACACCGGTTCAGTATTATTGGTGTGTACTCCGGGGATGTGTAACAGCAGCTCTGCCGCGGAGAGTGGGAACAGGGAAGGGCCCGTATGGCCCTTATGGGGCGGCCAACACTCGAACACTGTGCTTGCGTAGATCCGGACGGGCGCTTGCACAAGAGGATGTCAAAACGGCAGCCCACGTAAAGCTATTAAGTAGCACATAAGGTGGAACTCGTAGTGAAGGCTTGTCATTCTGGTTTATCAAGAGTATTTAACCTGTTTTGCGTTTGAAGTAGGCGGCGCCTCCAAATGTGTTGCTGGTATTCCCTCAAGGCCGCAGTCTCCCAGCCACCAGCTGGTAGCGCCATTCACTAATGGGGGGCGATTGCTATGAAGCCCCTTAATCCACGTGAGTGCTATACCTTCCTAACAGCTAAACTTCCGTATCACCGGTGGTCTGTCAGCAGGAAGCAGCTCGATGAGAACACAAGGTAAGTCAAATGCAATGAGCATTTTTGTGGTTGGTGGTGAGCGTGGGCGTCGTTTGCTTGTGCTGGTTGAAATCAGCTTTGTTTGCATGTAGGAGTATGTGCACTATTGGGCGGAAAGTTAGCGAGCTCCCATGAGTGTTCATCGCGGTCTGCGTAGCTTGTTTGCAAGTAAGTATTCTCACGGTGTTGCAAAGCCTCTTCCGCTGTTCCTATTGCTCTCTGTTCTTGCAGGAAGTGTGCACGCAGTAGCAAGTTTATACATTTGTCACTTCCCTTGATACTGTTACAGTTGCGACTGATGACAAGAATTGATGCGTATGCGTCTGTGGGCAGAGTAATAGATTTGCCTTATGAGAAGTAGGAATTCGTTTTGCATTATCACTGAGCCTCTTTAGCCCCTACTGTAGCAGGGTCTTTTGATACGCGATATGCTTTTGTCAGACAGGGCAGATATAGCAAATGATGTCGGCGATTGGCTAGGCCATATTTGTTGGCGTTGTTCGGTGGAAGGGTAGAGTAGCAAAGCGCGGACCGCTTCCGACGCCGCGGGCAGCATGGCATGTGTAAACGTTCATGGCGCTTGCAAAAAATAACGCGGAATCTGTAACGCATTCCACAGCACCGGGTAATACAAAAGGAAGCCAAACCTCTAGCGACGGTTGATGCTTGCCGTATGGCTAGAATAACTGAACTTTGGTGCGTCCTCAATGCGTGCCGCCTACAAGCATGTCGCTCATTTTCGTTCGAGCTTGACACCTCGTACGACACTGTTCGCAGCACTCCAGATGCTAGTCAGAGGCACGCAATATGCAGGCCTTCACTTTGCATGCGCTGGATACCTCCGAAACGTGCTGGGTTGGCTTTCTGAGCAGAAGCGAACAACTTGAGAAGGACCCTTCGGGTGCAGCCAGCCGCATCGTTTTGAATTTGGTATTAAGCTTTGGCTTGGCTCGGTTGGCCTCGTTGAAAGCTGCTTCTCCAGCCCATAGATGTATACGCAATGTATGGCTAAGAGTTAGGGCTTCTGCATGCGTGCGCATCATGCAATTGGGTATTTCTCCTAAGTGCGCTGACGGGTTTAGTGCAGAGTGGCCTTCTCTGAAATTGCGATCACGTGCTGGTCTTGCCAGAGAGTAAGCACATGGTTAGCTCCCAGGGCTGCGAAGAAACAAAGCGTTCTGTGCTCGAACAGTTTTCAGCCTGTCTAATGGGTACAACGAAATTTCATCTTCTTGACGCGATTGGTCAAGTTGCTGCCATTGACGCCTTCTTAGACGAGGCATGGGTGCGCCTATAGGCGCTTGTAGATTTCTGGAGCTGCACGTAGAGGAGCTGTAGGGCCCTCCTGTGGCTATAACCTTGTTTTACGTTGGCTATTACAGGGATGCTGGGTTGGGAAAAGCGATCTGCATTTCCCAGACGGAGTATCGCTCGATAGATGACATCAGCTAATTGACGAGGCGGTATATGTGAAAGCCATATGTGGTTGGAGAGTGCTGTAACTACGTGGGGGCTTGGAGCGTGCGCTAAAGGCTCCGTAGCATTGAGGGTCAGCTGGGTTATGTGTGATGGCTGTTGTTCTGGAACGACAAGAATAGCGAATGCCGAGCAGCCCCCGAAGGCGCCAAGGACACAAGTTATGTACGTCCGCTTGGCGCCTGCGTAACAAATAGCAGAACCCGGAACTCGTTGGGCAGCCACTGGATAACACAGACGAACGGGGAACAAGCAACGCAGGTGGATGTTTCTTCATTGGCAAGAATACTTAGCTTGCTTTTTGTGTGTGGCAGGTTGGCCCTATGACTGTGGTACTCCTTTTCGTTCGAGCTTGGAATTTCACAGCAAGCAACTGATAGCAGTGCAACAGAGGAAAAAGGGAAGCGGACGCTGGGCCTGCACGCGCTTAATGTCTCCAGAATGTCTGCAACGTCTACACGCACCGTTGTTCTTGCAGAAGGATGCGGCAAACACCGAAAAACACGCCCCGGGCACCCAGCTGCATCGTCTGGCAATTCGCGTCAAGCTTTCGCTTAGTCTCGCTGTGCTGACCAAATATACCTACGTTCGCAGATTGGTATATTCGCATAGTTTGGCAAAGAGCTATCGGGCCTGCACGTGTGAGCATCGTATGGTTCTGTAGTCTGTGTGCGCGCCTGCAGGGGCTAGATGCGGCAAGGCCTTTGGTAACAGTACAAGCGAGCACTGGTGCTCTCAGGAAGTACGCAGCTGGAACCAAGAATGTCTGCTCGGCGCGGTCTTGGGTGTGGATAGGTTTCAGCTTACTTGATGACAAGCATCGGTGTATCTGCATGCGCGCATATTCGGGGAGATGCAGTGCTAGAAGAAGCGCGAATTCGCGTTGTTTCAGCCATGGTTTCTTTGGGGTTTTACTGGAGCGAGGAGGTTCGATACGTGACCTGCGCTTGCGGGGCAGGGTCTTTCATTACAAGCGATGTGAGTGAATCGATGGGACAGTAGATGTGCAGCACAACACGTGGAAGGAGGAAACCGTGCTAACTCGATGACTTGTGCTACACCGGTTCAGTATTATTGGTGTGTACTCCGGGGATGTGTAACAGCAGCTCTGCCGCGGAGAGTGGGAACAGGGAAGGGCCCGTATGGCCCTTATGGGCCGGCCAACACTCGAACACTGTGCTTGCGTAGATCCGGACGGGCGCTTGCACAAGAGGATGTCAAAACGGCAGCCCACGTAAAGCTATTAAGTAGCACATAAGGTGGAACTCGTAGTGAAGGCTTGTCATTCTGGTTTATCAAGAGTATTTAACCTGTTTTGCGTTTGAAGTAGGCGGCGCCTCCAAATGTGTTGCTGGTATTCCCTCAAGGCCGCAGTCTCCCAGCCACCAGATGGTAGCGCCATTCACTAATGGGGGGCGATTGCTATGAAGCCCCTTAATCCACGTGAGTGCTATACCTTCCTAACAGCTAAACTTCCGTATCACCGGTGGTCTGTCAGCAGGAAGCAGCTCGATGAGAACACAAGGTAAGTCAAATGCAATGAGCATTTTTGTGGTTGGTGGTGAGCGTGGGCGTCGTTTGCTTGTGCTGGTTGAAATCAGCTTTGTTTGCATGTAGGAGTATGTGCACTATTGGGCGGAAAGTTAGCGAGCTCCCATGAGTGTGCATCGCGGTCTGCGTAGCTTGTTTGCAAGTAAGTATTCTCACGGTGTTGCAAAGCCTCTTCCGCTGTTCCTATTGCTCTCTGTTCTTGCAGGAAGTGTGCACGCAGTAGCAAGTTTATACATTTGTCACTTCCCTTGATACTGTTACAGTTCCGACTGATGACAAGAATTGATGCGTATGCATCTGTGGGCAGAGTAATAGATTTGCCTTATGAGAAGTAGGAATTCGTTTTGCATTATCACTGAGCCTCTTTAGCCCCTACTGTAGCAGGGTCTTTTGATACGCGATATGCTTTTGTCAGACAGGGCAGATATAGCAAATGATGTCGGCGATTGGCTAGGCCATATTTGTTGGCGTTGTTCGGTGGAAGGGTAGAGTAGCAAAGCGCGGACCGCTTCCGACGCCGCGGGCAGCATGGCATGTGTAAACGTTCATGGCGCTTGCAAAAAATAACGCGGAATCTGTAACGCATTCCACAGCACCGGGTAATACAAAAGGAAGCCAAACCTCTAGCGACGGTTGATGCTTGCTGTATGGCTAGAATAACTGAACTTTGGTGCGTCCTCAATGCGTGCCGCCTACAAGCATGTCGCTCATTTTCGTTCGAGCTTGACACCTCGTACGACACTGTTCGCAGCACTCCAGATGCTAGTCAGAGGCACGGAATATGCAGGCCTTCACTTTGCATGCGCTGGATACTTCCGAAACGTGCTGGGTTGGCTTTCTGAGCAGAAGCGAACAACTTGAGAAGGACCCTTCGGGTGCAGCCAGCCGCATCGTTTTGAATTTGGTATTAAGCTTTGGCTTGGCTCGGTTGGCCTCGTTGAAAGCAGCTCCTCCAGCCCATAGATGTATACGCAATGTATGGCTAAGAGTTAGGGCTTCTGCATGCGTGCGCATCATGCAATTGGGTATTTCTCCTAAGTGCGCTGACGGGTTTAGTGCAGAGTGGCCTTCTCTGAAATTGCGATCACGTGCTGGTCTTGCCAGAGAGTAAGCACATGGTTAGCTCCCAGGGCTGCGAAGAAACAAAGCGTTCTGTGCTCGAACAGTTTTCAGCCTGTCTAATGGGTACAACGAAATTTCATCTTCTTGACGCGATTGGTCAAGTTGCTGCCATTGACGCCTTCTTAGGCGAGGCATGGGTGCGCGTATAGGCGCTTGTAGATTTCTGGAGCTGCACGTAGATGAGCTGTAGGGCGCTCCTGTGGCTATAACCTTGTTTGACGTTGGCTATTACAGGGATGCTGGGTTGGGAAAAGCGATCTGCATTTCCCAGACGGAGTATCGCTCGATAGATGACATCAGCTAATTGACGAGGCGGTATATGTGAAAGCCATATGTGGTTGGAGAGTGCTGTAACTACGTGGGGGCTTGGAGCGTGCGCTAAAGGCTCCGTAGCATTGAGGGTCAGCTGGGTTATGTGTGATGGCTGTTGTTCTGGAACGACAAGAATAGCGAATGCCGAGCAGCCCCCGAAGGCGCCAAGGACACAAGTTATGTACGTCCGCTTGGCGCCTGCGTAACAAATAGCAGAACCCGGAACTCGTTGGGCAGCCACTGGATAACACAGACGAACGGGGAACAAGCAACGCAGGTGGATGTTTCTTCATTGGCAAGAATACTTAGCTTGCTTTTTGTGTGTGGCAGGTTGGCCCTATGACTGTGGTACTCCTTTTCGTTCGAGCTTGGAATTTCACAGCAAGCAACTGATAGCAGTGCAACAGAGGAAAAAGGGAAGCGGACGCTGGGCCTGCACGCGCTTAATGTCTCCAGAATGTCTGCAACGTCTACACGCACCGTTGTTCTTGCAGAAGGATGCGGCAAACACCGAAAAACACGCCCCGGGCACCCAGCTGCATCGTCTGGCAATTCGCGTCAAGCTTTCGCTTAGTCTCGCTGTGCTGACCAAATATACCTACGTTCGCAGATTGGTATATTCGCATAGTTTGGCAAAGAGCTATCGGGCCTGCACGTGTGAGCATCGTATGGTTCTGTAGTCTGTGTGCGCGCCTGCAGGGGCTAGATGCGGCAAGGCCTTTGGTAACAGTACAAGCGAGCACTGGTGCTCTCAGGAAGTACGCAGCTGGAACCAAGAATGTCTGCTCGGCGCGGTCTTGGGTGTGGATAGGTTTCAGCTTACTTGATGACAAGCATCGGTGTATCTGCATGCGCGCATATTCGGGGAGATGCAGTGCTAGAAGAAGCGCGAATTCGCGTTGTTTCAGCCATGGTTTCTTTGGGGTTTTACTGGAGCGAGGAGGTTCGATACGTGACCTGCGCTTGCGGGGCAGGGTCTTTCATTACAAGCGATGTGAGTGAATCGATGGGACAGTAGATGTGCAGCACAACACGTGGAAGGAGGAAACCGTGCTAACTCGATGACTTGTGCTACACCGGTTCAGTATTATTGGTGTGTACTCCGGGGATGTGTAACAGCAGCTCTGCCGCGGAGAGTGGGAACAGGGAAGGGCCCGTATGGCCCTTATGGGCCGGCCAACACTCGAACACTGTGCTTGCGTAGATCCGGACGGGCGCTTGCACAAGAGGATGTCAAAACGGCAGCCCACGTAAAGCTATTAAGTAGCACATAAGGTGGAACTCGTAGTGAAGGCTTGTCATTCTGGTTTATCAAGAGTATTTAACCTGTTTTGCGTTTGAAGTAGGCGGCGCCTCCAAATGTGTTGCTGGTATTCCCTCAAGGCCGCAGTCTCCCAGCCACCAGATGGTAGCGCCATTCACTAATGGGGGGCGATTGCTATGAAGCCCCTTAATCCACGTGAGTGCTATACCTTCCTAACAGCTAAACTTCCGTATCACCGGTGGTCTGTCAGCAGGAAGCAGCTCGATGAGAACACAAGGTAAGTCAAATGCAATGAGCATTTTTGTGGTTGGTGGTGAGCGTGGGCGTCGTTTGCTTGTGCTGGTTGAAATCAGCTTTGTTTGCATGTAGGAGTATGTGCACTATTGGGCGGAAAGTTAGCGAGCTCCCATGAGTGTGCATCGCGGTCTGCGTAGCTTGTTTGCAAGTAAGTATTCTCACGGTGTTGCAAAGCCTCTTCCGCTGTTCCTATTGCTCTCTGTTCTTGCAGGAAGTGTGCACGCAGTAGCAAGTTTATACATTTGTCACTTCCCTTGATACTGTTACAGTTCCGACTGATGACAAGAATTGATGCGTATGCATCTGTGGGCAGAGTAATAGATTTGCCTTATGAGAAGTAGGAATTCGTTTTGCATTATCACTGAGCCTCTTTAGCCCCTACTGTAGCAGGGTCTTTTGATACGCGATATGCTTTTGTCAGACAGGGCAGATATAGCAAATGATGTCGGCGATTGGCTAGGCCATATTTGTTGGCGTTGTTCGGTGGAAGGGTAGAGTAGCAAAGCGCGGACCGCTTCCGACGCCGCGGGCAGCATGGCATGTGTAAACGTTCATGGCGCTTGCAAAAAATAACGCGGAATCTGTAACGCATTCCACAGCACCGGGTAATACAAAAGGAAGCCAAACCTCTAGCGACGGTTGATGCTTGCTGTATGGCTAGAATAACTGAACTTTGGTGCGTCCTCAATGCGTGCCGCCTACAAGCATGTCGCTCATTTTCGTTCGAGCTTGACACCTCGTACGACACTGTTCGCAGCACTCCAGATGCTAGTCAGAGGCACGGAATATGCAGGCCTTCACTTTGCATGCGCTGGATACTTCCGAAACGTGCTGGGTTGGCTTTCTGAGCAGAAGCGAACAACTTGAGAAGGACCCTTCGGGTGCAGCCAGCCGCATCGTTTTGAATTTGGTATTAAGCTTTGGCTTGGCTCGGTTGGCCTCGTTGAAAGCAGCTCCTCCAGCCCATAGATGTATACGCAATGTATGGCTAAGAGTTAGGGCTTCTGCATGCGTGCGCATCATGCAATTGGGTATTTCTCCTAAGTGCGCTGACGGGTTTAGTGCAGAGTGGCCTTCTCTGAAATTGCGATCACGTGCTGGTCTTGCCAGAGAGTAAGCACATGGTTAGCTCCCAGGGCTGCGAAGAAACAAAGCGTTCTGTGCTCGAACAGTTTTCAGCCTGTCTAATGGGTACAACGAAATTTCATCTTCTTGACGCGATTGGTCAAGTTGCTGCCATTGACGCCTTCTTAGGCGAGGCATGGGTGCGCGTATAGGCGCTTGTAGATTTCTGGAGCTGCACGTAGATGAGCTGTAGGGCGCTCCTGTGGCTATAACCTTGTTTGACGTTGGCTATTACAGGGATGCTGGGTTGGGAAAAGCGATATGCATTTCCCAGACGGAGTATCGCTCGATAGATGACATCAGCTAATTGACGACGCGGTATATATGAAAGAAGGTCGTAGCGATACTGACTTGCAAATCGTTCGTTAAAGTTGGATATAGGGGCAAAAGACTAATCGAACCGTCTGGCATCTGGTTTCTTCCGAGGTGCCTCTCAGGATAGCTGGACTGGAGTTCAGTTAGTTTCATCAGGTAAAGCGAATGATTAGAGGCCTCCGGTCAGCGTTGCCCTCGACCTATTCTCAAAGGTTAAATGGGTAAGATCCAGTGGTTACTTCCTTGAACTGCTGGAGTTAATATGAACTCAAAGTGGGCGATTTTCGGCAAGCAGAACTGGGGATGAGGGATTCTTCTAACGCTTTATTAAGGCGCGTAAAGTTTCGCTCATCAGACACCATACAAGGTGATGGTTCATTTTTTACAGCAGGACGGTGGTCATGGGGGTCGAAATGTAAGTGCAGAAGGGTGTAACAACTTACCTGCCGAATGAACCAGCCCTGAAAATGGATGGCGCTACAGGCAGCTGCCGATACCAGGCCATTATTGCAAATTTTTAGCACTGGACCTTTTGCGATAATGAGTAGGAAGACGTGGGGATGGTAGCGAAGCATTGGGCGTGAGCCTGTATGGAACGGTCTCTAGTGCAGATCTTGGTGGCAGTAGCAAATATGCAAATGAGAACTTTGAAGACTGAAGTGAAGAAGGGCTCCAAGTGAGCAGCAATTGGACATGGCTTAGCCTGTCCTAAGCGAACGCTTGACTGCGGGAATTGCGGGGCTTTATTGCCCTCGTATTTCGCGAAAGGGAATCAGGATAATAGTCCTGAGCCAGGACGCGGATACTGCACAGTAACGTGAATGAAATCCTCGACGCAGGCGGGAGCCCCGCGAAGCGTTGTCTTTGCTTTTTACCAACCTCTTTAGTAGCTTACCCTGGAACCAGGTTATCTGGAGATAGGGTTGACTGGTTGATAAAGCTTCCTGGCTTGCAGGGAATCTGGTGCGCTTCTGACGGACCTTGAAAAGAGGGGGGAAAGGTGTTATTTACACCCCTGGCCGTACCATTAACCGGTTCATGTCTCCAGGGTTAGCAGCCCCTGGTCGATAGAAGAACGTAGATAAAGGAAGTCGGTAAAATGGATCCGTAACTTCGGGGAAAGGACTGGCTATGAGGACTGAGTGTATAGCGCCAGTGTGTTCATCGTCGGTCAGAGCTGCGCGGGCCCGTTCGTGCTTCGCGGCGCGTCTGTGGATCGTTGGCCTAAGTGCGCTGACGGGTTTAGCGCAGAGTGGCCTTCTCTGAAATTGCGATCACGTGCTGGTCTTGCCAGAGAGTAAGCACATGGTTAGCTCCCAGGGCTGCGAAGAAACAAAGCGTTCTGTGCTCGAACAGTTTTCAGCCTGTCTAATGAGTACAACGAAATTTCATCTTCTTGACGCGATTGGTCAAGTTGCTGCCATTGACGCCTTCTTAGGCGAGGCACGGGTGCGCCTATAGGCGCTTGTAGATTTCTGGAGCTGCACGTAGAGGAGCTGTAGGGCGCTCCTGTGGCTATAACCTTGTTTTACGTTGGCTATTACAGGGATGCTGGGTTGGGAAAAGCGATCTGCATTTCCCAGACGGAGTATGGCTTGGTAGATGACATCAGCTAATTGACGAGGCGGTATATGTGAAAGCCATATGTGGTTGGAGAGTGCTGTAACTACGCGGGGGCTTGGGGCGTGCGCTAAAGGCTCCGTAGCATTGAGGGTCAGCTGGGTTATGTGTGATGGCTGTTGTTCTGGAACGACAAGAATAGCGAATGCCGAGCAGCCCCCGAAGGCGCCAAGGACACAAGTTATGTACGTCCGCTTGGCGCCTGCGTAACAAATAGCAGAACCCGGAACTCGTTGGGCAGCCACTGGATAACACAGACGAACGGGGAACAAGCAACGCAGGTGGATGTTTCTTCATTGGCAAGAATACTTAGCTTGCTTTTTGTGTGTGGCAGGTTGGCCCTATGACTGTGGTACTCCTTTTCGTTCGAGCTTGGAATTTCACAGCAAGCAACTGATAGCAGTGCAACAGAGGAAAACGGGAAGCGGACGCTGGGCCTGCACGCGCTTAATGTCTCCAGAATGTCTGCAACGTCTACACGCACCGTTGTTCTTGCAGAAGGATGCGGCAAACACCGAAAAACACGCCCCGGGCACCCAGCTGCATCGTCTGGCAATTCGCGTCAAGCTTTCGCTTAGTCTCGCTGTGCTGACCAAATATACCTACGTTCGCAGATTGGTATATTCGCATAGTTTGGCAAAGAGCTATCGGGCCTGCACGTGTGAGCATCGTATGGTTCTGTAGTCTGTGTGCGCGCCTGCAGGGGCTAGGTGCGGCAAGGCCTTTGGTAACAGTACAAGCGAGCACTGGTGCTCCCAGAAAGTACGCAGCTATAAACAAAAGTGTCAGCTCGGCGCGGTCTTGGGTGTGGATAGGTTTCAGCTTACTTGATGACAAGCATCGGTGTATCTGCATGCGCGCATATTTGGGGAGATGCAGTGCTAGAAGAAGCGCGAATTCGCGTTGTTTCAGCCATGGTTTCTTTGGGGTTTTACTGGAGCGAGGAGTTTCGATACGTGACCTGCGCTTGCGGGGCAGGGTCTTTCAGTACAAGCGATGTGAGTGAATCGATGGGACAGTAGATGTGCAGCACAACACGTGGAAGGAGGAAACCGTGCTAACTCGATGACTTGTGCTACACCGGTTCAGTATTATTGGTGTGTACTCCGGGGATGTGTAACAGCAGCTCTGCCGCGGAGAGTGGGAACAGGGAAGGGCCCGTATGGCCCTTATGGGGCGGCCAACACTCGAACACTGTGCTTGCGTAGATCCGGACGGGCGCTTGCACAAGAGGATGTCAAAACGGCAGCCCACGTAAAGCTATTAAGTAGCACATAAGGTGGAACTCGTAGTGAAGGCTTGTCATTCTGGTTTATCAAGAGTATTTAACCTGTTTTGCGTTTGAAGTAGGCGGCGCCTCCAAATGTGTTGCTGGTATTCCCTCAAGGCCGCAGTCTCCCAGCCACCAGCTGGTAGCGCCATTCACTAATGGGGGGCGATTGCTATGAAGCCCCTTAATCCACGTGAGTGCTATACCTTCCTAACAGCTAAACTTCCGTATCACCGGTGGTCTGTCAGCAGGAAGCAGCTCGATGAGAACACAAGGTAAGTCAAATGCAATGAGCATTTTTGTGGTTGGTGGTGAGCGTGGGCGTCGTTTGCTTGTGCTGGTTGAAATCAGCTTTGTTTGCATGTAGGAGTATGTGCACTATTGGGCGGAAAGTTAGCGAGCTCCCATGAGTGTTCATCGCGGTCTGCGTAGCTTGTTTGCAAGTAAGTATTCTCACGGTGTTGCAAAGCCTCTTCCGCTGTTCCTATTGCTCTCTGTTCTTGCAGGAAGTGTGCACGCAGTAGCAAGTTTATACATTTGTCACTTCCCTTGATACTGTTACAGTTGCGACTGATGACAAGAATTGATGCGTATGCGTCTGTGGGCAGAGTAATAGATTTGCCTTATGAGAAGTAGGAATTCGTTTTGCATTATCACTGAGCCTCTTTAGCCCCTACTGTAGCAGGGTCTTTTGATACGCGATATGCTTTTGTCAGACAGGGCAGATATAGCAAATGATGTCGGCGATTGGCTAGGCCATATTTGTTGGCGTTGTTCGGTGGAAGGGTAGAGTAGCAAAGCGCGGACCGCTTCCGACGCCGCGGGCAGCATGGCATGTGTAAACGTTCATGGCGCTTGCAAAAAATAACGCGGAATCTGTAACGCATTCCACAGCACCGGGTAATAAAAAAGGAAGCCAAACCTCTAGCGACGGTTGATGCTTGCTGTATGGCTAGAATAACTGAACTTTGGTGCGTCCTCAATGCGTGCCGCCTACAAGCATGTCGCTCATTTTCGTTCGAGCTTGACACCTCGTACGACACTGTTCGCAGCACTCCAGATGCTAGTCAGAGGCACGGAATATGCAGGCCTTCACTTTGCATGCGCTGGATACTTCCGAAACGTGCTGGGTTGGCTTTCTGAGCAGAAGCGAACAACTTGAGAAGGACCCTTCGGGTGCAGCCAGCCGCATCGTTTTGAATTTGGTATTAAGCTTTGGCTTGGCTCGGTTGGCCTCGTTGAAAGCAGCTCCTCCAGCCCATAGATGTATACGCAATGTATGGCTAAGAGTTAGGGCTTCTGCATGCGTGCGCATCATGCAATTGGGTATTTCTCCTAAGTGCGCTGACGGGTTTAGTGCAGAGTGGCCTTCTCTGAAATTGCGATCACGTGCTGGTCTTGCCAGAGAGTAAGCACATGGTTAGCTCCCAGGGCTGCGAAGAAACAAAGCGTTCTGTGCTCGAACAGTTTTCAGCCTGTCTAATGGGTACAACGAAATTTCATCTTCTTGACGCGATTGGTCAAGTTGCTGCCATTGACGCCTTCTTAGGCGAGGCATGGGTGCGCGTATAGGCGCTTGTAGATTTCTGGAGCTGCACGTAGAGGAGCTGTAGGGCCCTCCTGTGGCTATAACCTTGTTTTACGTTGGCTATTACAGGGATGCTGGGTTGGGAAAAGCGATATGCATTTCCCAGACGGAGTATCGCTCGATAGATGACATCAGCTAATTGACGACGCGGTATATATGAAAGAAGGTCGTAGCGATACTGACTTGCAAATCGTTCGTTAAAGTTGGATATAGGGGCAAAAGACTAATCGAACCGTCTGACATCTGGTTTCTTCCGAGGTGCCTCTCAGGATAGCTGGACTGGAGTTCAGTTAGTTTCATCAGGTAAAGCGAATGATTAGAGGCCTCCGGTCAGCGTTGCCCTCGACCTATTCTCAAAGGTTAAATGGGTAAGATCCAGTGGTTACTTCCTTGAACTGCTGGAGTTAATATGAACTCAAAGTGGGCGATTTTCGGCAAGCAGAACTGGGGATGAGGGATTCTTCTAACGCTTTATTAAGGCGCGTAAAGTTTCGCTCATCAGACACCATACAAGGTGATGGTTCATTTTTTACAGCAGGACGGTGGTCATGGGGGTCGAAATGTAAGTGCAGAAGGGTGTAACAACTTACCTGCCGAATGAACCAGCCCTGAAAATGGATGGCGCTACAGGCAGCTGCCGATACCAGGCCATTATTGCAAATTTTTAGCACTGGACCTTTTGCGATAATGAGTAGGAAGACGTGGGGATGGTAGCGAAGCATTGGGCGTGAGCCTGTATGGAACGGTCTCTAGTGCAGATCTTGGTGGCAGTAGCAAATATGCAAATGAGAACTTTGAAGACTGAAGTGAAGAAGGGCTCCAAGTGAGCAGCAATTGGACATGGCTTAGCCTGTCCTAAGCGAACGCTTGACTGCGGGAATTGCGGGGCTTTATTGCCCTCGTATTTCGCGAAAGGGAATCAGGATAATAGTCCTGAGCCAGGACGCGGATACTGCACAGTAACGTGAATGAAATCCTCGACGCAGGCGGGAGCCCCGCGAAGCGTTGTTTTTGCTTTTTACCAACCTCTTTAGTAGCTTACCCTGGAACCAGGTTATCTGGAGATAGGGGTGACTGGTTGATAAAGCTTCCTGGCTTGCAGGGAATCTGGTGCGCTTCTGACGGACCTTGAAAAGAGGGGGGAAAGGTGTTATTTACACCCCTGGCCGTACCATTAACCGGTTCATGTCTCCAGGGTTAGCAGCCCCTGGTCGATAGAAGAACGTAGATAAAGGAAGTCGGTAAAATGGATCCGTAACTTCGGGGAAAGGACTGGCTATGAGGACTGAGTGTATAGTGCCAGTGTGTTCATCGTCGGTCAGAGCTGCGCGGGCCCGTTCGTGCTTCGCGGCGCGTCTGTGGATCGTTGGCCTAAGTGCGCTGACGGGTTTAGTGCAGAGTGGCCTTCTCTGAAATTGCGATCACGTGCTGGTCTTGCCAGAGAGTAAGCACATGGTTAGCTCCCAGGGCTGCGAAGAAACAAAGCGTTCTGTGCTCGAACAGTTTTCAGCCTGTCTAATGGGTACAACGAAATTTCATCTTCTTGACGCGATTGGTCAAGTTGCTGCCATTGACGCCTTCTTAGGCGAGGCACGGGTGCGCCTATAGGCGCTTGTAGATTTCTGGAGCTGCACGTAGAGGAGCTGTAGGGCGCTCCTGTGGCTATAACCTTGTTTTACGTTGGCTATTACAGGGATGCTGGGTTGGGAAAAGCGATCTGCATTTCCCAGACGGAGTATGGCTTGGTAGATGACATCAGCTAATTGACGAGGCGGTATATGTGAAAGCCATATGTGGTTGGAGAGTGCTGTAACTACGCGGGGGCTTGGGGCGTGCGCTAAAGGCTCCGTAGCATTGAGGGTCAGCTGGGTTATGTGTGATGGCTGTTGTTCTGGAACGACAAGAATAGCGAATGCCGAGCAGCCCCCGAAGGCGCCAAGGACACAAGTTATGTACGTCCGCTTGGCGCCTGCGTAACAAATAGCAGAACCCGGAACTCGTTGGGCAGCCACTGGATAACACAGACGAACGGGGAACAAGCAACGCAGGTGGATGTTTCTTCATTGGCAAGAATACTTAGCTTGCTTTTTGTGTGTGGCAGGTTGGCCCTATGACTGTGGTACTCCTTTTCGTTCGAGCTTGGAATTTCACAGCAAGCAACTGATAGCAGTGCAACAGAGGAAAACGGGAAGCGGACGCTGGGCCTGCACGCGCTTAATGTCTCCAGAATGTCTGCAACGTCTACACGCACCGTTGTTCTTGCAGAAGGATGCGGCAAACACCGAAAAACACGCCCCGGGCACCCAGCTGCATCGTCTGGCAATTCGCGTCAAGCTTTCGCTTAGTCTCGCTGTGCTGACCAAATATACCTACGTTCGCAGATTGGTATATTCGCATAGTTTGGCAAAGAGCTATCGGGCCTGCACGTGTGAGCATCGTATGGTTCTGTAGTCTGTGTGCGCGCCTGCAGGGGCTAGGTGCGGCAAGGCCTTTGGTAACAGTACAAGCGAGCACTGGTGCTCCCAGAAAGTACGCAGCTAGAAACAAAAGTGTCAGCTCGGCGCGGTCTTGGGTGTGGATAGGTTTCAGCTTACTTGATGACAAGCATCGGTGTATCTGCATGCGCGCATATTTGGGGAGATGCAGTGCTAGAAGAAGCGCGAATTCGCGTTGTTTCAGCCATGGTTTCTTTGGGGTTTTACTGGAGCGAGGAGTTTCGATACGTGACCTGCGCTTGCGGGGCAGGGTCTTTCAGTACAAGCGATGTGAGTGAATCGATGGGACAGTAGATGTGCAGCACAACACGTGGAAGGAGGAAACCGTGCTAACTCGATGACTTGTGCTACACCGGTTCAGTATTATTGGTGTGTACTCCGGGGATGTGTAACAGCAGCTCTGCCGCGGAGAGTGGGAACAGGGAAGGGCCCGTATGGCCCTTATGGGCCGGCCAACACTCGAACACTGTGCTTGCGTAGATCCGGACGGGCGCTTGCACAAGAGGATGTCAAAACGGCAGCCCACGTAAAGCTATTAAGTAGCACATAAGGTGGAACTCGTAGTGAAGGCTTGTCATTCTGGTTTATCAAGAGTATTTAACCTGTTTTGCGTTTGAAGTAGGCGGGGCCTCCAAATGTGTTGCTGGTATTCCCTCAAGGCCGCAGTCTCCCAGCCACCAGCTGGTAGCGCCATTCACTAATGGGGGGCGATTGCTATGAAGCCCCTTAATCCACGTGAGTGCTATACCTTCCTAACAGCTAAACTTCCGTATCACCGGTGGTCTGTCAGCAGGAAGCAGCTCGATGAGAACACAAGGTAAGTCAAATGCAATGAGCATTTTTGTGGTTGGTGGTGAGCGTGGGCGTCGTTTGCTTGTGCTGGTTGAAATCAGCTTTGTTTGCATGTAGGAGTATGTGCACTATTGGGCGGAAAGTTAGCGAGCTCCCATGAGTGTGCATCGCGGTCTGCGTAGCTTGTTTGCAAGTAAGTATTCTCACGGTGTTGCAAAGCCTCTTCCGCTGTTCCTATTGCTCTCTGTTCTTGCAGGAAGTGTGCACGCAGTAGCAAGTTTATACATTTGTCACTTCCCTTGATACTGTTACAGTTGCGACTGATGACAAGAATTGATGCGTATGCATCTGTGGGCAGAGTAATAGATTTGCCTTATGAGAAGTAGGAATTCGTTTTGCATCATCACTGAGCCTCTTTAGCCCCTACTGTAGCAGGGTCTTTTGATACGCGATATGCTTTTGTCAGACAGGGCAGATATAGCAAATGATGTCGGCGATTGGCTAGGCCATATTTGTTGGCGTTGTTCGGTGGAAGGGTAGAGTAGCAAAGCGCGGACCGCTTCCGACGCCGCGGGCAGCATGGCATGTGTAAACGTTCATGGCGCTTGCAAAAAATAACGCGGAATCTGTAACGCATTCCACAGCACCGGGTAATAAAAAAGGAAGCCAAACCTCTAGCGACGGTTGATGCTTGCTGTATGGCTAGAATAACTGAACTTTGGTGCGTCCTCAATGCGTGCCGCCTACAAGCATGTCGCTCATTTTCGTTCGAGCTTGACACCTCGTACGACACTGTTCGCAGCACTCCAGATGCTAGTCAGAGGCACGGAATATGCAGGCCTTCACTTTGCATGCGCTGGATACTTCCGAAACGTGCTGGGTTGGCTTTCTGAGCAGAAGCGAACAACTTGAGAAGGACCCTTCGGGTGCAGCCAGCCGCATCGTTTTGAATTTGGTATTAAGCTTTGGCTTGGCTCGGTTGGCCTCGTTGAAAGCAGCTCCTCCAGCCCATAGATGTATACGCAATGTATGGCTAAGAGTTAGGGCTTCTGCATGCGTGCGCATCATGCAATTGGGTATTTCTCCTAAGTGCGCTGACGGGTTTAGTGCAGAGTGGCCTTCTCTGAAATTGCGATCACGTGCTGGTCTTGCCAGAGAGTAAGCACATGGTTAGCTCCCAGGGCTGCGAAGAAACAAAGCGTTCTGTGCTCGAACAGTTTTCAGCCTGTCTAATGGGTACAACGAAATTTCATCTTCTTGACGCGATTGGTCAAGTTGCTGCCATTGACGCCTTCTTAGGCGAGGCATGGGTGCGCGTATAGGCGCTTGTAGATTTCTGGAGCTGCACGTAGAGGAGCTGTAGGGCGCTCCTGTGGCTATAACCTTGTTTTACGTTGGCTATTACAGGGATGCTGGGTTGGGAAAAGCGATATGCATTTCCCAGACGGAGTATCGCTCGATAGATGACATCAGCTAATTGACGACGCGGTATATATGAAAGAAGGTCGTAGCGATACTGACTTGCAAATCGTTCGTTAAAGTTGGATATAGGGGCAAAAGACTAATCGAACCGTCTGACATCTGGTTTCTTCCGAGGTGCCTCTCAGGATAGCTGGACTGGAGTTCAGTTAGTTTCATCAGGTAAAGCGAATGATTAGAGGCCTCCGGTCAGCGTTGCCCTCGACCTATTCTCAAAGGTTAAATGGGTAAGATCCAGTGGTTACTTCCTTGAACTGCTGGAGTTAATATGAACTCAAAGTGGGCGATTTTCGGCAAGCAGAACTGGGGATGAGGGATTCTTCTAACGCTTTATTAAGGCGCGTAAAGTTTCGCTCATCAGACACCATACAAGGTGATGGTTCATTTTTTACAGCAGGACGGTGGTCATGGGGGTCGAAATGTAAGTGCAGAAGGGTGTAACAACTTACCTGCCGAATGAACCAGCCCTGAAAATGGATGGCGCTACAGGCAGCTGCCGATACCAGGCCATTATTGCAAATTTTTAGCACTGGACCTTTTGCGATAATGAGTAGGAAGACGTGGGGATGGTAGCGAAGCATTGGGCGTGAGCCTGTATGGAACGGTCTCTAGTGCAGATCTTGGTGGCAGTAGCAAATATGCAAATGAGAACTTTGAAGACTGAAGTGAAGAAGGGCTCCAAGTGAGCAGCAATTGGACATGGCTTAGCCTGTCCTAAGCGAACGCTTGACTGCGGGAATTGCGGGGCTTTATTGCCCTCGTATTTCGCGAAAGGGAATCAGGATAATAGTCCTGAGCCAGGACGCGGATACTGCACAGTAACGTGAATGAAATCCTCGACGCAGGCGGGAGCCCCGCGAAGCGTTGTTTTTGCTTTTTACCAACCTCTTTAGTAGCTTACCCTGGAACCAGGTTATCTGGAGATAGGGGTGACTGGTTGATAAAGCTTCCTGGCTTGCAGGGAATCTGGTGCGCTTCTGACGGACCTTGAAAAGAGGGGGGAAAGGTGTTATTTACACCCCTGGCCGTACCATTAACCGGTTCATGTCTCCAGGGTTAGCAGCCCCTGGTCGATAGAAGAACGTAGATAAAGGAAGTCGGTAAAATGGATCCGTAACTTCGGGGAAAGGACTGGCTATGAGGACTGAGTGTATAGTGCCAGTGTGTTCATCGTCGGTCAGAGCTGCGCGGGCCCGTTCGTGCTTCGCGGCGCGTCTGTGGATCGTTGGCCTAAGTGCGCTGACGGGTTTAGTGCAGAGTGGCCTTCTCTGAAATTGCGATCACGTGCTGGTCTTGCCAGAGAGTAAGCACATGGTTAGCTCCCAGGGCTGCGAAGAAACAAAGCGTTCTGTGCTCGAACAGTTTTCAGCCTGTCTAATGGGTACAACGAAATTTCATCTTCTTGACGCGATTGGTCAAGTTGCTGCCATTGACGCCTTCTTAGGCGAGGCACGGGTGCGCCTATAGGCGCTTGTAGATTTCTGGAGCTGCACGTAGAGGAGCTGTAGGGCGCTCCTGTGGCTATAACCTTGTTTTACGTTGGCTATTACAGGGATGCTGGGTTGGGAAAAGCGATCTGCATTTCCCAGACGGAGTATGGCTTGGTAGATGACATCAGCTAATTGACGAGGCGGTATATGTGAAAGCCATATGTGGTTGGAGAGTGCTGTAACTACGCGGGGGCTTGGGGCGTGCGCTAAAGGCTCCGTAGCATTGAGGGTCAGCTGGGTTATGTGTGATGGCTGTTGTTCTGGAACGACAAGAATAGCGAATGCCGAGCAGCCCCCGAAGGCGCCAAGGACACAAGTTATGTACGTCCGCTTGGCGCCTGCGTAACAAATAGCAGAACCCGGAACTCGTTGGGCAGCCACTGGATAACACAGACGAACGGGGAACAAGCAACGCAGGTGGATGTTTCTTCATTGGCAAGAATACTTAGCTTGCTTTTTGTGTGTGGCAGGTTGGCCCTATGACTGTGGTACTCCTTTTCGTTCGAGCTTGGAATTTCACAGCAAGCAACTGATAGCAGTGCAACAGAGGAAAACGGGAAGCGGACGCTGGGCCTGCACGCGCTTAATGTCTCCAGAATGTCTGCAACGTCTACACGCACCGTTGTTCTTGCAGAAGGATGCGGCAAACACCGAAAAACACGCCCCGGGCACCCAGCTGCATCGTCTGGCAATTCGCGTCAAGCTTTCGCTTAGTCTCGCTGTGCTGACCAAATATACCTACGTTCGCAGATTGGTATATTCGCATAGTTTGGCAAAGAGCTATCGGGCCTGCACGTGTGAGCATCGTATGGTTCTGTAGTCTGTGTGCGCGCCTGCAGGGGCTAGGTGCGGCAAGGCCTTTGGTAACAGTACAAGCGAGCACTGGTGCTCCCAGAAAGTACGCAGCTAGAAACAAAAGTGTCAGCTCGGCGCGGTCTTGGGTGTGGATAGGTTTCAGCTTACTTGATGACAAGCATCGGTGTATCTGCATGCGCGCATATTTGGGGAGATGCAGTGCTAGAAGAAGCGCGAATTCGCGTTGTTTCAGCCATGGTTTCTTTGGGGTTTTACTGGAGCGAGGAGTTTCGATACGTGACCTGCGCTTGCGGGGCAGGGTCTTTCAGTACAAGCGATGTGAGTGAATCGATGGGACAGTAGATGTGCAGCACAACACGTGGAAGGAGGAAACCGTGCTAACTCGATGACTTGTGCTACACCGGTTCAGTATTATTGGTGTGTACTCCGGGGATGTGTAACAGCAGCTCTGCCGCGGAGAGTGGGAACAGGGAAGGGCCCGTATGGCCCTTATGGGCCGGCCAACACTCGAACACTGTGCTTGCGTAGATCCGGACGGGCGCTTGCACAAGAGGATGTCAAAACGGCAGCCCACGTAAAGCTATTAAGTAGCACATAAGGTGGAACTCGTAGTGAAGGCTTGTCATTCTGGTTTATCAAGAGTATTTAACCTGTTTTGCGTTTGAAGTAGGCGGGGCCTCCAAATGTGTTGCTGGTATTCCCTCAAGGCCGCAGTCTCCCAGCCACCAGCTGGTAGCGCCATTCACTAATGGGGGGCGATTGCTATGAAGCCCCTTAATCCACGTGAGTGCTATACCTTCCTAACAGCTAAACTTCCGTATCACCGGTGGTCTGTCAGCAGGAAGCAGCTCGATGAGAACACAAGGTAAGTCAAATGCAATGAGCATTTTTGTGGTTGGTGGTGAGCGTGGGCGTCGTTTGCTTGTGCTGGTTGAAATCAGCTTTGTTTGCATGTAGGAGTATGTGCACTATTGGGCGGAAAGTTAGCGAGCTCCCATGAGTGTGCATCGCGGTCTGCGTAGCTTGTTTGCAAGTAAGTATTCTCACGGTGTTGCAAAGCCTCTTCCGCTGTTCCTATTGCTCTCTGTTCTTGCAGGAAGTGTGCACGCAGTAGCAAGTTTATACATTTGTCACTTCCCTTGATACTGTTACAGTTGCGACTGATGACAAGAATTGATGCGTATGCATCTGTGGGCAGAGTAATAGATTTGCCTTATGAGAAGTAGGAATTCGTTTTGCATCATCACTGAGCCTCTTTAGCCCCTACTGTAGCAGGGTCTTTTGATACGCGATATGCTTTTGTCAGACAGGGCAGATATAGCAAATGATGTCGGCGATTGGCTAGGCCATATTTGTTGGCGTTGTTCGGTGGAAGGGTAGAGTAGCAAAGCGCGGACCGCTTCCGACGCCGCGGGCAGCATGGCATGTGTAAACGTTCATGGCGCTTGCAAAAAATAACGCGGAATCTGTAACGCATTCCACAGCACCGGGTAATACAAAAGGAAGCCAAACCTCTAGCGACGGTTGATGCTTGCCGTATGGCTAGAGTAACTGAACTTTGGTGAGTCCTCAATGCGTGCCGCCTACAAGCATGTCGCTCATTTTCGTTCGAGCTTGACACCTCGTACGACACTGTTCGCAGCACTCCAGATGCTAGTCAGAGGCACGGAATATGCAGGCCTTCACTTTGCATGCGCTGGATACTTCCGAAACGTGCTGGGTTGGCTTTCTGAGCAGAAGCGAACAACTTGAGAAGGACCCTTCGGGTGCAGCCAGCCGCATCGTTTTGAATTTGGTATTAAGCTTTGGCTTGGCTCGGTTGGCCTCGTTGAAAGCAGCTCCTCCAGCCCATAGATGTATACGCAATGTATAGCTAAGAGTTAGGGCTTCTGCATGCGTGCGCATCATGCAATTGGGTATTTCTCCTAAGTGCGCTGACGGGTTTAGTGCAGAGTAGCCTTCTCTGAAATTGCGATCACGTGCTGGTCTTGCCAGAGAGTAAGCACATGGTTAGCTCCCAGGGCTGCGAAGAAACAAAGCGTTCTGTGCTCGAACAGTTTTCAGCCTGTCTAATGGGTACAACGAAATTTCATCTTCTTGACGCGATTGGTCAAGTTGCTGCCATTGACGCCTTCTTAGACGAGGCATGGGTGCGCGTATAGGCGCTTGTAGATTTCTGGAGCTGCACGTAGAGGAGCTGTAGGGCGCTCCTGTGGCTATAACCTTGTTTTACGTTGGCTATTACAGGCATGCTGGGTTGGGAAAAGCGATCTGCATTTCCCAGACGGAGTATCGCTCGATAGATGACATCAGCTAATTGACGACGCGGTATATATGAAAGAAGGTCGTAGCGATACTGACTTGCAAATCGTTCGTTAAAGTTGGATATAGGGGCAAAAGACTAATCGAACCGTCTGACATCTGGTTTCTTCCGAGGTGCCTCTCAGGATAGCTGGACTGGAGTTCAGTTAGTTTCATCAGGTAAAGCGAATGATTAGAGGCCTCCGGTCAGCGTTGCCCTCGACCTATTCTCAAAGGTTAAATGGGTAAGATCCAGTGGTTACTTCCTTGAACTGCTGGAGTTAATATGAACTCAAAGTGGGCGATTTTCGGCAAGCAGAACTGGGGATGAGGGATTCTTCTAACGCTTTATTAAGGCGCGTAAAGTTTCGCTCATCAGACACCATACAAGGTGATGGTTCATTTTTTACAGCAGGACGGTGGTCATGGGGGTCGAAATGTAAGTGCAGAAGGGTGTAACAACTTACCTGCCGAATGAACCAGCCCTGAAAATGGATGGCGCTACAGGCAGCTGCCGATACCAGGCCATTATTGCAAATTTTTAGCACTGGACCTTTTGCGATAATGAGTAGGAAGACGTGGGGATGGTAGCGAAGCATTGGGCGTGAGCCTGTATGGAACGGTCTCTAGTGCAGATCTTGGTGGCAGTAGCAAATATGCAAATGAGAACTTTGAAGACTGAAGTGAAGAAGGGCTCCAAGTGAGCAGCAACTGGACATGGCTTAGCCTGTCCTAAGCGAACGCTTGACTGCGGGAATTGCGGGGCTTTATTGCCCTCGTATTTCGCGAAAGGGAATCAGGATAATAGTCCTGAGCCAGGACGCGGATACTGCACAGTAACGTGAATGAAATCCTCGACGCAGGCGGGAGCCCCGCGAAGCGTTGTTTTTGCTTTTTACCAACCTCTTTAGTAGCTTACCCTGGAACCAGGTTATCTGGAGATAGGGGTGACTGGTTGATAAAGCTTCCTGGCTTGCAGGGAATCTGGTGCGCTTCTGACGGACCTTGAAAAGAGGGGGGAAAGGTGTTATTTACACCCCTGGCCGTACCATTAACCGGTTCATGTCTCCAGGGTTAGCAGCCCCTGGTCGATAGAAGAACGTAGATAAAGGAAGTCGGTAAAATGGATCCGTAACTTCGGGGAAAGGGCTGGCTATGAGGACTGAGTGTATAGCGCCAGTGTGTTCATCGTCGGTCAGAGCTGCGCGGGCCCGTTCGTGCTTCGCGGCGCGTCTGTGGATCGTTGGCTTAAGTGCCCTGACGGGTTTAGTGCAGAGTGGCCTTCTCTGAAATTGCGATCACGTGCTGGTCTTGCCAGAGAGTAAGCACATGGTTAGCTCCCAGGGCTGCGAAGAAACAAAGCGTTCTGTGCTCGAACAGTTTTCAGTCTGTCTAATGGGTACAACGAAAGTTCATCTTCTTGACGCGATTGGTCAAGTTGCTGCCATTGACGCCTTCTTAGGCGAGGCACGGGTGCGCCTATAGGCGCTTGTAGATTTCTGGAGCTGCACGTAGAGGAGCTTAGGGCCCTCCTGTGGCTATAACCTTGTTTGACGTTGGCTATTACAGGGATGCTGGGTTGGGAAAAGCGATCTGCATTTCCCAGACGGAGTATCGCTTGGTAGATGACATCAGCTAATTGACGAGGCGGTATATGTGAAAGCCATATGTGGTTGGAGAGTGCTGTAACTACGCGGGGGCTTGGAGCGTGCGCTAAAGGCTCCGTAGCATTGAGGGTCAGCTGGGTTATGTGTGATGGCTGTTGTTCTGGAACGACAAGAATAGCGAATGCCGAGCAGCCCCCGAAGGCGCCAAGGACACAAGTTATGTACGTCCGCTTGGCGCCTGCGTAACAAATAGCAGAACCCGGAACTCGTTGGGCAGCCACTGGATAACACAGACGAACGGGGAACAAGCAACGCAGGTGGATGTTTCTTCATTGGCAAGAATACTTAGCTTGCTTTTTGTGTGTGGCAGGTTGGCCCTATGACTGTGGTACTCCTTTTCGTTCGAGCTTGGAATTTCACAGCAAGCAACTGATAGCAGTGCAACAGAGGAAAACGGGAAGCGGACGCTGGGCCTGCACGCGCTTAATGTCTCCAGAATGTCTGCAACGTCTACACGCACCGTTGTTCTTGCAGAAGGATGCGGCAAACACCGAAAAACACGCCCCGGGCACCCAGCTGCATCGTCTGGCAATTCGCGTCAAGCTTTCGCTTAGTCTCGCTGTGCTGACCAAATATACCTACGTTCGCAGATTGGTATATTCGCATAGTTTGGCAAAGAGCTATCGGGCCTGCACGTGTGAGCATCGTATGGTTCTGTAGTCTGTGTGCGCGCCTGCAGGGGCTAGATGCGGCAAGGCCTTTGGTAACAGTACAAGCGAGCACTGGTGCTCCCAGAAAGTACGCAGCTAGAAACAAAAGTGTCAGCTCGGCGCGGTCTTGGGTGTGGATAGGTTTCAGCTTACTTGATGACAAGCATCGATGTATCTGCATGCGCGCATATTTGGGGAGATGCAGTGCTAGAAGAAGCGCGAATTCGCGTTGTTTCAGCCATGGTTTCTTTGGGGTTTTACTGGAGCGAGGAGTTTCGATACGTGACCTGCGCTTGCGGGGCAGGGTCTTTCAGTACAAGCGATGTGAGTGAATCGATGGGACAGTAGATGTGCAGCACAACACGTGGAAGGAGGAAACCGTGCTAACTCGATGACTTGTGCTACACCGGTTCAGTATTATTGGTGTGTACTCCGGGGATGTGTAACAGCAGCTCTGCCGCGGAGAGTGGGAACAGGGAAGGGCCCGTATGGCCCTTATGGGCCGGCCAACACTCGAACACTGTGCTTGCGTAGATCCGGACGGGCGCTTGCACAAGAGGATGTCAAAACGGCAGCCCACGTAAAGCTATTAAGTAGCACATAAGGTGGAACTCGTAGTGAAGGCTTGTCATTCTGGTTTATCAAGAGTATTTAACCTGTTTTGCGTTTGAAGTAGGCGGGGCCTCCAAATGTGTTGCTGGTATTCCCTCAAGGCCGCAGTCTCCCAGCCACCAGATGGTAGCGCCATTCACTAATGGGGGGCGATTGCTATGAAGCCCCTTAATCCACGTGAGTGCTATACCTTCCTAACAGCTAAACTTCCGTATCACCGGTGGTCTGTCAGCAGGAAGCAGCTCGATGAGAACACAAGGTAAGTCAAATGCAATGAGCATTTTTGTGGTTGGTGGTGAGCGTGGGCGTCGTTTGCTTGTGCTGGTTGAAATCAGCTTTGTTTGCATGTAGGAGTATGTGCACTATTGGGCGGAAAGTTAGCGAGCTCCCATGAGTGTGCATCGCGGTCTGCGTAGCTTGTTTGCAAGTAAGTATTCTCACGGTGTTGCAAAGCCTCTTCCGCTGTTCCTATTGCTCTCTGTTCTTGCAGGAAGTGTGCACGCAGTAGCAAGTTTATACATTTGTCACTTCCCTTGATACTGTTACAGTTCCGACTGATGACAAGAATTGATGCGTATGCATCTGTGGGCAGAGTAATAGATTTGCCTTATGAGAAGTAGGAATTCGTTTTGCATTATCACTGAGCCTCTTTAGCCCCTACTGTAGCAGGGTCTTTTGATACGCGATATGCTTTTGTCAGACAGGGCAGATATAGCAAATGATGTCGGCGATTGGCTAGGCCATATTTGTTGGCGTTGTTCGGTGGAAGGGTAGAGTAGCAAAGCGCGGACCGCTTCCGACGCCGCGGGCAGCATGGCATGTGTAAACGTTCATGGCGCTTGCAAAAAATAACGCGGAATCTGTAACGCATTCCACAGCACCGGGTAATACAAAAGGAAGCCAAACCTCTAGCGACGGTTGATGCTTGCCGTATGGCTAGAGTAACTGAACTTTGGTGAGTCCTCAATGCGTGCCGCCTACAAGCATGTCGCTCATTTTCGTTCGAGCTTGACACCTCGTACGACACTGTTCGCAGCACTCCAGATGCTAGTCAGAGGCACGGAATATGCAGGCCTTCACTTTGCATGCGCTGGATACCTCCGAAACGTGCTGGGTTGGCTTTCTGAGCAGAAGCGAACAACTTGAGAAGGACCCTTCGGGTGCAGCCAGCCGCATCGTTTTGAATTTGGTATTAAGCTTTGGCTTGGCTCGGTTGGCCTCGTTGAAAGCAGCTCCTCCAGCCCATAGATGTATACGCAATGTATAGCTAAGAGTTAGGGCTTCTGCATGCGTGCGCATCATGCAATTGGGTATTTCTCCTAAGTGCGCTGACGGGTTTAGTGCAGAGTAGCCTTCTCTGAAATTGCGATCACGTGCTGGTCTTGCCAGAGAGTAAGCACATGGTTAGCTCCCAGGGCTGCGAAGAAACAAAGCGTTCTGTGCTCGAACAGTTTTCAGCCTGTCTAATGGGTACAACGAAATTTCATCTTCTTGACGCGATTGGTCAAGTTGCTGCCATTGACGCCTTCTTAGGCGAGGCATGGGTGCGCGTATAGGCGCTTGTAGATTTCTGGAGCTGCACGTAGAGGAGCTGTAGGGCCCTCCTGTGGCTATAACCTTGTTTGACGTTGGCTATTACAGGGATGCTGGGTTGGGAAAAGCGATCTGCATTTCCCAGACGGAGTATCGCTTGGTAGATGACATCAGCTAATTGACGAGGCGGTATATGTGAAAGCCATATGTGGTTGGAGAGTGCTGTAACTATGCGGGGGCTTGGAGCGTGCGCTAAAGGCTCCGTAGCATTGAGGGTCAGCTGGGTTATGTGTGATGGCTGTTGTTCTGGAACGACAAGAATAGCGAATGCCGAGCAGCCCCCGAAGGCGCCAAGGACACAAGTTATGTACGTCCGCTTGGCGCCTGCGTAACAAATAGCAGAACCCGGAACTCGTTGGGCAGCCACTGGATAACACAGACGAACGGGGAACAAGCAACGCAGGTGGATGTTTCTTCATTGGCAAGAATACTTAGCTTGCTTTTTGTGTGTGGCAGGTTGGCCCTATGACTGTGGTACTCCTTTTCGTTCGAGCTTGGAATTTCACAGCAAGCAACTGATAGCAGTGCAACAGAGGAAAACGGGAAGCGGACGCTGGGCCTGCACGCGCTTAATGTCTCCAGAATGTCTGCAACGTCTACACGCACCGTTGTTCTTGCAGAAGGATGCGGCAAACACCGAAAAACACGCCCCGGGCACCCAGCTGCATCGTCTGGCAATTCGCGTCAAGCTTTCGCTTAGTCTCGCTGTGCTGACCAAATATACCTACGTTCGCAGATTGGTATATTCGCATAGTTTGGCAAAGAGCTATCGGGCCTGCACGTGTGAGCATCGTATGGTTCTGTAGTCTGTGTGCGCGCCTGCAGGGGCTAGATGCGGCAAGGCCTTTGGTAACAGTACAAGCGAGCACTGGTGCTCTCAGGAAGTACGCAGCTAGAAACAAAGGTGTCAGCTCGGCGCGGTCTTGGGTGTGGATAGGTTTCAGCTTACTTGATGACAAGCATCGGTGTATCTGCATGCACGCATATTCGGGGAGATGCAGTGGTAGAAGAAGCGCGAATTCGCGTTGTTTCAGCCATGGTTTCTTTGGGGTTTTACTGGAGCGAGGAGTTTCGATACGTGACCTGCGCTTGCGGGGCAGGGTCTTTCAGTACAAGCGATGTGAGTGAATCGATGGGACAGTAGATGTGCAGCACAACACGTGGAAGGAGGAAACCGTGCTAACTCGATGACTTGTGCTACACCGGTTCAGTATTATTGGTGTGTACTCCGGGGATGTGTAACAGCAGCTCTGCCGCGGAGAGTGGGAACAGGGAAGGGCCCGTATGGCCCTTATGGGCCGGCCAACACTCGAACACTGTGCTTGCGTAGATCCGGACGGGCGCTTGCACAAGAGGATGTCAAAACGGCAGCCCACGTAAAGCTATTAAGTAGCACATAAGGTGGAACTCGTAGTGAAGGCTTGTCATTCTGGTTTATCAAGAGTATTTAACCTGTTTTGCGTTTGAAGTAGGCGGGGCCTCCAAATGTGTTGCTGGTATTCCCTCAAGGCCGCAGTCTCCCAGCCACCAGCTGGTAGCGCCATTCACTAATGGGGGGCGATTGCTATGAAGCCCCTTAATCCACGTGAGTGCTATACCTTCCTAACAGCTAAACTTCCGTATCACCGGTGGTCTGTCAGCAGGAAGCAACTCGATGAGAACACAAGGTAAGTCAAATGCAATGAGCATTTTTGTGGTTGGTGGTGAGCGTGGGCGTCGTTTGCTTGTGCTGGTTGAAATCAGCTTTGTTTGCATGTAGGAGTATGTGCACTATTGGGCGGAAAGTTAGCGAGCTCCCATGAGTGTTCATCGTGGTCTGCGTAGCTTGTTTGCAAGTACGTATTCTCACGGTGTTGCAAAGCCTCTTCCGCTGTTCCTATTGCTCTCTGTTCTTGCAGGAAGTGTGCACGCAGTAGCAAGTTTATACATTTGTCACTTCCCTTGATACTGTTACAGTTGCGACTGATGACAAGAATTGATGCGTATGCGTCTGTGGGCAGAGTAATAGATTTGCCTTATGAGAAGTAGGAATTCGTTTTGCATTATCACTGAGCCTCTTTAGCCCCTACTGTAGCAGGGTCTTTTGATACGCGATATGCTTTTGTCAGACAGGGCAGATATAGCAAATGATGTCGGCGATTGGCTAGGCCATATTTGTTGGCGTTGTTCGGTGGAAGGGTAGAGTAGCAAAGCGCGGACCGCTTCCGACGCCGCGGGCAGCATGGCATGTGTAAACGTTCATGGCGCTTGCAAAAAATAACGCGGAATCTGTAACGCATTCCACAGCACCGGGTAATACAAAAGGAAGCCAAACCTCTAGCGACGGTTGATGCTTGCCGTATGGCTAGAGTAACTGAACTTTGGTGCGTCCTCAATGCGTGCCGCCTACAAGCATGTCGCTCATTTTCGTTCGAGCTTGACACCTCGTACGACACTGTTCGCAGCACTCCAGATGCTAGTCAGAGGCACGCAATATGCAGGCCTTCACTTTGCATGCGCTGGATACCTCCGAAACGTGCTGGGTTGGCTTTCTGAGCAGAAGCGAACAACTTGAGAAGGACCCTTCGGGTGCAGCCAGCCGCATCGTTTTGAATTTGGTATTAAGCTTTGGCTTGGCTCGGTTGGCCTCGTTGAAAGCAGCTCCTCCAGCCCATAGATGTATACGCAATGTATGGCTAAGAGTTAGGGCTTCTGCATGCGTGCGCATCATAAAATTGGGTATTTCTCCTAAGTGCGCTGACGGGTTTAGTGCAGAGTAGCCTTCTCTGAAATTGCGATCACGTGCTGGTCTTGCCAGAGAGTAAGCACATGGTTAGCTCCCAGGGCTGCGAAGAAACAAAGCGTTCTGAGCTCGAACAGTTTTCAGTCTGTCTAATGGGTACAACGAAATTTCATCTTCTTGACGCGATTGGTCAAGTTGCTGCCATTGACGCCTTCTTAGGCGAGGCACGGGTGCGCCTATAGGCGCTTGTAGATTTCTGGAGCTGCACGTAGAGGAGCTGTAGGGCCCTCTTGTGGCTATAACCTTGTTTGACGTTGGCTATTACAGGCATGCTGGGTTGGGAAAAGCGACCTGCATTTCCCAGACGGAGTGTCGCTTGGTAGATGACATCAGCTAATTGACGAGGCGGTATATGTGAAAGCCATATGTGGTTGGAGAGTGCTGTAACTACGCGGGGGCTTGGAGCGTGCGCTAAAGGCTCCATAGCATTGAGGGTCAGCTGGGTTATGTGTGATGGCTGTTGTTCTGGAACGACAAGAATAGCGAATGCCGAGCAGCCCCCGAAGGCGCCAAGGACACAAGTTATGTACGTCCGCTTGGCGCCTGCGTAACAAATAGCAGAACCCGGAACTCGTTGGGCAGCCACTGGATAACACAGACGAACGGGGAGCAAGCAACGCAGGTGGATGTTTCTTCACTGGCAAGAATACTTAGCTTGCTTTTTGTGTGTGGCAGGTTGGCCCTATGACTGTGGTGCTCCTTTTCGTTCGAGCTTGGAATTTCACAGCAAGCAACTGATAGCAGTGCAACAGAGGAAAACGGGAAGCGGACGCTGGGCCTGCACGCGCTTAATGTCTCCAGAATGTCTGCAACGTCTACACGCACCGTTGTTCTTGCAGAAGGATGCGGCAAACACCGAAAAACACGCCCCGGGCACCCAGCTGCATCGTCTGGCAATTCGCGTCAAGCTTTCGCTTAGTCTCGCTGTGCTGACCAAATATACCTACGTTCGCAGATTGGTATATTCGCATAGTTTGGCAAAGAGCTATCGGGCCTGCACGTGTGAGCATCGTATGGTTCTGTAGTCTGTGTGCGCGCCTGCAGGGGCTAGATGCGGCAAGGCCTTTGGTAACAGTACAAGCGAGCACTGGTGCTCTCAGGAAGTACGCAGCTGGAACCAAGAATGTCTGCTCGGCGCGGTCTTGGGTGTGGATAGGTTTCAGCTTACTTGATGACAAGCATCGGTGTATCTGCATGCGCGCATATTTGGGGAGATGCAGTGGTAGAAGAAGCGCGAATTCGCGTTGTTTCAGCCATGGTTTCTTTGGGGTTTTACTGGAGCGAGGAGGTTCGATACGTGACCTGCGCTTGCGGGGCAGGGTCTTTCAGTACAAGCGATGTGAGTGAATCGATGGGACAGTAGATGTGCAGCACAACACGTGGAAGGAGGAAACCGTGCTAACTCGATGACTTGTGCTACACCGGTTCAGTATTATTGGTGTGTACTCCGGGGATGTGTAACAGCAGCTCTGCCGCGGAGAGTGGGAACAGGGAAGGGCCCGTATGGCCCTTATGGGCCGGCCAACACTCGAGCACTGTGCTTGCGTAGATCCGGACGGGCGCTTGCACAAGAGGATGTCAAAACGGCAGCCCACGTAAAGCTATTAAGTAGCACATAAGGTGGAACTCGTAGTGAAGGCTTGTCATTCTGGTTTATCAAGAGTATTTAACCTGTTTTGCGTTTGAAGTAGGCGGGGCCTCCAAATGTGTTGCTGGTATTCCCTCAAGGCCGCAGTCTCCCAGCCACCAGCTGGTAGCGCCATTCACTAATGGGGGGCGATTGCTATGAAGCCCCTTAATCCACGTGAGTGCTATACCTTCCTAACAGCTAAACTTCCGTATCACCGGTGGTCTGTCAGCAGGAAGCAACTCGATGAGAACACAAGGTAAGTCAAATGCAATGAGCATTTTTGTGGTTGGTGGTGAGCGTGGGCGTCGTTTGCTTGTGCTGGTTGAAATCAGCTTTGTTTGCATGTAGGAGTATGTGCACTATTGGGCGGAAAGTTAGCGAGCTCCCATGAGTGTTCATCGTGGTCTGCGTAGCTTGTTTGCAAGTACGTATTCTCACGGTGTTGCAAAGCCTCTTCCGCTGTTCCTATTGCTCTCTGTTCTTGCAGGAAGTGTGCACGCAGTAGCAAGTTTATACATTTGTCACTTCCCTTGATACTGTTACAGTTGCGACTGATGACAAGAATTGATGCGTATGCGTCTGTGGGCAGAGTAATAGATTTGCCTTATGAGAAGTAGGAATTCGTTTTGCATTATCACTGAGCCTCTTTAGCCCCTACTGTAGCAGGGTCTTTTGATACGCGATATGCTTTCGTCAGACAGGGCAGATATAGCAAATGATGTCGGCGATTGGCTAGGCCATGCTTGTTGGCGTTGTTCGGTGGAAGGGTAGAGTAGCAAAGCGCGGACCGCTTCCGACGCCACGGGCAGCATGGCATGTGTAAACGTTCATGGCGCTTGCAAAAAATAACGCGGAATCTGTAACGCATTCCACAGCACCGGGTAATACAAAAGGAAGCCAAACCTCTAGCGACGGTTGATGCTTGCCGTATGGCTAGAATAACTGAACTTTGGTGCGTCCTCAATGCGTGCCGCCTACAAGCATGTCGCTCATTTTCGTTCGAGCTTGACACCTCGTACGACACTGTTCGCAGCACTCCAGATGCTAGTCAGAGGCACGGAATATGCAGGCCTTCACTTTGCATGCGCTGGATACTTCCGAAACGTGCTGGGTTGGCTTTCTGAGCAGAAGCGAACAACTTGAGAAGGACCCTTCGGGTGCAGCCAGCCGCATCGTTTTGAATTTGGTATTAAGCTTTGGCTTGGCTCGGTTGGCCTCGTTGAAAGCAGCTCCTCCAGCCCATAGATGTATACGCAATGTATGGCTAAGAGTTAGGGCTTCTGCATGCGTGCGCATCATAAAATTGGGTATTTCTCCTAAGTGCGCTGACGGGTTTAGTGCAGAGTAGCCTTCTCTGAAATTGCGATCACGTGCTGGTCTTGCCAGAGAGTAAGCACATGGTTAGCTCCCAGGGCTGCGAAGAAACAAAGCGTTCTGTGCTCGAACAGTTTTCAGCCTGTCTAATGGGTACAACGAAATTTCATCTTCTTGACGCGATTGGTCAAGTTGCTGCCATTGACGCCTTCTTAGGCGAGGCACGGGTGCGCCTATAGGCGCTTGTAGATTTCTGGAGCTGCACGTAGAGGAGCTGTAGGGCCCTCCTGTGGCTATAACCTTGTTTGACGTTGGCTATTACAGGGATGCTGGGTTGGGAAAAGCGATCTGCATTTCCCAGACGGAGTATCGCTTGGTAGATGACATCAGCTAATTGACGAGGCGGTATATGTGAAAGCCATATGTGGTTGGAGAGTGCTGTAACTATGCGGGGGCTTGGAGCGTGCGCTAAAGGCTCCGTAGCATTGAGGGTCAGCTGGGTTATGTGTGATGGCTGTTGTTCTGGAACGACAAGAATAGCGAATGCCGAGCAGCCCCCGAAGGCGCCAAGGACACAAGTTATGTACGTCCGCTTGGCGCCTGCGTAACAAATAGCAGAACCCGGAACTCGTTGGGCAGCCACTGGATAACACAGACGAACGGGGAACAAGCAACGCAGGTGGATGTTTCTTCATTGGCAAGAATACTTAGCTTGCTTTTTGTGTGTGGCAGGTTGGCCCTATGACTGTGGTACTCCTTTTCGTTCGAGCTTGGAATTTCACAGCAAGCAACTGATAGCAGTGCAACAGAGGAAAACGGGAAGCGGACGCTGGGCCTGCACGCGCTTAATGTCTCCAGAATGTCTGCAACGTCTACACGCACCGTTGTTCTTGCAGAAGGATGCGGCAAACACCGAAAAACACGCCCCGGGCACCCAGCTGCATCGTCTGGCAATTCGCGTCAAGCTTTCGCTTAGTCTCGCTGTGCTGACCAAATATACCTACGTTCGCAGATTGGTATATTCGCATAGTTTGGCAAAGAGCTATCGGGCCTGCACGTGTGAGCATCGTATGGTTCTGTAGTCTGTGTGCGCGCCTGCAGGGGCTAGATGCGGCAAGGCCTTTGGTAACAGTACAAGCGAGCACTGGTGCTCTCAGGAAGTACGCAGCTGGAACCAAGAATGTCAGCTCGGCGCGGTCTTGGGTGTGGATAGGTTTCACTTTACTTTATGACAAGCATCGGTGTATCTGCATGCACGCATATTCGGGGAGATGCAGTGGTAGAAGAAGCGCGAATTCGCGTTGTTTCAGCCATGGTTTCTTTGGGGTTTTACTGGAGCGAGGAGTTTCGATACGTGACCTGCGCTTGCGGGGCAGGGTCTTTCAGTACAAGCGATGTGAGTGAATCGATGGGACAGTAGATGTGCAGCACAACACGTGGAAGGAGGAAACCGTGCTAACTCGATGACTTGTGCTACACCGGTTCAGTATTATTGGTGTGTACTCCGGGGATGTGTAACAGCAGCTCTGCCGCGGAGAGTGGGAACAGGGAAGGGCCCGTATGGCCCTTATGGGCCGGCCAACACTCGAGCACTGTGCTTGCGTAGATCCGGACGGGCGCTTGCACAAGAGGATGTCAAAACGGCAGCCCACGTAAAGCTATTAAGTAGCACATAAGGTGGAACTCGTAGTGAAGGCTTGTCATTCTGGTTTATCAAGAGTATTTAACCTGTTTTGCGTTTGAAGTAGGCGGGGCCTCCAAATGTGTTGCTGGTACTCCCTCAAGGCTGCATTCTCCCAGCCACCAGCTGGTAGCGCCATTCACTAATGGGGGGCGATTGCTATGAAGCCCCTTAATCCACGTGAGTGCTATACCTTCCTAACAGCTAAACTTCCGTATCACCGGTGGTCTGTCAGCAGGAAGCAGCTCGATGAGAACACAAGGTAAGTCAAATGCAATGAGCATTTTTGTGGTTGGTGGTGAGCGTGGGCGTCGTTTGCTTGTGCTGGTTGAAATCAGCTTTGTTTGCATGTAGGAGTATGTGCACTATTGGGCGGAAAGTTAGCGAGCTCCCATGAGTGTTCATCGCGGTCTGCGCAGCTTGTTTGCAAGTAAGTATTCTCACGGTGTTGCAAAGCCTCTTCCGCTGTTCCTATTGCTCTCTGTTCTTGCAGGAAGTGTGCACGCAGTAGCAAGTTTATACATTTGCCAACAAAATAAGTTGGAAAAAATGGGAGGCAAGCTCTCGGCCTGCACGCAGTTGAGGATCCCCCAGCGTACTAAACATTGTGGTTGTCGTTAGTCTTTGAAGAGGCAGCAATTTGACAAAGCGATCGCATGCAAACAGCTAAAACGTTTGGCATTACGAACGCGCAAGGCCCGATTGCCGTCACCAAAGCCTACGTGGAAAAATGCTTGTTATTTAGCATGAGTAAAATATCTCTCTTCTGGAAAAGTTTTTATCCCATTTGCCATGCCAACAAAAACCGTTTAGAGACGCACCCGGTATGCAGCGCGTCTGCATTGTTTTACATTTGGGAATCAACTGCAAGGCTGTGAAATATGCCAAAGCACACGTAGTATTGACTGTCAGCCCACTTCTATATGGTAGCCGCTGTTCGGCAGACAAGGCGACGGCCGGGATGTCCCCCCAAATGTGTCCAGCGCATGCTGCGCATAGCCGCTTGATGATTGCACAAACCGCGTATCCTGTTGCTTACCTTCAGCCTAATGGCTAGGGCAAACGAAAAGGCGACTTGCTGCGCCGGCGGGTGTGCCTAGCTCTGCAATATTAAGTATACTATTTTGCGTCCTGACAAGGCGCTGTTTACGGTCGTGTTATTCAAATTTGTCTGCGCTAGGTAACACACGGGTCAGTGTTGATCTGGCTTCTGAATTGTAGGCGGAGACACACAAGAAAGAGGCCCCATGCGTGCACAAACGGGATATCGCCTGAACCGTTTGAGCACTTTCGATTATTGTTGCTTTTAGAAAAGGACGCGATTTGACAAATACGCCCCCAGCAGCCAGATGCATCATTGTGCAGTTACTGTAAACCTTGGGGTTGGTTCGTACGCATCCGCTCGGCATCTGTATGCTGAGTACTTGGCGGCAAGGAGATGCATCATAGGATCTTGTACTTCGTGTGCGCACGCGTGAGGGCGCGACGCGGCGACTGCCCCTGTGGTGTTGCGATCGCCCGATGGTGTGGCCAGGAAGTATGCAAATAAATAGCCGCCGTAGGTGCGGATATGCGAATCGCTTCGGGATCCCAACACCGTGCAGAAAATTGGAATTCCCCGGACCCAATTCGTCTTTTTGGTGCAGTTGTAGGTAGAATTACCTACAGCTGTGCCGAATTTGAAGACCACCATTTTCTGTAGGTCGCATGGCACTTGGGTAAAACAACGCTGGGCCACCCGCTCACTCTGAAGCTACGGGGTGGCGCAGCGAAGCGGAATGCGTTGGGGGGTAAGGTGCCTTAGTCGACGAGATAGGTCGCGCTGTTTTGTTTCCTGACTAGGTGCACGTTATGAATGTGCAGGCTGGTGTCTTTCGCGTTCTGTATCTCCTGTAAAAGCGCTGCAGCATAGTAGATATTGAAAGATGGGAAGAAGGGCCTTGGTCTGCCCTGGTGCAATGGCCTCGGTTGGGCAGGGATGCCGCATGCAGGCAGCGGCATCGCTTTCCAGTTGTTCCTGAGCTTGAGCATTATTCAGGTGCCATTGTGAATATCAGTTTCGTATTCCGAAACAGAAACCTGGCAGGAGGCTAGGCCTCCTGATATGTTTCGAGTTTCATGAACATATTCGATTGATGCTGGTCTTCCATCAAGAGGCCATTCGACAAGGAAGTCCTGTTCACGCAGCTGCACTGTTGCGCAGGTAGTATTGGACTTGGGCTTGGAAAGCCAGTTTATCGTACGGTTATATAGTTTTGTGTGCGCTCGCGTGCGGGCATGGTGCGGCGAAGCCTTCTCGGGTGTAGCAATAGCGCGCTGTTTTGGCCAGCAAGTATGCACATTGTTAAATATCAGAGCTCCGGACATGGGAAGCATTGATCAGTGCAACGCCCCTAGGCCAAACCTAAATATGCAACCCCTAGAGCAAATTCATATCCCTGGCGGTGTTGTAGGTGCTAATACCTTCCAGCTAGCCTGAATGTAGGGTTGCATGCGCATCCCTATGCATGCACGCATGTGGATTTGCTGTTGGGGTAAAGGCCAGAGCTTGTTTGGCGTTCACATACTATTCTTTGGTTGCTACTATGGCGAGACGGTTGGGCACGCCGCTTGCTAATGTAAGTATACGCAATGTTTGTTTTATGACTTGGAAGCTTGCATATGGGTTCATCGTTCTTTTATACAGGTTGTTTGCCCATGCGTGCTGGAGCATTTTGGCGAAGCTCGTTCTAGCCTTGCGTTCCGGCGCTGTCCTGTTCAGCAAGTATGTACATAATTAGCTGCCAGCCTTGGTGAGGTGAGGAAGGTTTAGCAGCTGGAGTAGTTTGATAGCACGTCTGAAGCTCGTAAGGCCGCTTTATCATGTAAGCGTGATGCGACGCTTCAGGCTGTATGATTGCAGGCATTGACGCCTATGCTCTTGGATGCTGTAGATTTCTGGCGTTGCATGATTACCGGGAAGTCGCTTTGCTTTAATTTTGCGCTTCTGCGGTATGGACTGATGTCGAGCCTTCGGGGGCGAGACCTGCATTCGCGAGACAGAGCCCTGCATTACAGTCGGTACCAGCCATCCCGCCAGGCAGTATATTCGCACCACGGTACGCGGTAAAAGGAGTTGAAGAATGGGTGCTGCTTTCTGTCAGACGTTTAGTACCATGGCAGATTAGCTCAGCTACGGACGATGGTAGTGTTTCGGCCAAGTAAAAGAATAGCGAAGGCCAAGTCCCATCCTGCACAGCGCCCAGCGAGGTCTTTTTGTATCCTCCCGGGGCTTGACTCGAAGATAATGCGGAGCCCGTATTCCATTGCGAATATATTGGGTGGCACCGACGAGAGCTGGGAGGGCGCCTGCGCCTGCTTCTCCTCAGGCTACATGCAGCTTATGAAGGCGCCGCTGGCTGCCTTTCGAGCTCGATTTTTTGCAGAATAGCTTTGAGAAAACATGGGAGGCAGGCACTCGGCCTGCACATTCCTGATGCCTTCCACATGTGATGAACGCTCCCGTAGGCCTTGCAACGTGAGGAGGGCCCTCAGAGATGCACTATACAGCCAGCTGCATCGTTCCAGTCCATTTGTCCGTGTTGAACACAGCCTGGAGTATTTGGCTGCGACTTAAGTATTTGGCTGCGGGCTAAGGGACTGAAGACTGGAAGTAAGTGAACGTATTGTGTTGTTATGTAGTTTGTCTGCGCGCAGGCGCATGTGCTTAGCGGCGAAGTGTTCTTTGGCGTTCCAATCACGCGCTGTTTTGGCCAGAAAGTATGCGCAAAAGTGGTTGCCGGATGTGCGGAGATAAGAATCGTTAAGGTGATGGAACTGTTTGCAGCGAGTTTGAAGCCCCACGAAGCATGGCTTATCTTGCGGCGGCTCTTGGTACCATTCCATTCCAGATTGTATGATTCAGCAATGGATTTGTGTGCGCATGCAGGCGGAATGATGAAATTGCAGGCTGGGGAAAAGTAGAAGCTCCTTTATGTTAGCCGTGCCCTTGTTTGGTATTGAGCTGGCGGGTGTGTATATACGGCGTGGGCGTGAGAAAAAGTCTGCCACTAGGAACAACGCCGGTGTATGGGTCAGCAAAATTATGTGAAGCGCAGCACCTAGTAGAAGGAAGCAGTATCTTGTTCATCAATGCTGTCTAACGTTAGGCGGCATTGAAGGCCAGCCGGATAGCCAAGTTATGCTAGATGGCAGCTGTTCTGTAGAGGACGGGAATAACGAATGGCAGGCTGCCCCCCCAACATGCAAGCGGCAGGAGCAGCGTATATCCGCCTGCCGCCTGCTCTACAAACATGGAGCTCACTGTGTATCTATTAAACCTCAAAAGCGCGGAGCTGACGGTGAAGGCGGATATGTCTGGTTCGTGCTCTGGCGGGTCCAGACTAGCCGTTTGGTACGCGGTGCGGATGCATGGCTTGAATGCTTCATTTGTTTTCTCTCTATCTCGGTAGCGCACAGCAAACTTTTGGATGCACACTGAACAGAGTAGACAAAGGCCAAAGGGAAGCAAGCAATCTCTTTCCATGCACTGGACCTCACCTACGCCTCTCGAACACCCTCGGTTGTATTTGTTCTGCCCTCAAGGAGCGATTCGCCAAGGCAACCCAATGCAGCCAGCTGGATTTTTGTGCAGCTGCCCTGGCTCAGGCTTGGCTCGCCATAGGTGGCTGCAGCCAACCCCGGCTGTGAGTGAATGTATACAGGGTGTCTGGTCTCGAGGTAGACTTCCTGGGCGTGTGAGCATCGGACGGTGCTGCGATTTGCATGAGCTCGTGTACAGACGTCTGAAGAAATTCTCTTTGGTGTCGCAATCGCACGCTATTTTGGCCAGGAGGTATGCACACAATTGTGTCACAGTTCTGCAGTTATGCGAATAGCTGAGTAGGTTGAACAGCCTACTGCACGCCTGTAAGGACTCAAGCAAATTTATGTATGGGATGCGATTTTGGGTGATGCGACCTTCCAGGCTGTATGATAGCATGCATGGGCGTGTGTCTCTTTGGGTGCATATTTGCACCTTGGGGAGGCAGGCGATCTCTGTTTTCTTCAACTAGGAGCTTCTTTGATTTCTGTTTAGGCGAGGGGTTCCGATACGCGATGCGCATTTGGTTGACAGCATCTAAACTTACACGCGATCCTAATCAATTGGTGAGGGAGTATAGGGGCGGGGCAATACGCGTTACCAGAACGCTGCAGTTGCGGGATGATTTGTGCCAATCGTTAAGTAGCGTATGGGTGGGTAGCCCTGCTATGCAGAATGGCAAATAGTCTACAGATAGCGGGAATATGGAATGACACCGAATGGAGGACCGCAACCAAGAGGGGCTCTGCGGACCGGCGTGGCGTTTGCACAAAAGAGCACAAAGCCTGCGGCTAATTGTGATGCTACTATTGGGGGAGACAGAAGGCAAAGCTATCACTGTACTCGGGCGTTTCTGTGTATGGTTGCGGTCTGCACAGGCCATTTTACCGTTCGACTTGCATTTTTTTTGCGCAGGGAGTACGCGCAACAAATTCATCTACCAGGCTCTCCTACAGTTGCCCTGCATGCATGTATATATATATATATATATATATATATATATATATATATATATATATATACGGATTTGCCGCAAAAGGCTCATTCTGCTTTAACTGTTCTCCTGCCTGGTTGTGACTGCGGGATGGCGCTTCTATATAAGTTAGTTGTCAGCGACGCAGAGTCCCGCATTACGAATGATGCCCAGACGAGGTGCAACAGCTTATCTGCAGCCCAGTAATTGGCAGACGGAAGTAGCAACTACGTGGTGATTTGTGTCGAGCGCTCAGTAGCTCTGGCGGTTACCCAGCTTATTTATGGTGCCACTTGCCCTACGGGTAAAAAGGACGATAAAAGGGCAGGACGTATCGGAAATCGATCTCACCACAAACCATTTACCTGTGCATGGCATTAGTATAAATGGATGCAAAATCCGTAGCTCCTTGCATAGCGAGTGGGCAACACAGAAGAATAAGTGACTCATACGACGCACTGATGTTTCTCGTTAGGCGAGATTAGTTCAGCTGTTTTGTCTTCGAACCAGATGCAACCCACGATTGGGCCGCTGATATTATCCCGAGCCAGCGATTTCGCGAGGTGCCTTCCTGCTCCTCGAAGATATCTGACTCTGTTCGGTCTTCCCAAAGGACTCGATTTGACAAGGATGACCCTGCCGCCCGGTAAATCTGTTTGCAGGCGAGGCTATTCTTGCTCATTGTTCGCTTGAACTGGCTGCACTCAGCACCTTCTGCTCGTGTAATAAGTATGCGGAGTACTTGGCAGCAGGCTAAGAAACCTGCACGGGTGAGCATCGTGCGGTTACGCTAATTGCGTAGACGCGTGTACGAAGACACGTTGGCGAAACCTTTTCTAGCTTTGCCATATTTCGCTCTTTTGGCCAGAGAGTATGCGCATAATAAATAGTTCAACAGTTTACAGTTTGTAGCAAGCCCGAAGCAGGCGAAGCAAATGCATCATCCTGGCGTACTTGTGGGAGCACTTAGGCTTTAGGCTGCTTGGCGGTATCCATAGGTGCATATGCGAATTAATCCTGTTTTGCGGAATTGTACAAAACTGGGTGAAAAGAACTAAAAGATACTTTGGAGTGTTCTAGTGTGGCGGTGGGTCCTACGACCCTTGTGGATTTACGAGAGCGTTGCATCAACAGCCACGACACTGAACCGGCAAGGCAGTTTATGTGGTGGACAGGACGTGGTATGACAAAACAATTACAACTCGGTGGATTTCGTTCAGACTTATTGACGTTCAGGGCCACCATATGTAATAGAAGCTGTAGTGCGGAGGACAGGAATAGGAAATAACAGGCCGCGGGCTAAGAACCAGTACGAGTTGTGTAGTTTTCATGGTGCTTCCACAAACGCCTACGTAATCTATGACTCGTTGTGTAGCTACTGAGTGGGAAAGAAGGGGCAACCTAGTGTGCATGTCGGTATTTCTTGAATATGTAGGCCATCTATGTTGTAGATTGCTCTTGGATAATACTCCAACCTAGCTGACAGGGATGAATGGGAAGCAGGCAACCGCTGGGAAAGCGTGGGATGCTTGCTAGGTATCTGGAGCAGTTTTCTCGTCCTTGGCCCTCCAACCAGAAGCATTAGAACAAGGACGCAGAACTCTCCCAGCTGCATGTCCGTGCGGCTGCTGCTGAACTGAAGTTTCCTTTGCATGCCCCCTTCCCACTCTGATCCGTCTGATAGTAGGCGTATACGCGGTGCTTTGTGGACACTTGAATGCGCGGACACGGGGGGTTCACTTAATTTATGAGTGCGGTCGCGGGCTCGGTGTGCCAAAGCTGTCGCAAGCGTTACGATCGGGTGCTGTTCGGACCAGCAAGTATGTATATAATTAGCTGCCAGATGTGCCGAGATGCGAGGCGCTTATCATGTCTAACAGCTGGCGGCAGCTACGGAACACTGGTTATAATTTTTTTGCTGGCGCAGCTGTGGGTACGGTTACGTTCCAGGCTTTCTGATTGGAGGTATGGATTTATATATGCCTGCATGCACACATGTGGAGTTGGGATGTGACGAGCTAGATATCACACGAAAAATATTGATGGCACCCTACGAAAATTGCCAGCAGCAAATGAGAGGACGCACGTTGTGCGCATACGTAATGCTTCTTCAGCGATGTAAGCATTTTAGGCCGTCGTTGCTCTTACAACAAGCAGTACTTGGAGAAGAATGCTTCACGCAGCAAGCTGCATTCTACGACTGGGAACTCATGAAAGGTTTCAAAACCCGTTCCGCCTGATTATGCAGGAATACGGAATAATTTTGATGGAGCTGGGAAAATACACGTGGGAGCGTCATAAGGTTATGCACTTTGTGTAAGCGCGTGCAGGAGTTCGCTGTGGCCGAGCCCTTCGTTGTGTTGCAATCCCGCGATGTTTTCGCCAGCAGGTATGCGCATAATTAGCTGCCACGGGTGCGGATATGCGAAGTGTTTGGCAGCGCAAACTGTTTATAGCGAGTTTCAAGCACCCAAAGATATCGTCATTGTTGGCCGCGGCTATTGCTACGTTCCAGATTGTATGGGAGCAGTAATGGATGTGTCTGTGCACCAGTATGCATTTGTGGACTTTCGGCGTGGGAAGAGGAAGTTCTGTTTGTTGAAGGATTGATCTTTTTTATCTGCTTGTGCGCGGTGTTACGATACGCGGCATAAAGCGTTTTGCGTTACAAACAGAGGCCGGCATTTAAAGGGATGCCCTTGAACTGGTAAGACAATCCATGTGGAGCGAATTACGTGTTAACAAAAGAGACACTGCATGGCAACGTTTAGTACCATTGACGGCCAGCCTGGCTTTTTAAAATGCCAGCTGTTATGCGGATGACCGGAACAGGGAATGGCAGGCTGTCTCCAGAAGCGTGACAAACACGGGGTGTGTAGACCGACGTGACAAACGCCACGCTTGTGTACACGAAGAAAATGGACCTCATTGTGCAGCTGTTTGGTAAAACAACGGAAGGTGGAGCTTCCAGCTGAGGGATGTGGTTCTGGTTCGACAAGATCATTCAAGCTATTTTGTGTTCAGACTACGTGATATCAGTGCATGCTTAACTACGATTTTGGTCTAGCTCGGTGTATCAAGCCGAAGTGTTGGTGCATCTAGAAGAGCACGGGAAGCAGGGCCTCGGGCTGTACGCACGTGTAGCATACTGAACGCCGTGAGCAGCCTTCAATTTTGTTGATCATCCACCAAGCAGCGATTCAGCAAGGGCCCCCCATGCCCACAACAGACTCGTTGTACTGGCGTTCTTGAGCTTGGGTTTAGTTCTCCTGCTCTGGCAGATAAGCTCCTTCTGCCAGTGTGAGTATACAGAGCAACTGGCAGTGAGCTAGGGAGGGCTGCGTGTGTGGCCACCGTGTAGTTCTGTTGTTGGTGTCCACGCCTATGCGTAGGCAGTGTGGCGACGCGCTTTCTGGCGTGCGATGACTCTGCTGTGCCCAGCAAGTGTGTGAAAAAGCACCTGCCACGAAGCCTTTAACGTGCCGACGTGTTCAAAGCAAGCTTTACCCACTTGAAATAAATTCACATTGTTGGCTCAGCAGTGGGTATCATTACGAATCACTGTCCCTGATGGAAAACATGGGTTAGCATGCGAACGCATGAACTTCTGTTGTGTTGCAATTCACGGATATGCATAGGCGCCTCTTCCTTTACGCGTATTCTTAGTTAGTTGCAACGTTGGCTGCGTGTTTCGATATGCCATATGCATTTGGGAAACAGAGTCTGGCACTACAAACGACTACATGCATAGCAAGAAGGAGCAGTGGTAACACGATCAATTTGATCAAGCGGCTCGTACAAGTGAAGGCGAGCTCGGGGTTCCATGCTGGCAGTTGTTCAGGGGAGAACTAGCTTAGCGAAGGGCGGAACCCTGCCCAAGACTCAGACAACATCATTTCTACACATCATCTTGGCACTTGCGCGAATGCACACAAAAGCATTGTGAATATGCTGGGTAGCAGAAAACAGTTGGCATTTCATGGTGCAGTTGCGTGAATATGCGCAGGCAAGATTATATGAGCCGTTCTGTGACCGGAGTATGCACGGCTTATGAAAATGTTTGCCATTTTGGTTCGAGCACGGCATCTCACGGCAAAGAGCTGATAGCATTACAAAGTGGTAGGCAGCGCAGAATAGCAAGTGGGCCCTCGGTCTGCACACTCGGGAGGCCTGGCAGATGTTGTGAATAGGTTTGGTGCTAGGTGCGCTTCCACCGAAGAGCGCTTCGGCAGAAAGTCCGGATGCAGCCGGCTGCCTCGTTGTGCGCTTGGGGCTACGCTTGGGGTTGGTTCGGGAGAAATCGTCAAGACTAGCTGCGCCTATATGTGCGTGTATGCACAATAATAGGCATAAAGCTGGGGGCGTTGCACGCGTGAGCATCGTGGGGCTATGCAATTTCTGCAGGCCCATGCACTGCGGCGATGTAGAGAAGACTTTTCTGCCGTCACGATTAAGCACTGGTCTTCCCAGGAAGTGTGTAGATACTTAATGGCCATACTCTGTGGAAAGCGGAAGCGTTTAGCATCCCGAAGACTGATGAACACATATGAAGCATTCGAGGGAATGCTTATCGTTGTGGCGCGCTTGTGGGTGCTGCAACGTTCCAGCTAGTACGCCAGCAGCCACCAATGTATCGGTACATATGGGCAAACTAGTTGATTTGGAAAGTGAACCGAAGCTCAATGTCTTTTCTCTCGACCGTGCTCTTGTTTAGTAGGCTCTTGGAGCGGGTGCTTTGATACGCTGGATGCACTAGCAAAACAGCGTTTGGCATTACGAAGCATGCCCGTCACTGCATTGGTAAGGCAGTATTAAGCGACGCAAAGCATGGTAGGAAGAAGCAGCGACTACACGGACATTTGTGCCAAATATTTGGCAGTTGGACGGGTATCTAAGATGACAACTGCGCTGCTGATGGCACGAGTAGCAGCAGGCTGCCTGCGGCCTACAGTGTTGTATTCATGAGTTGTGTAGGTCCGCGTGGTGCGTGCATAGAAAAGAATGCACGGCCAGCAGTTCATGTTGTAGCTCTGGGGGAACACAGGAAGGACCAGACTTTGTGATGGGTCACAAAGAAGTGTGAATTCGCGAGGCGCTTACAGAGGGGGGAGGGCACCTTGTAGTGCAAATGGATGCGTGCGTTTCGCCGATATTAGTTAAGCTGGTTTGTGTTAAGACTAAACCCAGTTAATGAGTGCGCCGTCCATCTTCATTCGGGCACGGCATTGCGCTCTGTAGGTAGCACTCGAACGTAGTTGATAGAGGCGCATGGGAAGGACGCTGTCTGTTCGCACTCATTCGACGCCTCCTGAACGCTTTGAGCACTCTTCACTGCCAGTAGTCTGAAAAGAGGACGCTATCCTACAAGGTGGCCCCGTTACCCAGAAGCATCATATAATAGTTGATATTATTCTTGGAGTTGCTTCTTTGCCCTGCTTGAAATGAGCGCCGTGTAGCAGTGCGGTATATCAGGTCTTTCACCGCGAACTGAATGTGTGATCATCATGCATTTCCCTGCAAGGGGTTGGCCCCGTTATTTGAGCAGGAAGTATGCACATTATTACCTAACCACGGGTTGTGGAGGTGCGTAGTTCTCAGCGCCTGTCACAGTTTGTAACGACTCTGCTAAAGCGGAAGCAAGCGCAATCTATTGGCGCTTGTGGCGTGTGGAGTTCAGGCTGTCTAATGGCAGCCATGGTATTTGAGTGCTTGCAACCTTATGGAGTATCTCTTTGAAAAGGAAAATATGCTTGTTAGGCGCGACGGTGCTCTTGTTTGCTTTCCACTCGGGCGGGGTATTTGGATGCCCGACGCGTGTTTGCGAGGCAGAGTCTGCCAGGGGACTGGCGAGACAATACGTGCCCAGCGCAGTGTCTGCGCAGCGCAGTATCTCCGCAGCATAGTATCTGCGCAGCGAAGTATGTGCGCAGCGTAGTCTATGCGCAACGCAGCGCGGATCGACACAAAGCAGCGGCTATGTGGTAATTTGCATAAGCACTTTGAAAGCACTGTTGGGCGATTACACAGGCTGCGTGTGATGCCAGCTGTTCTTAGGAAAGCGAAAAAAGCGAAGCGCCTTTGGCCACCGACTTTACGGGCAGCACGAGGTGTGTCGAGCCTCATGGTGCTTGCACAAAAGCCACCCGGACGCTGCAGCTCATGGTGGAGTTACTGGATAGTATAGCAGAAAACGGTGCTCGTAATGCAAATGAGTGTTCCCGATTCAGCGAGACTAGTTGAGCTCCGTTACACTCGCAGTCGGCGCGGCGCACGCGCCATTCATTTTTCTTCGAGCGCGCTATATCTGAGCAAGTGCTGGTAACACTAAGCATTAGTACGCAGAGGCAAGCAGAAAGAGGCATTCGGCTTGCATACGCGTGATGCCTCTTGAGTGTCCTGAAGATCTTTGATTCTGTTTGTCTCTCTAACAGGAAGGTATTGGGCAACAACAACCGCTCATCCAGAAGCGTCGCTGTGCAGTTGACTTTCGGTTGGTTCGATTGGCACGGGTGAGTTCAGACTGGTCTAACGAAGCAACCATATAACGTCAGGCGCCTTGTATAGCGGCGGCTTGTATAGCTTTGCAGTTTATGTGTACGCCTGTACAGAGGCAGTTTGCCAGCGCCCTTTCTGGGGCTGCCTTCGCTCGGTGATGCGGCCAGGATGTACGCGCATAACAAGCTGCCAGCGGTTGCGGAAATGCGATGCGTTTATGAGTCGAACAGTTTGGATCGACTCTAAAGAATCCGAAGCAAATATTATCTTCTAGATTGTTGTGCCTGCTGTAACAGTTCAAGTTATGTGTTGGTAGGCATGGATGTGCATGCGAGTGCGCGAACGTTGTTGGACACGCAGTGCGACGAAATGACTAAGCATGTTTTTATTCGGTAGCAGCTGGAGGCGGGGAGGGATCTCTTCCCTCGATGACCGTTTTCTGGGCATAAGCCTGTATTGTGTAAGCCGCCAATGAATCAATGAAACACTTTGTGTGAAGTGCATCCACCATTGTTGGATTTCCGACACGAAGCTATTCGGCAAGAAATTGCCATGCTGCCAGCTGCCTCGTTGAAATGTTGGTATTAAGCTTGGGCTCGATTCCGCTGCTTTGCATGAAATCCGAAGATTGGCCGATGAACGTTTGAACAGCATGTGATTGCGAGTAAGGGGACATCCATGTGTGTGTGTTGTGTGGTTATGTACTTTGCATCAATGCGTCTAGGCTCGGTATGGCGAAGCCTTCTTTGGCGTTGCGATCCGGCGCTTTTTTTTTTGCAAGGTGGTGCGCAAGTAATTAACCGGCAGGGTTGCTGAAATGTGAGGCGTTTATCAGCTCGCACAGTTGGCAACAGGTCTAAATAACAGGAAACAAATGCATTTACTTGGCGCATTCGTGCCTACTGCTGGATTTGAGACTGGCGGCTGGTAGGGCCACTGGTGACGTTGCAATTTTAGAAGAATTAGTAGCTGGCTTGGCTTTAACTGCTCTTGTTTCTTGCATCTTGGACGATGTTTCAGCGTTATGATATGAGGCCTGCAAGAGGGAACCTGATATTACAAAGGTTATAAATGTATTGGTAACGCAGTGCCATTGCAGCCCAGTACGTGTAGTAGGAAGCGGCGACTACGCGGTGAATACTACCGAAGGCAATGGTTGTAGGAGTGGTAGTACTAGTAGTACTACTTCTACTACTACTAGCAGTAAGGGTAGGAGGAATAGTTGTCGGCGCCCACTTCCGTTGTGTATGATGGCCTCCCTCCTGCTGATGACAGCAATCGCGAGTCAAGGGCTGCGCCCGACACTGTGACCGCGGGAGAGTGTGCATCCGCATGAAGCTTGCACAAAGGATTCCAAGGCCAGCAGTGCGCTCTGTAGCTGCTGGGTAATAAAGGTGAATGCAAATCTCGAAGTGTAGGCATGTGCTTCTAGTGCATAGAAAAGAAGGAGGTTGCTTTGTTTTCGGAGAAGCTGCAGTCTCTAGATATGCCGTTCATTTTCCTCTGTGTTTGGTATCCCACGGCAATGTGATGACAGCACTCCAACCTAGTAGCTAGACGCAGACAGCAAGCAGACTCAGGGCTTCCTGTAGTTTTAGCCTGAACGACTCGAAGCGTTTTGTTTGTCATCCGCTCCCTACAACGGCCCTCCATGCAGCCTGCTGCATCTTTGTGCAGTTGGTATATGACCCTGGTTCGCTTGCTTGCTGGCTGGAATCACCCCTGTCTCTCGATGCATGTATGGCCGGTGCAGGCATGGGCAGCATGCGAAGGCGCGCTAGGAGAACTGGATTTGGGGGCATCGTGGGACGAAACATTTTGATATGTGCATGCTGGGCTGCGGTGTGGCGGAGCCTCTTCTGGCGTGGCGGCCCGGCTCTGTCTTGGCCAGAAAGTATGCACATAATTAGTTTCAAGAGGGGGGAGATGCACAGCGGTTAGCAGCTTGAGCAGTTTGCAAAATCCCTCGAGAATTTGAACCAAGCTCGTTTTCTTGAAACATTTGTGGGTACTGTTCCTTTGGAGACTAGTGGATGAAATCCGCGGATGTGTATTTGAGTGCCGGCCCATTTATTGTTCTGCAATGTGCAGACATGTAGGGCATCCTCGTAGCTCAGCCGTATTTCTACTGCGGCTGGGTGTTTCGATACGCGATGGGCGTTTGCGGGACGTAGGCTGGCATTATAAGACACCTGAGTGAATGATGCAGCTTATGGGCAACACAGTATTTAGTAAAAGGGAGCATCGACTGTGGGGGGGGTGTTAGCCGACGGTTAAGCGGAAGTGAAGGCCAGCTCGGTTGTTTGCGATAACAGGCGTTCTGCCCAGCACTGCGCTAGCGGACGTATGGTCGCGGCTAGCAATGCGACCAATATGCGTATATCGGCATGGAGCCTGCTCAAGGCAATGCCGAACTCGTCCTCGAGACGGCATTTTGCGAGTTCATGAGGTTGGGTAAGCTGTGTTACCGCCTTAGAAGTGGTTTAACCTCTTACCATGCTATGCCGCTGATGTCCCTTCGAGCTTCGCTTGACGTGCCACACCAGAGTGCTTACATTGCCTCTGCATAATCCAGCACGAGCGTGGCACATGGCGTATCAGCTCATGCGCATACCAAATCTTCTTCGTCTCCACACGCTTCGATTCTAACTGTCGTAAAAGCAGAACAGGCAAGGATGCAGCACACAGCCAGCGTCATGTTGCAGCTGGCGCCAAGCTTCAGCTTGCGGCCCGCTTGCCCTGATCGAAATTACCTGTCTTGCAGTAGGCGTGTAATGCAGTACTTACCTGTGTGCTAGAAAAGCTGCATTTCTGGCGGTCGTAACGATATACTGTTCGTTTTTGCGTGTGTATGGCCACGGTGTGGAGAAGGCCTTTCTGGTATTCCGATAGCGCGCTTCTGTGTTCAGAAAGTATGCCAAGAATCAGGTGATGATCACGCGGAGATGCGGGCACTGTTAGATTTGAGGCTGTCTCGTGGTAGAATGGGCTGTCTATGCAGGTGCATGCGCGCTTGTGGAGTTGTACTGTGAAGTGAATTATGGGCTTTTCTGGCTTCGCACTGCTCCCTGTTGAATATATAGGGAAAAGGCATGTTTGGTCATGCAACGTGCTTGTGCATTACAGAGTCTGATATTACTCACGATGCTATTGAGTTTGGGACTCAGTATAAGTGGAGCGAGAAAGGGGGCAGGATGAAGGAGAGTTGGCGCAGTGCATTCTTCCAAAGGTTAAGTAGTATAGAAAATCAGCCCGGCTACCCTTGATTCCCACCGTTTTACGGAGGACAGCAATTTGTTTGTGGTGGGTCACCGCCTGTAGTGCGACCAATGCCACACGTGTAAATCCACACTTGGCCCTTGCACAAAAAGGGATTCCGCAAAGCGTTGCTGTTGGTAGCACAAAAACAAAGCGCACTCGCAGCGCAGGCAGGCGTTTCGTATCCACCGGGATTAGGTAAGGTGCTTGGTATTCCGGGGACGCAAGTTATGGGTGGTTAACAGGCCAAATGATTTTCTTTCGAGCTGGGTACCTTCCGGAACAGTGTTTAGAACACACCATGGTTCCCTCCAGATCTTTTCAACACTGGCGATTGCGTTAGTAAGAACTCCTACACCAGTAAATCTCCTGCGGCTATCTGCGACGCTGCGCAGTTGGTACTAGGCTTGGGCTGGGTTGGCCTGCCGGACCTGGAATCAGCTGTCTCCCCATGCCCGTGTGCTCAGGAGTTGGTGGGGGAGTAGATCGTGTATGAGGAAGCTTCGGGAGATCACGGCGGGTGCGTGCTTACAGGGATTGTGAGGCGAGGGTTTTTCTGGCATTGCGATCCCGCCCTGTTTTGGATAGCAAGTATGCACACATTTAGCTGTTAGGGTTATGCAGATAAAAGGCGTTTAGCAGCTCAATCAAGCTCTAGTACAACACCCTGAGTGAGGCTTGTCGTCGTGAATCATTGGTGGATACTCTTGCGTTTCAGCTTGTAGGGGAGCAACCGTTGATACGTATCTGCGTGGGTTAGGACTCTTAACGCTGCAGCGTCAGGAGAAGTAGAAGCTACTCTTTTTCGGTGAGGCAGCTTATGTGGAGCGAAAGACAGGCTAACGCAAAGGAATGAACACGTAGAGGTTGGTGCCGAAGGGTCAGTACAGATGACGCCCAGACCGGTTATATTACACTAGAACCGTCGGAGGGAAGAGAGAAGTAGCGAAAGGTGGGCTGTGCCCTGCACTGAGGCGAACACAAGTTGTGTGGACGCGAGTGGAGCTTTCACAAAACAACGCAGAAAAGGGAGCTCCTTTTAGGATGTTTCGTAGCACATACGGAAGCGGAGCTCGTAGTGTGGGAGGGCGGTTCTAGTCCAGCGAGACTAGACAAGCTCTTTATATTCGGACAAGGTGCAGTCCGCAAATGTTTCACGTCGTGATCGTAGCTCGGCACCTCAGGGCAAGGCTCTAGGAGCACTCCAACACAATTGGCAGAGGAATATAGGAAACAGGCCCTTGTTATGCACGCAGGTGAAGTCACCTGGCCGCCTGAACGGTTTTAATTGTTGTTTGCCTTCCAAGAAGAAGTGATTCGAAAAGGGCCCCCCAAGCCAGCCAGCTGCATCGCTGTGTAGTTCGTACAAGGGTTGATCTTGGTTTACGTGCGCATGCTCAAACCATCCCCGGCTGCCGGTGTAGGAGTACGAAGTATTCTGGGGCGACCAAAGGCAGTTAGATGTGCAAGTTTCGATGGGGGACGCAGCTCGTGTACATGCGTGTCGGGAGGCAGTCTAAGAAAGCCTTCTCTGCAAATACAGTGTCGCACTCTCTTTCCCCAGGAAGTGTGCATACAGTTACAAATGCGCAGCGCTGCGGGGATGTGAAGCGTATAGCAACACTAGCAATTTGGCGCACATGTGACCCAACTGGAGCATAACCGCTTTGTTGGCGCAGTTGTGCGCTTACCTCGCAGATTTCATGCTGGCTTATGGAGAGCATGGATTCCCATCGGAATGCACGCATATATGTGAATTAGCATTATGAGGAATGCATCATCATTTCAATCGTGCTCATGCGTCGTTTCCACCGTGGCTGGGTGTTGCATACGCAGTATGCGTTTGTCAAAAAGCCTCTGCCGTTAGAAACGATATCGAGGAATTAGTGAGGCAGTTTATGTGCACGGAACTCCTTGGTAGAAGGAAGAAACAACCAACCAGTAACATCACATTCGACTTGCCTAGGTGCACGCTGTTTTGTTGATATGAGGAATAGCAAAATCGAAGCCGCGCTCAGTGCCCATTCACGGCTATTGTGTGTATAACTGAGTGGACGCTAGAAGAAAAGACGCGACCCCGGTAGCACAATTCGTTGCTGTTGGGGAGAGCACAGGAAAACACAACTGATAGTGCAAGTCGGGTTTGTCGCTCGGCGATGAGGTGGTTTGCTTTACGACTATGTGGACTATATGGATGCTGCATTTTCAGCTCGCCACCTCACAGCACGACGGCAGTGGAGCGCCAACCTAGTATCTGGAGGCAAATAGCATGCATGCCGTCTGCACACAAGTGATATCTCTCAGACGTATTGGCACTTTGGCTTGCTGTTGGTCTTTCGGGAAGACGGGATTCTACAGGGCTGCTGCATGCAACCAGCTGAAGCGTTTCCCACTTCATGCTAGTTGGTTTGCTTGCTTTGATTCAAATCAGTTCTTTTAGCCATTGTGCAAATGCGGATTATTTGGCGGTCACCTAGGGACTCTGGATGCATGAGCATTGCAGGGGTGCGTGGTTTGGTTACGCGCGGGTGCGGGGGCGCTATGGGAAGCTTTCTCTGGTGCTGAGATCGCACCCTGTTTTTCCAGGAAGTGCGCGCATGATTAGCTGCCGGAGATGCGGGGATGCTAAGCGTTTAGCAGCCCTAGGCGTTTGTACCACGCTCCTTACGCTCCCCTTGCGGATGCATTATTTTGGCACAGGTTTAGGATCTGTTGTGCTTCAGGCTGTCTATAAGTACAAATGGATGCGTCGATGAATGCCTGCATAGCTGGGGAATTGCAGTGTTAGCAGAAATAGGAACCAGCTTCGTTCTGGGGTGTCGTTCGTCCTCCTAGCCACTCGGGAGGAGCACGTTGCGAGAGATACGTGCATTGCAAAGTGTGTAAAAGGGTTGGGGAGGCAGGACGCAATATCGACTCTGCGGTGAAGTTTGCTAAATGCTCTGCACCGCTGGCGATTGGCCTGGTAATGCATGGTGGTACCTGCTGTACAGGAACCCGGCAAACCTGGAGGGCTAGATCCAGTGAACAGGGCGTCCAACATCGATTGTGCACACCCACATGCGGCTCACACTGAAGAACATGGGATCCATAAATCATTGTGTGGTGATTTGGCAGCACCGAATGCAGCAGCGCATGCAATGAGGACAACTGTTTCTAGTTATAAGGGATTAAACAGCCAGTTTTGCGTTCAGATTAGGAACACTTTGTCGGCATGTTACTTACTTTCGTTTGGCCTTGAAGCCCAGTTTCTGATGGATGGATAGCACAGTAGCTAATCGCGCATGGGCCACAGGACCTCCAGCGGTACGCAGGAGATGCCTATGCAGAATTTCGAACACTTCCAAGTGTTGCTGCTCTCCGACAAAAAAGCTGTTTTCCAAACGCGCATGCGCAGACAAACAGATTGCTGTGTGGCTGGTATCATGTTTGGGTTTATTCGCTTGCCCGCGTAGGGATCAGTTTTGTCTGCCGATGTGCGAATACGGAGTGTTTAATAACGGCAGCCCGAGGACGTAGATACATGCGCATCGTGAGGCTATGGAGTTCGTGTTCGTGCATGGACGGGGCGTTTGCAGCGAAGCCTTTTATGACGCTGCATAGTGCGCTGTTGCGACCAGGAAGTATGCACATCGTTAGCTGCCGTGCTCGCACAGACGCGAAGCGTTTAGTAGCTTGAAGAGTACCTAGGACACCTGAAGTAGTTTTGAAGAAGTGTCTATGTTTTGGGTCCGCTGGTGGGTATCAACCATTACTACACTTCAGGTGGTATGAGAGTTGGCAGGAAATCGCATGTGCATGGGGACGAATTAGTGGACTTTCAGCTTGGTATACAACAGGAGTGTCTCCAGTTTCGCCGTGATCTTGGCTATCTATGGATATGGAGTGTCTCGGCGTGCGGTATGCGTTTTCAAGGCAGAGCTTGCCACTGCGACCGATGCCTGTGCAGTTGCCAGGGAATATAGGTAGAGCGTAATAAGTGGCACGAGACACCAGCGGCAACGCAGTGTACCTTTCAAGGAAAAGGCTCAGCAGTACTGACGGCCAGTCTGGCCATGCATTCAGGCAGCTGTTCCATTGACGGCAAGAGTAGCGAATGGCGGTTAGCCGCCAACAAAGCTCCAGCACGAGCTGTTCACTTGCGCTTCGGGCGTGCACAAAGAAACCGCAGGATCTGTAGGCTATCGTGTAGTCGCTGAGGAACGGAAGAGAGCAGGGCTCCCACTTCAGGCGGGTATTTCCAGATCAATGGAATCAGTTAAGCCGCTTTGCTTTCAAAGTAGGCACGCCTTGCGGATGCATCAAGAATTGTGTAAGCTCTCACGGAGCCAAAGCTAACGCAAGCGCATCCTCATGCAGCAGTGTGCGTCGGTCTTGGCGAGATTAGGCATGCTGTTTTGTGTTTCGGGTAGTTGCAATTTGTCAACTCGTCATTTCTGTTCGAACTAACCAGCAGATGGCGAATGCCTAATAGGGCTAAACCATTGCGCTGAGAGGCAAAGGGGCGGCATGCCTTTGGTCACCAAGCGCATGGTGATTGCCAGATGTGGTGAAGGTCGTCGTGCATCATTGGTCTTACCAGATGGTTCAATCTATAAGAACGCCCCATCCATTCAATTGCATCCCTGTGCAGTTGCTCCTATGCTTGGGCTAAGTTCGCTTGCCTAGCGTGGAATTAGCTAGGTCTCACGATGCTCGCATGTGCAGTGTTTGGCGGCGAGGTAGAGAACCTGGATGTGAAAGCACCATCTTGCTTGTGTGCATGTGGCGAAGCCATCTCTGGCGTTGCGGTGTTGCGCGGTTTTGGCCAGGAGGTATGCACATAATTAGCTGCCGGGGTTGCATGGATGAAACGCGATAAGCACCTCTAACAACTTGCGGCCAATCAGCGGCACCTAGAGCCAATTCTTTTTCATGGTGCAGTTCCGCGTGCAAGTACATTTCAGGCTGTCGGCTGCTAGGCGTAGATGCATAAATGCATGTAAATTTGTGAACTTGCAGTATGAGGGGAGGCAGAAGCTCCCTTTACCTTTAAGCGTGCTCTTCTGCTGTATCTCCTGTTAGGGTGTGTTTCGACACCCGATGTGCATCCGCCAAGCGGAGCCTGAGAGTTCAAGCAACGACAGTGGATTCGTTAGGTTGTATATCTGCAGCGCAATACGTGGCAAGAGGGAACAGCGACTACACGGTGACTCCTGCCAAACGTTTAGCACAATTCACGTTTTGCCCGTTCTTGCATGACGCGATCTGTTCTACGCGAAAGGGCAGTAAGGGAGACAGCCGCGGTGGATGGGGGACTCAGCGCCACATTTGTAGGATTCCATGGCGCCTGCACAAACGAACAGGGGACCCGCAGCTTGCTGCTGTCATTCTCTAACACAAATGGCGGTGCAGAGGGTAGTGAAAGCAGACATGCCCGTGTATGTGAGGGCAGTTCAACTGTTTTGCGTTTGGCATAGGCCCACCTTATGAATGTGCCACTTCGTTTTCGTCAAGCTCGCTATGCCACGGCGGGGCAGTGATAGCTCTGCAAACTAGGAGATAGCAGGCCGTTTACCTGCGTGGAAGTGCTATGTCCCGGATACTTTGACAGTCTCGCGTTTTGTTGCTCTTCTCAAGGTCGGCAGCTCTACAAGCTTGCCCCGCACAGCCAGCTGAACTGCTTTGCAGTTCATACTAAGGTACGGCCTGATTCGCGTGCCCTGGCTGTCGTCTGGCCCGTTTGCTGATGACGAATACGGAGTATCTGGCGGTAACGTAGAAAACGTAGATGCGTGAGAATCGTGCGGCTGCGCACTTTGTTTGCTTGTGTGCGTATGCGAGGGCTTTGTGAAGACCCTGCCTTGCGTTGGCCTTGTGTGGTTTTTTGCCCAGGACGTATGCGCATAATAGGCTGGCCGGGGTGCGCAGATGCGGAGCATTTAGCAGCTCTAACAGCTTTTAGCGCCACTGGGTACTCCGGACGATGCTTCACTCTTTGGTATGCTTATGTTGTGTACTGTTCCTTTCCAGCTTGTATGCGAACAGGCATGGATGTGCATCTGCATGAGTACGAACTTAAATGTTGGGAGTGAGAGGAGCAGAAGGAGCTCCTTGTGCTTGATGGCGCTTTTCTTAGTGTGTGTACTTGAGTTGAGTGCTTCAATGCGTTATATGAGTGTGCGAGATAGAGCAGAGCAGTAACAGGTTCTTGAATTGATTGGCTGTATTTGCGCAGCACGATAAGTGGTATGCTTAGCGGGCAACTAGACTATGGGCTTCGTTAGACGCATTAGTTTTTGCCGGCAAGCGTGGTTATGTGAGATGCCACCTGTCCTGTGCAGGGGACCCATATCGAATGGCCTGCCTGTTCCAGCAGAATGAAGGACACGGGCTGCGAAAATCTGCATGATATTTATTTAACGTGAGTCCCGTGCCTACGACACTTGCAGCTCAGTGTGTAGCTACTGGGTGGAGCATAGAAGGAGCAGGGATTCGTCGCGCAGGCGGGTGTTTCTGCTTCGGCGAGATTAAACAAGCTGCTTTGTATTCGGCATAAGTGTAGATTCTGAATATCTCACTCATGTTGGTTCTAGCTGAGCATATCAGAGCAAAGCGTCTGTAGCACAAGGGTATAGGGAGGGGCAGGGGGGGAGAAGGCCTCTGGTGTACACTCACCTGGTATCTGGAAGATGTAGTGAACATTTTCAATTGCCACTGGTTTTCCGGAACGAAACGGTTCAGCAGGGCGTCATATAGATCCAGGTGCATCGTTGTGCATTTGGGATAAAGCTTGAGTTCGGTGTGCTGGCCTTGCCTTGGTGTAAATCAGCTCTTCTTTCCAATGCACGTATTCAACGTATTGGGCGGCTAGGCAGATAGGTTGAGGGTGGGCTCATTATTCGATTCTAGAGTTTGTTTGCTTGCACATAAAGGCGCTGTGCTGCGAACTGCTTCGTATGATTTCTATGCTATCCTTTTCTGGGCAGAGAGTATGCATGTGATTGACTTCCGAAGGTGAGGTGCGCGAAGCGTTTACTAGGTCGACCGGTTTGTAGCACCTGTGAAGTATCCGAAGTAATCCTGTGATTAAACGAATTTCGCTTCGTTTTGCATGCGCTTTGGCATGGTATCAGCTTTGGCAGCTTGTTGCGACAGGCGATGTGCGGTTGCCAAACAGTATCTGAGAAAGCAAAGAATCTTAGTGACTCGCTGAACAAGCTTATACACAACGCAATAAGTGCTAGGGGGACCGGACGGCTACTCGGGAAATCTTGACAGAGGCCGAGTTGCATAGTGGAACACCCCGGTCTCGTAGCATGGCAACTGTTCTGCGAAGTACAACAATACCGAATGCCGGACCGTTTTCTACACAACAACCACGGCGATTTGTGTAGGTCCGCATGGCGCATGCACAAGGAGGAATGCCTAATCTGTTGCTTTCTGTTGCTTTTTTTTGCCGCTGTCGGGTGAAACGGAAGGGCGCGCAAATCGTAGAGCAGGCAACTGTTTTCGGGCCGACGTGATTAAGCAAGCTGTCTTGTATTCGGGGTGGACAAACAGTATGATGCCGTTATGCACTTTCGTACAAGCTCGGCATACCAGAGCATAGTGTTCGTAGCACCTTTAGGCAGGCAGACGCGGCCATGTAATGTCTTTCGGATGGGCTCAATATTTTCGATTGTCCTTGCAAGGTCATATGTCATTGAATTGACAAGGAAGTCACAATTAGCCAGCTGCATCGTTGTGCAGTGGATGGAAAACGGTGACTTGGTTTGCTTGCCTTGGTTGGACTAGGCTTCGTCAACCGGTATACGTACTTCCGGTGCTTGGCTGCGAGATAGAGAAGCTGTATGTGTAGGCCTCCCTGGGATACGCTACTTCTGCATGTGAGTGTATGAGCACGGTGTACGGAAGCCTTTTCTGGAGTTAAATCCGCGCGCTTTCTCTTACAGAGAGTATGCGTGAAACTAGCTACCAGGGTTGTTTAGGTGAGGAGGGTTGGGCAGCTCTACGGTTTGTAGCATGTCTGGAGCGCCTGAAGCAAACTCCTTTTCTTTGCTTAGTTGTGCATACTGCTAGGATTAAGGCTGTTTGATGGTAGTTATAGATGCATGCATGAGTGCATGCAAATTTGTGGACATGCAATGCGAGAGGACGTAGAAATTCCGTTTCCTCTCTTCTTGCCTTCGTTTGCTACCTGTTTGTGCAGGATATTTCGACACGCAATTTGTTCATCAACAGAGCCTTTTTGCCTGGTTATGTGTGCAGGGATCTCGTTTAAAGGCTACCGGTCGTAGAGAGGGCACAGGCAGCAGAAGCCCCATCCAACGCCACATTTGTAGGATTCCATGGCGCTTGCACAAACGAACAGGGGACCCGCAGCTTGCTGCTGTCATTCTCTAACACAAATGGCGGTGCAGAGGGTAGTGAAGGCAGACATGCCCGTGTATGTGAGGGCAGTTCAACTGTTTTGCGTTTGGCATAGGCCCACCTTATGAATGTGCCACTTCGTTTTCGTCAAGCTCGCTACGCCATGGCGAGGCGGTGATAGCTCTGCAGACTAGGAGATAGCAGGCCGTTTACCTGCGTGGAAGTGCTATGTCCCGGATACTTTGACAGTCTCGCGTTTTGTTGCTCTTCTCAAGGTCGGCAGCTCTACAAGCTTGACCCGCACAGCCAGCTGAACTGCTTTGCAGTTCATACTAAGGTACGGCCTGATTCGCGCGCCCTGGCTGTCGTCTGGCCTGTTTGCTGATGACGAATACGGAGTATCTGGCGGTAACGTAGAAAACGTAGACGCGTGAGAATCGTGCGGCTGCGCACTTTGTTTGCTTGTGTGCGTATGCGAGGGCTTTGTGAAGACCCTGCCTTGCGTTGGCCTTCTGTGATTTTTGCCCAGCAAGTATGTATAGAATAGGCTGGCCGGGGTGCGCAGATGCGGAGCATTTAGCAGCTCTAACAGCGTTTAGCGCCACTGGGTACTCCGGACGATGGTTCACTCTTTGGTATGCTTATGTTGTGTACTGTTCCTTTCCAGCTTGTATGCGAACAGGCATGGATGTGCATCTGCATGAGTACGAACTTGAATGTTGGGAGTGAGAGGAGCAGAAGGAGCTCCTTGTGCTTGATGGCGCTTTTCTTAGTGTGTGTACTTGAGTTGAGTGCTTCAATGCGTTATATGAGTGTGCGAGATAGAGCAGAGCAGTAACAGGTTCTTGAATTGATTGGCTGTATTTGCGCAGCACGATAAGTGGTATGCTTAGCGGGCAACTAGACTATGGGCTTCGTTAGACGCATTAGTTTTTGCCGGCAAGCGTGGTTATGTGAGATGCCACCTGTCCTGTGCAGGGGACCCACATCGAATGGCCTGGCGGTTGCAGCTGCGCGCTGAATAGGAGTTGAGAAGGTCCGCCTGGGGTCTGGAAGGCAATTCATGCGCCAGTTGCAGCTCTGCAGGTTAAGGCTGGGACACATAAAGAACAGAGTAACACGGAAGTCAGGATGGACATCCCGAGGTATCCGGATTAAGTGAATTGCTTTCTATTTGGAATCAGTGAAATGCATGAGCGTTCCACTTGGTTTGGCTTAAGGGAGGCATGAACGCAAAACATAAATGGCATTGCCACACAGTAGGCATCGCCGAAGGGGTCGCTGGACTGTTATCCGCACTTGCATAGCGTCAGCCAGAGGTGGTGAACACCTTGCATTCCCCTGTTGGCCTTCGGGCGAGAAAGCCTCCGTCCAAGGCACATGCACAGGCAAACAGATTGCTGTGTGGCTGGTATAATGTTTGGGTTTATTCGCTTGCCCGCGTAGGGATCAGTTTTGTCTGCCGATGTGCGAATACGGAGTGTTTAATAACGGCAGCCCGAGGACGTAGATACATGCGCATCGTGAGGCTATGGAGTTCGTGTTCGTGCATGGACGGGGCGTTTGCAGCGAAGCCTTTTATGACGCTGCATAGTGCGCTGTTGCGACCAGGAAGTATGCACATCGTTAGCTGCCGTGCTCGCACAGACGCGAAGCGTTTAGTAGCTTGAAGAGTACCTAGGACACCTGAAGTAGTTTTGAAGAAGTGTCTATGTTTTGGGTCCGCTGGTGGGTATCAACCATTACTACACTTCAGGTGGTATGAGAGTTGGCAGGAAATCGCATGTGCATGGGGACGAATTAGTGGACTTTCAGCTTGGTATACAACAGGAGTGTCTCCAGTTTCGCCGTGATCTTGGCTATCTATGGATATGGAGTGTCTCGGCGTGCGGTATGCGTTTTCAAGGCAGAGCTTGCCACTGCGACCGATGCCTGTGCAGTTGCCAGGGAATATAGGTAGAGCGTAATAAGTGGCACGAGACACCAGCGGCAACGCAGTGTACCTTTCAAGGAAAAGGCTCAGCAGTACTGACGGCCAGTCTGGCCATGCATTCAGGCAGCTGTTCCATTGACGGCAAGAGTAGCGAATGGCGGTTAGCCGCCAACAAAGCTCCAGCACGAGCTGTTCACTTGCGCTTCGGGCGTGCACAAAGAAACCGCAGGATCTGTAGGCTATCGTGTAGTCGCTGAGGAACGGAAGAGAGCAGGGCTCCCACTTCAGGCGGGTATTTCCAGATCAATGGAATCAGTTAAGCCGCTTTGCTTTCAAAGTAGGCACGCCTTGCGGATGCATCAAGAATTGTGTAAGCTCTCACGGAGCCAAAGCTAACGCAAGCGCATCCTCATGCAGCAGTGTGCGTCGGTCTTGGCGAGATTAGGCATGCTGTTTTGTGTTTCGGGTAGTTGCAATTTGTCAACTCGTCATTTCTGTTCGAACTAACCAGCAGATGGCGAATGCCTAATAGGGCTAAACCATTGCGCTGAGAGGCAAAGGGGCGGCATGCCTTTGGTCACCAAGCGCATGGTGATTGCCAGATGTGGTGAAGGTCGTCGTGCATCATTGGTCTTACCAGATGGTTCAATCTATAAGAGCGCCCCATCCATTCAATTGCATCCCTGTGCAGTTGCTCCTATGCTTGGGCTAAGTTCGCTTGCCTAGCGTGGAATTAGCTAGGTCTCACGATGCTCGCATGTGCAGTGTTTGGCGGCGAGGTAGAGAACCTGGATGTGAAAGCACCATCTTGCTTGTGTGCATGTGGCGAAGCCATCTCTGGCGTTGCGGTGTTGCGCGGTTTTGGCCAGGAGGTATGCACATAATTAGCTGCCGGGGTTGCATGGATGAAACGCGATAAGCACCTCTAACAACTTGCGGCCAATCAGCGGCACCTAGAGCCAATTCTTTTTCATGGTGCAGTTCCGCGTGCAAGTACATTTCAGGCTGTCGGCTGCTAGGCGTAGATGCATAAATGCATGTAAATTTGTGAACTTGCAGTATGAGGGGAGGCAGAAGCTCCCTTTACCTTTAAGCGTGCTCTTCTGCTGTATCTCCTGTTAGGGTGTGTTTCGACACCCGATGTGCATCCGCCAAGCGGAGCCTGAGAGTTCAAGCAACGACAGTGGATTCGTTAGGTTGTATATCTGCAGCGCAATACGTGGCAAGAGGGAACAGCGACTACACGGTGACTCCTGCCAAACGTTTAGCACAATTCACGTTTTGCCCGTTCTTGCATGACGTGATCTGTTCTACGCGAAAGGGCAGTAAGGGAGACAGCCGCGGTGGATGGGGGACTCAGCGCCACATTTGTAGGATTCCATGGCGCCTGCACAAACGAACAGGGGACCCGCAGCTTGCTGCTGTCATTCTCTAACACAAATGGCGGTGCAGAGGGTAGTGAAAGCAGACATGCCCGTGTATGTGAGGGCAGTTCAACTGTTTTGCGTTTGGCATAGGCCCACCTTATGAATGTGCCACTTCGTTTTCGTCAAGCTCGCTACGCCACGGCGGGGCAGTGATAGCTCTGCAAACTAGGAGATAGCAGGCCGTTTACCTGCGTGGAAGTGCTATGTCCCGGATACTTTGACAGTCTCGCGTTTTGTTGCTCTTCTCAAGGTCGGCAGCTCTACAAGCTTGACCCGCACAGCCAGCTGAACTGCTTTGCAGTTCATACTAAGGTACGGCCTGATTCGCGTGCCCTGGCTGTCGTCTGGCCCGTTTGCTGATGACGAATACGGAGTATCTGGCGGTAACGTAGAAAACGTAGATGCGTGAGAATCGTGCGGCTGCGCACTTTATTTGCTTGTGTGCGTATGCGAGGGCTTTGTGAAGACCCTGCCTTGCGTTGGCCTTCTGTGATTTTTGCGCAGCAAGTGTGTATAGAATAGGCTGGCCGGGGTGCGCAGATGCGGAGCATTTAGCAGCTCTAACAGCTTTTAGCGCCACTGGGTACTCCGGACGATGCTTCACTCTTTGGTATGCTTATGTTGTGTACTGTTCCTTTCCAGCTTGTATGCGAACAGGCATGGATGTGCATCTGCATGAGTACGAACTTAAATGTTGGGAGTGAGAGGAGCAGAAGGAGCTCCTTGTGCTTGATGGCGCTTTTCTTAGTGTGTGTACTTGAGTTGAGTGCTTCAATGCGTTATATGAGTGTGCGAGATAGAGCAGAGCAGTAACAGGTTCTTGAATTGATTGGCTGTATTTGCGCAGCACGATAAGTGGTATGCTTAGCGGGCAACTAGACTATGGGCTTCGTTAGACGCATTAGTTTTTGCCGGCAAGCGTGGTTATGTGAGATGCCACCTGTCCTGTGCAGGGGACCCATATCGAATGGCCTGCCTGTTCCAGCAGAATGAAGGACACGGGCTGCGAAAATCTGCATGATATTTATTTAACGTGAGTCCCGTGCCTACGACACTTGCAGCTCAGTGTGTAGCTACTGGGTGGAGCATAGAAGGAGCAGGGATTCGTCGCGCAGGCGGGTGTTTCTGCTTCGGCGAGATTAAACAAGCTGCTTTGTATTCGGCATAAGTGTAGATTCTGAATATCTCACTCATGTTGGTTCTAGCTGAGCATATCAGAGCAAAGCGTCTGTAGCACAAGGGTATAGGGAGGGGCAGGGGGGGAGAAGGCCTCTGGTGTACACTCACCTGGTATCTGGAAGATGTAGTGAACATTTTCAATTGCCACTGGTTTTCCGGAACGAAACGGTTCAGCAGGGCGTCATATAGATCCAGGTGCATCGTTGTGCATTTGGGATAAAGCTTGAGTTCGGTGTGCTGGCCTTGCCTTGGTGTAAATCAGCTCTTCTTTCCAATGCACGTATTCAACGTATTGGGCGGCTAGGCAGATAGGTTGAGGGTGGGCTCATTATTCGATTCTAGAGTTTGTTTGCTTGCACATACAGGCGCTGTGCTGCGAACTGCTTCGTATGATTTCTATGCTATCCTTTTCTGGGCAGAGAGTATGCATGTGATTGACTTCCGAAGGTGAGGTGCGCGAAGCGTTTACTAGGTCGACCGGTTTGTAGCACCTGTGAAGTATCCGAAGTAATCCTGTGATTAAACGAATTTCGCTTCGTTTTGCATGCGCTTTGGCATGGTATCAGCTTTGGCAGCTTGTTGCGACAGGCGATGTGCGGTTGCCAAACAGTATCTGAGAAAGCAAAGAATCTTAGTGACTCGCTGAACAAGCTTATACACAACGCAATAAGTGCTAGGGGGACCGGACGGCTACTCGGGAAATCTTGACAGAGGCCGAGTTGCATAGTGGAACACCCCGGTCTCGTAGCATGGCAACTGTTCTGCGAAGTACAACAATACCGAATGCCGGACCGTTTTCTACACAACAACCACGGCGATTTGTGTAGGTCCGCATGGCGCATGCACAAGGAGGAATGCCTAATCTGTTGCTTTCTGTTGCTTTTTTTTGCCGCTGTCGGGTGAAACGGAAGGGCGCGCAAATCGTAGAGCAGGCAACTGTTTTCGGGCCGACGTGATTAAGCAAGCTGTCTCGTATTCGGGGTGGGCAAACAGTATGATGCCGTTATGCACTTTCGTACAAGCTCGGCATACCAGAGCATAGTGTTCGTAGCACCTTTAGGCAGGCAGACGCGGCCATGTAATGTCTTTCGGATGGGCTCAATATTTTCGATTGTCCTTGCAAGGTCATATGTCATTGAATTGACAAGGAAGTCACAATTAGCCAGCTGCATCGTTGTGCAGTGGATGGAAAACGGTGACTTGGTTTGCTTGCCTTGGTTGGACTAGGCTTCGTCAACCGGTATACGTACTTCCGGTGCTTGGCTGCGAGATAGAGAAGCTGTATGTGTAGGCCTCCCTGGGATACGCTACTTCTGCATGTGAGTGTATGAGCACGGTGTACGGAAGCCTTTTCTGGAGTTAAATCCGCGCGCTTTCTCCTACAGAGAGTATGCGTGAAACTAGCTACCAGGGTTGTTTAGGTGAGGAGGGTTGGGCAGCTCTACGGTTTGTAGCATGTCTGGAGCGCCTGAAGCAAACTCCTTTTCTTTGCTTAGTTGTGCATACTGCTAGGATTAAGGCTGTTTGATGGTAGTTATAGATGCATGCATGAGTGCATGCAAATTTGTGGACATGCAATGCGAGAGGACGTAGAAATTCCGTTTCCTCTCTTCTTGCCTTCGTTTGCTACCTGTTTGCACAGGATATTTCGACACGCGATTTGTTCATCAACAGAGCCTTTTTGCCTGGTTATGTGTGCAGGGATCTCGTTTAAAGGCTACCGGTCGTAGAGAGGGCACAGGCAGCAGAAGCCCCATCCAACGCCACATTTGTAGGATTCCATGGCGCTTGCACAAACGAACAGGGGACCCGCAGCTTGCTGCTGTCATTCTCTAACACAAATGGCGGAACAGAGGGTAGTGAAGGCAGACATGCCCGTGTATGTGAGGGCAGTTCAACTGTTTTGCGTTTGGCATAGGCCCACCTTATGAATGTACCACTTCGTTTTCGTCAAGCTCGCTACGCCACGGCGGGGCAGTGATAGCTCTGCAGACTAGGAGATAGCAGGCCGTTTACCTGCGTGGAAGTGCTATGTCCCGGATACTTTGACAGTCTCGCGTTTTGTCGCTCTTCTCAAGATCGGCAGCTCTACAAGTTTGACCCGCACAGCCAGCTGAACTGCTTTGCAGTTCATACTAAGGAACGGCCTGATTCGCGTGCCCTGGCTGTCGTCTGGCCCGTTTGCTGATGACGAATACGGAGTATCTGGCGGTAACGTAGAAAACGTAGATGCGTGAGAATCGTGCGGCTGCGCACTTTGTTTGCTTGTGTGCGTATGCGAGGGCTTTGTGAAGGCCCTGCCTTGCGTTGGCCTTGTGTGGTTTTTTGCCCAGGACGTATGCGCATAATAGGCTGGCCGGGGTGCGCAGATGCGGAGCATTTAGCAGCTCTAACAGCTTTTAGCGCCACTGGGTACTCCGGACGATGGTTCACTCTTTGGTATGCTTATGCTGTGTACTGTTCCTTTCCAGCTTGTATGCGAACAGGCATGGATGTGCATCTGCATGAGTACGAACTTGAATGTTGGGAGTGAGAGGAGCAGAAGGAGCTCCTTGTGCTTGATGGCGCTTTTCTTAGTGTGTGTACTTGAGTTGAGTGCTTCAATGCGTTATATGAGTGTGCGAGATAGAGCAGAGCAGTAACAGGTTCTTAAATTGATTGGCTGTATTTGCGCAGCACGATAAGTGGTATGCTTAGCGGGCAACTAGACTATGGGCTTCGTTAGACGCATTAGTTTTTGCCGGCAAGCGTGGTTATGTGAGATGCCACCTGTCCTGTGCAGGGCACCCATATCGAATGGCCTGCCTGTTCCAGCAGAATGAAGGACACGGGCTGCGAAAATCTGCATGATATTTATTTAACGTGAGTCCCGTGCCTACGACACTTGCAGCTCAGTGTGTAGCTACTGGGTGGAGCATAGAAGGAGCAGGGATTCGTCGCGCAGGCGGGTGTTTCTGCTTCGGCGAGATTAAACAAGCTGCTTTGTATTCGGCATAAGTGTAGATTCTGAATATCTCACTCATGTTGGTTCTAGCTGAGCATATCAGAGCAACGCGTCTGTAGCACAAGGGTATAGGGAGGGGCAGGGGGGGAGAAGGCCTCTGGTGTACACTCACCTGGTATCTGGAAGATGTAGTGAACATTTTCAATTGCCACTGGTTTTCCGGAACGAAACGGTTCAGCAGGGCGTCATATAGATCCAGGTGCATCGTTGTGCATTTGGGATAAAGCTTGAGTTCGGTGTGCTGGCCTTGCCTTGGTGTAAATCAGCTCTTCTTTCCAATGCACGTATTCAACGTATTGGGCGGCTAGGCAGATAGGTTGAGGGTGGGCTCATTATTCGATTCTAGAGTTTGTTTGCTTGCACGTACAGGCGCTGTGCTGCGAACTGCTTCGTATGATTTCTATGCTATCCTTTTCTGGGCAGAGAGTATGCATGTGATTGACGTCCGAAGGTGAGGTGCGCGAAGCGTTTACTAGGTCGACCGGTTTGTAGCGCCTGTGAAGTATCCGAAGTAATCCTGTGATTAAACGAATTTCGCTTCGTTTTGCATGCGCTTTGGCATGGTATCAGCTTTGGCAGCTTGTTGCGACAGGCGATGTGCGGTTGCCAAACAGTATCTGAGAAAGCAAAGAATCTTAGTGACTCGCTGAACAAGCTTATACACAACGCAATAAGTGCTAGGGGGACCGGACGGCTACTCGGGAAATCTTGACAGAGGCCGAGTTGCATAGTGGAACACCCCGGTCTCGTAGCATGGCAACTGTTCTGCGAAGTACAACAATACCGAATGCCGGACCGTTTTCTACACAACAACCACGGCGATTTGTGTAGGTCCGCATGGCGCATGCACAAGGAGGAATGCCTAATCTGTTGCTTTCTGTTGCTTTTTTTTGCCGCTGTCGGGTGAAACGGAAGGGCGCGCAAATCGTAGAGCAGGCAACTGTTTTCGGGCCGACGTGATTAAGCAAGCTGTCTCGTATTCGGGGTGGACAAACAGTATGATGCCGTTATGCACTTTCGTACAAGCTCGGCATACCAGAGCATAGTGTTCGTAGCACCTTTAGGCAGGCAGACGCGGCCATGTAATGTCTTTCGGATGGGCTCAATATTTTCGATTGTCCTTGCAAGGTCATATGTCATTGAATTGACAAGGAAGTCACAATTAGCCAGCTGCATCGTTGTGCAGTGGATGGAAAACGGTGACTTGGTTTGCTTGCCTTGGTTGGACTAGGCTTCGTCAACCGGTATACGTACTTCCGGTGCTTGGCTGCGAGATAGAGAAGCTGTATGTGTAGGCCTCCCTGGGATACGCTACTTCTGCATGTGAGTGTATGAGCACGGTGTACGGAAGCCTTTTCTGGAGTTAAATCCGCGCGCTTTCTCCTACAGAGAGTATGCGTGAAACTAGCTACCAGGGTTGTTTAGGTGAGGAGGGTTGGGCAGCTCTACGGTTTGTAGCATGTCTGGAGCGCCTGAAGCAAACTCCTTTTCTTTGCTTAGTTGTGCATACTGCTAGGATTAAGGCTGTTTGATGGTAGTTATAGATGCATGCATGAGTGCATGCAAATTTGTGGACATGCAATGCGAGAGGACGTAGAAATTCCGTTTCCTCTCTTCTTGCCTTCGTTTGCTACCTGTTTGCACAGGATATTTCGACACGCGATTTGTTCATCAACAGAGCCTTTTTGCCTGGTTATGTGTGCAGGGATCTCGTTTAAAGGCTACCGGTCGTAGAGAGGGCACAGGCAGCAGAAGCCCCATCCAACGCCACATTTGTAGGATTCCATGGCGCTTGCACAAACGAACAGGGGACCCGCAGCTTGCTGCTGTCATTCTCTAACACAAATGGCGGAACAGAGGGTAGTGAAGGCAGACATGCCCGTGTATGTGAGGGCAGTTCAACTGTTTTGCGTTTGGCATAGGCCCACCTTATGAATGTGCCACTTCGTTTTCGTCAAGCTCGCTATGCCACGGCGAGGCGGTGATAGCCCTGCAAACTAGGAGATAGCAGGCCGTTTACCTGCGTGGAAGTGCTATGTCCCGGATACTTTGACAGTCTCGCGTTTTGTTGCTCTTCTCAAGATCGGCAGCTCTACAAGCTTGACCCGAACAGCCAGCTGAACTGCTTTGCAGTTCATACTAAGGTACGGCCTGATTCGCGTGCCCTGGCTGTCGTCTGACCCGTTTGCTGATGACGAATACGGAGTATCTGGCGGTAACGTAGAAAACGTAGACGCGTGAGAATCGTGCGGCTGCGCACTTTATTTGCTTGTGTGCGTATGCGAGGGCTTTGTGAAGACCCTGCCTTGCGTTGGCCTTCTGTGATTTTTGCGCAGCAAGTATGTATAGAATAGGCTGGCCGGGGTGCGCAGATGCGGAGCATTTAGCAGCTCTAACAGCTTTTAGCGCCACTGGGTACTCCGGACGATGCTTCACTCTTTGGTATGCTTATGTTGTGTACTGTTCCTTTCCAGCTTGTATGCGAACAGGCATGGATGTGCATCTGCATGGGTACGAACTTGAATGTTGGGAGTGAGAGGAGCAGAAGGAGCTCCTTGTGCTTGATGGCGCTTTTCTTAGTGTGTGTACTTGAGTTGAGTGCTTCAATGCGTTATATGAGTGTGCGAGATAGAGCAGAGCAGTAACAGGTTCTTGAATTGATTGGCTGTATTTGCGCAGCACGATAAGTGGTATGCTTAGCGGGCAACTAGACTATGGGCTTCGTTAGACGCATTAGTTTTTGCCGGCAAGCGTGGTTATGTGAGATGCCACCTGTCCTGTGCAGGGGACCCACATCGAATGGCCTGGCGGTTGCAGCTGCGCGCTGAATAGGAGTTGAGAAGGTCCGCCTGGGGTCTGGAAGGCAATTCATGCGCCAGTTGCAGCTCTGCAGGTTAAGGCTGGGACACATAAAGAACAGAGTAACACGGAAGTCAGGATGGACATCCCGAGGTATCCGGATTAAGTGAATTGCTTTCTATTTGGAATCAGTGAAATGCATGAGCGTTCCACTTGGTTTGGCTTAAGGGAGGCATGAACGCAAAACATAAATGGCATTGCCACACAGTAGGCATCGCCGAAGGGGTCGCTGGACTGTTATCCGCACTTGCATAGCGTCAGCCAGAGGTGGTGAACACCTTGCATTCCCCTGTTGGCCTTCGGGCGAGAAAGCCTCCGTCCAAGGCACATGCACAGGCAAACAGATTGCTGTGTGGCTGGTATAATGTTGGGGTTTATTCGCTTGCCCGCGTAGGGATCAGTTTTGTCTGCCGATGTGCGAATACGGAGTGTTTAATAACGGCAACCCGAGGACGTAGATACATGCGCATCGTGAGGCTATGGAGTTCGTGTTCGTGCATGGACGGGGCGTTTGCAGCGAAGCCTTTTATGACGCTGCATAGTGCGCTGTTCCGACCAGGAAGTATGCACATCGTTAGCTGCCGTGCTCGCACAGACGCGAAGCGTTTAGTAGCTTGAAGAGTACCTAGGACACCTGAAGTAGTTTTGAAGAAGTGTCTATGTTTTGGGTCCGCTGGTGGGTATCAACCATTACTACACTTCAGGTGGTATGAGAGTTGGCAGGAAATCGCATGTGCATGGGGACGAATTAGTGGACTTTCAGCTTGGTATACAACAGGAGTGTCTCCAGTTTCGCCGTGATCTTGGGTATCTATGGATATGGAGTGTCTCGGCGTGCGGTGTGCGTTGTCAAGGCAGAGCTTGCCACTGCGACCGATGCCTGTGCAGTTGCCAGGGAATATAGGTAGAGCGTAATAAGTGGCACGAGACACCAGCGGCAACGCAGTGTACCTTTCAAGGAAAAGGCTCAGCAGTACTGACGGCCAGTCTGGCCATGCATTCAGGCAGCTGTTCCATTGACGGCAAGAGTAGCGAATGGCGGTTAGCCGCCAACAAAGCTCCAGCACGAGCTGTTCACTTGCGCTTCGGGCGTGCACAAAGAAACCGCAGGATCTGTAGGCTATCGTGTAGTCGCTGAGGAACGGAAGAGAGCAGGGCTCCCACTTCAGGCGGGTGTTTCCAGATCAATGGAATCAGTTAAGCCGCTTTGCTTTCAAAGTAGGCACGCCTTGCGGATGCATCAAGAATTGTGTAAGTTCTCACGGAGCCAAAGCTAACGCAAGCGCATCCTCATGCAGCAGTGTGCGTCGGTCTTGGCGAGATTAGGCATGCTGTTTTGTGTTTGGGGTAGTTGCAATTTGTCAATTCGTCATTTCTGTTCGAACTAACCAGCAGATGGCGAATGTTTAATAGGGCTAAACCACTGCGCTGAGAGGCAAAGGGGTGGCATGCCTTTGGTCACCAAGCGCATTGTGATTGCCAGATGTGGTGAAGGTCGTCGTGCATCATTGCTCTTACTAAATGGGACTGGCGATAAGCAAAAGCAGGCTCTAACACCTTGTGTCTGGACCCCCATAGCGCGAACACAAACGAAGCAGGAGCCCCCTGATAGCAGTTGTTCTTGGGTAACACGGGAAAGTATGGAGCTCCCATAGAACGCAGGCCCTCTTGTGTCTCGGACACTGGCTTACCGTTTTGGTTTTCAGCGTAGGCGCAGCTCATGCATGTGCCGCCGCTCTAGGTGCCCGCGCGCTGTGTGCCACAGGAAGGCGATGATAACACTCCAGCCTAGTAGCGGGAGCCAACGCGGTAGCAGGCCGTTGGTTGACGTGTATGTAATATGTCCCGAACGCTTCGGCACTCTCGCTTTGTCTTGCTCTTTCGAAGAGTGGCGATTGTACAAGAGCGCCTGACGCATCCAGCTGAGTCGTTCTGCAGCGCATATTGAGTTTGGCTTTGGTTTGCATTCCCTGGTTGAAATCAGGTATGTTTGCCGATGTGGGAAGACGGAGTATTTGGCGGCGAGGCGGAGACCCTGGATGCGTGAGAATGCCGAGGGCTGCGGAGTGTATTTGTGCGTGTGGTGTGGCGGTGTGGCAAAGCCTTCCCTGGCACTGCGTTGACGCGTTGGTTTGCCCAGCAAGTATGAACGTAATAAGCTTTTAGGGTTGCGGGAATGCGGCGTGTGGCGCAGCTCGAAGAGCTTGTAGCGCGTGTGAAGCGCCTGAAGCAAACTGTGTTTCTTGGTGGCGTTGTGACAATCGTTGCTCTGGTGATAGGCATGGGAGTATGTGTGAATGCATGCAGATTTGTAGAGTTGCATTGTGAGAGGAGGCAGAAGCCTTTTCGTGCACTAAATGTGTCTTTCTTTTGTACTTTCTGGTGCGTGTCGTTTGGGCGTGGGATGTGGGTTTGTGTTCCAAGTAGGCGCAGCTCATGCATGTGCCGCCGCTCTAGGTGCCCGCGCGCTGTGTGCCACAGGAAGGCGATGATAACACTCCAGCCTAGTAGCGGGAGCCAACGCGGTAGCAGGCCGTTGGTTGACGATTATGTGATATGTCCCGAACGCTTTGGCACTCTCGCTTTGTCTTGCTCTTTCGAAGAGTGGCGATTGTACAAGAGCGCCTGACGCATCCAGCTGAGTCGTTATGCAGTGCATATTGAGTTTGGCTTTGGTTTGCATTCCCTGGTTGAAATCAGGTATGTTTGCCGATGTGGGAAGACGGAGTATTTGGCGGCGAGGCGGAGAACCTGGATGCGTGAGAATGTCGAGGGCTGCGGAGTGTATTTGCGCGTGTGGTGTGGCGGTGTGGCAAAGCCTTCCCTAGCACTGCGTTGACGCGTTGGTTTGCCCAGCAAGTATGAACGTAATAAGCTTTTAGGGTTGCGGGAATGCGGCGTGTGGCGCAGCTCGAAGAGCTTGTAGCGCGTGTGAAGCGCCTGAAGCAAACTGTGTTTCTTGGTGGCGTTGTGACAATCGTTGCTCTGGTGATAGGCATGGGAGTATGTGTGAATGCATGCAGATTTGTAGAGTTGCATTGTGAGAGGAGGCAGAAGCCTTTTCGTGCTCTAAATGTGTCTTTCTTTTGTACTTTCTGGTGCGTGTCGTTTGGGCGTGGGATGTGGGTTTGTGTTCCAAGTAGGCGCAGCTCATGCATGTGCCGCCGCTCTAGGTGCCCGCGCGCTGTGTGCCACAGGAAGGCGATGATAACACTCCAGCCTAGTAGCGGGAGCCAACGCGGTAGCAGGCCGTTGGTTGACGATTATGTGATATGTCCCGAACGCTTTGGCACTCTCGCTTTGTCTTGCTCTTTCGAAGAGTGGCGATTGTACAAGAGCGCCTGACGCATCCAGCTGAGTCGTTATGCAGTGCATATTGAGTTTGGCTTTGGTTTGCATTCCCTGGTTGAAATCAGGTATGTTTGCCGATGTGGGAAGACGGAGTATTTGGCGGCGAGGCGGAGAACCTGGATGCGTGAGAATGTCGAGGGCTGCGGAGTGTATTTGCGCGTGTGGTGTGGCGGTGTGGCAAAGCCTTCCCTAGCACTGCGTTGACGCGTTGGTTTGCCCAGCAAGTATGAACGTAATAAGCTTTTAGGGTTGCGGGAATGCGGCGTGTGGCGCAGCTCGAAGAGCTTGTAGCGCGTGTGAAGCGCCTGAAGCAAACTGTGTTTCTTGGTGGCGTTGTGACAATCGTTGCTCTGGTGATAGGCATGGGAGTATGTGTGAATGCATGCAGATTTGTAGAGTTGCATTGTGAGAGGAGGCAGAAGCCTTTTCGTGCACTAAATGTGTCTTTCTTTTGTACTTTCTGGTGCGTGTCGTTTGGGCGTGGGATGTGGGTTTGTGTTCCAAGTAGGCGCAGCTCATGCATGTGCCGCCGCTCTAGGTGCCCGCGCGCTGTGTGCCACAGGAAGGCGATGATAACACTCCAGCCTAGTAGCGGGAGCCAACGCGGTAGCAGGCCGTTGGTTGACGATTATGTGATATGTCCCGAACGCTTTGGCACTCTCGCTTTGTCTTGCTCTTTCGAAGAGTGGCGATTGTACAAGAGAGCCTGACGCATCCAGCTGAGTCGTTATGCAGTGCATATTGAGTTTGGCTTTGGTTTGCATTCCCTGGTTGAAATCAGGTATGTTTGCCGATGTGGGAAGACGGAGTATTTGGCGGCGAGGCGGAGAACCTGGATGCGTGAGAATGCCGAGGGCTGCGGAGTGTATTTGCGCGTGTGGTGTGGCGGTGTGGCAGAGCCTTCCCTGGAATTGCGTTGACGCGTTGCTTTGCCCAGCAAGTATGAACGTAATAAGCTTTTAGGGTTGCGGGAATGCGGCGTGTGGCGCAGCTCGAAGAGCTTGTAGCGCGTGTGAAGCGCCTGAAGCAAACTGTGTTTCTTGGTGGCGTTGTGACAATCGTTGCTCTGGTGATAGGCATGGGAGTATGTGTGAATGCATGCAGATTTGTAGAGTTGCATTGTGAGAGGAGGCAGAAGCCTTTTCGTGCTCTAAATGTGTCTTTCTTTTGTACTTTCTGGTGCGTGTCGTTTGGGCGTGGGATGTGGGTTTGTGTTCCAAGTAGGCGCAGCTCATGCATGTGCCGCCGCTCTAGGTGCCCGCGCGCTGTGTGCCACAGGAAGGCGATGATAACACTCCAGCCTAGTAGCGGGAGCCAACGCGGTAGCAGGCCGTTGGTTGACGATTATGTGATATGTCCCGAACGCTTTGGCACTCTCGCTTTGTCTTGCTCTTTCGAAGAGAGGCGATTGTACAAGAACGCCTGACGCATCCAGCTGAGTCGTTATGCAGTGCATATTGAGTGTGGCTTTGGTTTGCATTCCCTGGTTGAAATCAGGTATGTTTGCCGATGTGGGAAGACGGAGTATTTGGCGGCGAGGCGGAGAACCTGGATGCGTGAGAATGTCGAGGGCTGCGGAGTGTATTTGCGCGTGTGGTGTGGCGGTGTGGCAAAGCCTTCCCTAGCACTGCGTTGACGCGTTGGTTTGCCCAGCAAGTATGAACGTAATAAGCTTTTAGGGTTGCGGGAATGCGGCGTGTGGCGCAGCTCGAAGAGCTTGTAGCGCGTGTGAAGCGCCTGAAGCAAACTGTGTTTCTTGGTGGCGTTGTGACAATCGTTGCTCTGGTGATAGGCATGGGAGTATGTGTGAATGCATGCAGATTTGTAGAGTTGCATTGTGAGGGGAGGCAGAAGCCCTTTCGTGCACTAAATGTGTCTTTCTTTTGTACTTTCTGGTGCGTGTCGTTTGGGCGTGGGATGCGGGTTTGTTTTCCAAGTAGGCGCAGCTCATGCATGTGCCGCCGCTCTAGGTGCCCGCGCGCTGTGTGCCACAGGAAGGCGATGATAACACTCCAGCCTAGTAGCGGGAGCCAACGCGGTAGCAGGCCGTTGGTTGACGATTATGTGATATGTCCCGAACGCTTTGGCACTCTCGCTTTGTCTTGCTCTTTCGAAGAGTGGCGATTGTACAAGAGCGCCTGACGCATCCAGCTGAGTCGTTATGCAGTGCATATTGAGTTTGGCTTTGGTTTGCATTCCCTGGTTGAAATCAGGTATGTTTGCCGATGTGGGAAGACGGAGTATTTGGCGGCGAGGCGGAGAACCTGGATGCGTGAGAATGTCGAGGGCTGCGGAGTGTATTTGCGCGTGTGGTGTGGCGGTGTGGCAAAGCCTTCCCTAGCACTGCGTTGACGCGTTGCTTTGCCCAGCAAGTATGAACGTAATAAGCTTTTAGGGTTGCGGGAATGCGGCGTGTGGCGCAGCTCGAAGAGCTTGTAGCGCGTGTGAAGCGCCTGAAGCAAACTGTGTTTCTTGGTGGCGTTGTGACAATCGTTGCTCTGGTGATAGGCATGGGAGTATGTGTGAATGCATGCAGATTTGTAGAGTTGCATTGTGAGAGGAGGCAGAAGCCTTTTCGTGCACTAAGTGTGTCTTTCTTTTGTACTTTCTGGTGCGTGTCGTTTGGGCGTGGGATGTGGGTTTGTGTTCCAAGTAGGCGCAGCTCATGCATGTGCCGCCGCTCTAGGTGCCCGCGCGCTGTGTGCCACAGGAAGGCGATGATAACACTCCAGCCTAGTAGCGGGAGCCAACGCGGTAGCAGGCCGTTGGTTGACGATTATGTGATATGTCCCGAACGCTTTGGCACTCTCGCTTTGTCTTGCTCTTTCGAAGAGTGGCGATTGTACAAGAGAGCCTGACGCATCCAGCTGAGTCGTTATGCAGTGCATATTGAGTTTGGCTTTGGTTTGCATTCCCTGGTTGAAATCAGGTATGTTTGCCGATGTGGGAAGACGGAGTATTTGGCGGCGAGGCGGAGAACCTGGATGCGTGAGAATGTCGAGGGCTGCGGAGTGTATTTGCGCGTGTGGTGTGGCGGTGTGGCAAAGCCTTCCCTAGCACTGCGTTGACGCGTTGGTTTGCCCAGCAAGTATGAACGTAATAAGCTTTTAGGGTTGCGGGAATGCGGCGTGTGGCGCAGCTCGAAGAGCTTGTAGCGCGTGTGAAGCGCCTGAAGCAAACTGTGTTTCTTGGTGGCGTTGTGACAATCGTTGCTCTGGTGATAGGCATGGGAGTATGTGTGAATGCATGCAGATTTGTAGAGTTGCATTGTGAGGGGAGGCAGAAGCCCTTTCGTGCACTAAATGTGTCTTTCTTTTGTACTTTCTGGTGCGTGTCGTTTGGGCGTGGGATGCGGGTTTGTTTTCCAAGTAGGCGCAGCTCATGCATGTGCCGCCGCTCTAGGTGCCCGCGCGCTGTGTGCCACAGGAAGGCGATGATAACACTCCAGCCTAGTAGCGGGAGCCAACGCGGTAGCAGGCCGTTGGTTGACGATTATGTGATATGTCCCGAACGCTTTGGCACTCTCGCTTTGTCTTGCTCTTTCGAAGAGTGGCGATTGTACAAGAGCGCCTGACGCATCCAGCTGAGTCGTTATGCAGTGCATATTGAGTTTGGCTTTGGTTTGCATTCCCTGGTTGAAATCAGGTATGTTTGCCGATGTGGGAAGACGGAGTATTTGGCGGCGAGGCGGAGAACCTGGATGCGTGAGAATGTCGAGGGCTGCGGAGTGTATTTGCGCGTGTGGTGTGGCGGTGTGGCAAAGCCTTCCCTAGCACTGCGTTGACGCGTTGCTTTGCCCAGCAAGTATGAACGTAATAAGCTTTTAGGGTTGCGGGAATGCGGCGTGTGGCGCAGCTCGAAGAGCTTGTAGCGCGTGTGAAGCGCCTGAAGCAAACTGTGTTTCTTGGTGGCGTTGTGACAATCGTTGCTCTGGTGATAGGCATGGGAGTATGTGTGAATGCATGCAGATTTGTAGAGTTGCATTGTGAGAGGAGGCAGAAGCCTTTTCGTGCACTAAATGTGTCTTTCTTTTGTACTTTCTGGTGCGTGTCGTTTGGGCGTGGGATGTGGGTTTGTGTTCCAAGTAGGCGCAGCTCATGCATGTGCCGCCGCTCTAGGTGCCCGCGCGCTGTGTGCCACAGGAAGGCGATGATAACACTCCAGCCTAGTAGCGGGAGCCAACGCGGTAGCAGGCCGTTGGTTGACGATTATGTGATATGTCCCGAACGCTTTGGCACTCTCGCTTTGTCTTGCTCTTTCGAAGAGTGGCGATTGTACAAGAGAGCCTGACGCATCCAGCTGAGTCGTTATGCAGTGCATATTGAGTTTGGCTTTGGTTTGCATTCCCTGGTTGAAATCAGGTATGTTTGCCGATGTGGGAAGACGGAGTATTTGGCGGCGAGGCGGAGAACCTGGATGCGTGAGAATGCCGAGGGCTGCGGAGTGTATTTGCGCGTGTGGTGTGGCGGTGTGGCAGAGCCTTCCCTGGAATTGCGTTGACGCGTTGCTTTGCCCAGCAAGTATGAACGTAATAAGCTTTTAGGGTTGCGGGAATGCGGCGTGTGGCGCAGCTCGAAGAGCTTGTAGCGCGTGTGAAGCGCCTGAAGCAAACTGTGTTTCTTGGTGGCGTTGTGACAATCGTTGCTCTGGTGATAGGCATGGGAGTATGTGTGAATGCATGCAGATTTGTAGAGTTGCATTGTGAGAGGAGGCAGAAGCCTTTTCGTGCTCTAAATGTGTCTTTCTTTTGTACTTTCTGGTGCGTGTCGTTTGGGCGTGGGATGTGGGTTTGTGTTCCAAGTAGGCGCAGCTCATGCATGTGCCGCCGCTCTAGGTGCCCGCGCGCTGTGTGCCACAGGAAGGCGATGATAACACTCCAGCCTAGTAGCGGGAGCCAACGCGGTAGCAGGCCGTTGGTTGACGATTATGTGATATGTCCCGAACGCTTTGGCACTCTCGCTTTGTCTTGCTCTTTCGAAGAGAGGCGATTGTACAAGAACGCCTGACGCATCCAGCTGAGTCGTTATGCAGTGCATATTGAGTGTGGCTTTGGTTTGCATTCCCTGGTTGAAATCAGGTATGTTTGCCGATGTGGGAAGACGGAGTATTTGGCGGCGAGGCGGAGAACCTGGATGCGTGAGAATGTCGAGGGCTGCGGAGTGTATTTGCGCGTGTGGTGTGGCGGTGTGCCAGAGCCTTCCCTGGAATTGCGTTGATGCGTTGGTTTGCCCAGCAAGTATGAACGTAATAAGCTTTTAGGGTTGCGGGAATGCGGCGTGTGGCGCAGCTCGAAGAGCTTGTAGCGCGTGTGAAGCGCCTGAAGCAAACTGTGTTTCTTGGTGGCGTTGTGACAATCGTTGCTCTGGTGATAGGCATGGGAGTATGTGTGAATGCATGCAGATTTGTAGAGTTGCATTGTGAGGGGAGGCAGAAGCCCTTTCGTGCACTAAATGTGTCTTTCTTTTGTACTTTCTCGGGCGTGTCGTTTGGGCGTGGGATGTGGGTTTGTTTTCCAAGTAGGCGCAGCTCATGCATGTGCCGCCGCTCTAGGTGCCCGCGCGCTGTGTGCCACAGGAAGGCGATGATAACACTCCAGCCTAGTAGCGGGAGCCAACGCGGTAGCAGGCCGTTGGTTGACGATTATGTGATATGTCCCGAACGCTTTGGCACTCTCGCTTTGTCTTGCTCTTTCGAAGAGTGGCGATTGTACAAGAGCGCCTGACGCATCCAGCTGAGTCGTTATGCAGTGCATATTGAGTTTGGCTTTGGTTTGCATTCCCTGGTTGAAATCAGGTATGTTTGCCGATGTGGGAAGACGGAGTATTTGGCGGCGAGGCGGAGAACCTGGATGCGTGAGAATGTCGAGGGCTGCGGAGTGTATTTGCGCGTGTGGTGTGGCGGTGTGGCAAAGCCTTCCCTAGCACTGCGTTGACGCGTTGGTTTGCCCAGCAAGTATGAACGTAATAAGCTTTTAGGGTTGCGGGAATGCGGCGTGTGGCGCAGCTCGAAGAGCTTGTAGCGCGTGTGAAGCGCCTGAAGCAAACTGTGTTTCTTGGTGGCGTTGTGACAATCGTTGCTCTGGTGATAGGCATGGGAGTATGTGTGAATGCATGCAAATTTGTAGAGTTGCATTGTGAGAGGAGGCAGAAGCCTTTTCGTGCACTAAATGTGTCTTTCTTTTGTACTTTCGGGTGAGTGTCGTTTGGGCATGGGATGTGGGTTTGTGTTCCAAGTAGGCGCAGCTCATGCATGTGCCGCCGCTCTAGGTGCCCGCGCGCTGTGTGCCACAGGAAGGCGATGATAACACTCCAGCCTAGTAGCGGGAGCCAACGCGGTAGCAGGCCGTTGGTTGACGATTATGTGATATGTCCCGAACGCTTTGGCACTCTCGCTTTGTCTTGCTCTTTCGAAGAGTGGCGATTGTACAAGAGCGCCTGACGCATCCAGCTGAGTCGTTATGCAGTGCATATTGAGTTTGGCTTTGGTTTGCATTCCCTGGTTGAAATCAGGTATGTTTGCCGATGTGGGAAGACGGAGTATTTGGCGGCGAGGCGGAGAACCTGGATGCGTGAGAATGTCGAGGGCTGCGGAGTGTATTTGCGCGTGTGGTGTGGCGGTGTGGCAAAGCCTTCCCTAGCACTGCGTTGACGCGTTGGTTTGCCCAGCAAGTATGAACGTAATAAGCTTTTAGGGTTGCGGGAATGCGGCGTGTGGCGCAGCTCGAAGAGCTTGTAGCGCGTGTGAAGCGCCTGAAGCAAACTGTGTTTCTTGGTGGCGTTGTGACAATCGTTGCTCTGGTGATAGGCATGGGAGTATGTGTGAATGCATGCAGATTTGTAGAGTTGCATTGTGAGAGGAGGCAGAAGCCTTTTCGTGCACTAAATGTGTCTTTCTTTTGTACTTTCTGGTGCGTGTCGTTTGGGCGTGGGATGTGGGTTTGTGTTCCAAGTAGGCGCAGCTCATGCATGTGCCGCCGCTCTAGGTGCCCGCGCGCTGTGTGCCACAGGAAGGCGATGATAACACTCCAGCCTAGTAGCGGGAGCCAACGCGGTAGCAGGCCGTTGGTTGACGATTATGTGATATGTCCCGAACGCTTTGGCACTCTCGCTTTGTCTTGCTCTTTCGAAGAGTGGCGATTGTACAAGAGCGCCTGACGCATCCAGCTGAGTCGTTATGCAGTGCATATTGAGTTTGGCTTTGGTTTGCATTCCCTGGTTGAAATCAGGTATGTTTGCCGATGTGGGAAGACGGAGTATTTGGCGGCGAGGCGGAGAACCTGGATGCGTGAGAATGCCGAGGGCTGCGGAGTGTATTTGCGCGTGTGGTGTGGCGGTGTGGCAGAGCCTTCCCTGGAATTGCGTTGACGCGTTGCTTTGCCCAGCAAGTATGAACGTAATAAGCTTTTAGGGTTGCGGGAATGCGGCGTGTGGCGCAGCTCGAAGAGCTTGTAGCGCGTGTGAAGCGCCTGAAGCAAACTGTGTTTCTTGGTGGCGTTGTGACAATCGTTGCTCTGGTGATAGGCATGGGAGTATGTGTGAATGCATGCAGATTTGTAGAGTTGCATTGTGAGAGGAGGCAGAAGCCTTTTCGTGCTCTAAATGTGTCTTTCTTTTGTACTTTCTGGTGCGTGTCGTTTGGGCGTGGGATGTGGGTTTGTGTTCCAAGTAGGCGCAGCTCATGCATGTGCCGCCGCTCTAGGTGCCCGCGCGCTGTGTGCCACAGGAAGGCGATGATAACACTCCAGCCTAGTAGCGGGAGCCAACGCGGTAGCAGGCCGTTGGTTGACGATTATGTGATATGTCCCGAACGCTTTGGCACTCTCGCTTTGTCTTGCTCTTTCGAAGAGAGGCGATTGTACAAGAACGCCTGACGCATCCAGCTGAGTCGTTATGCAGTGCATATTGAGTGTGGCTTTGGTTTGCATTCCCTGGTTGAAATCAGGTATGTTTGCCGATGTGGGAAGACGGAGTATTTGGCGGCGAGGCGGAGAACCTGGATGCGTGAGAATGCCGAGGGCTGCGGAGTGTATTTGCGCGTGTGGTGTGGCGGTGTGGCAAAGCCTTCCCTAGCACTGCGTTGACGCGTTGGTTTGCCCAGCAAGTATGAACGTAATAAGCTTTTAGGGTTGCGGGAATGCGGCGTGTGGCGCAGCTCGAAGAGCTTGTAGCGCGTGTGAAGCGCCTGAAGCAAACTGTGTTTCTTGGTGGCGTTGTGACAATCGTTGCTCTGGTGATAGGCATGGGAGTATGTGTGAATGCATGCAGATTTGTAGAGTTGCATTGTGAGGGGAGGCAGAAGCCCTTTCGTGCACTAAATGTGTCTTTCTTTTGTACTTTCTCGGGCGTGTCGTTTGGGCGTGGGATGTGGGTTTGTTTTCCAAGTAGGCGCAGCTCATGCATGTGCCGCCGCTCTAGGTGCCCGCGCGCTGTGTGCCACAGGAAGGCGATGATAACACTCCAGCCTAGTAGCGGGAGCCAACGCGGTAGCAGGCCGTTGGTTGACGTGTATGTGATATGTCCCGAACGCTTTGGCACTCTCGCTTTGTCTTGCTCTTTCGAAGAGAGGCGATTGTACAAGAACGCCTGACGCATCCAGCTGAGTCGTTCTGCAGTGCATATTGAGTGTGGCTTTGGTTTGCATTCCCTGGTTGAAATCAGGTATGTTTGCCGATGTGGGAAGACGGAGTATTTGGCGGCGAGGCGGAGAACCTGGATGCGTGAGAATGTCGAGGGCTGCGGAGTGTATTTGCGCGTGTGGTGTGGCGGTGTGCCAGAGCCTTCCCTGGAATTGCGTTGATGCGTTGGTTTGCCCAGCAAGTATGAACGTAATAAGCTTTTAGGGTTGCGGGAATGCGGCGTGTGGCGCAGCTCGAAGAGCTTGTAGCGCGTGTGAAGCGCCTGAAGCAAACTGTGTTTCTTGGTGGCGTTGTGACAATCGTTGCTCTGGTGATAGGCATGGGAGTATGTGTGAATGCATGCAGATTTGTAGAGTTGCATTGTGAGAGGAGGCAGAAGCCTTTTCGTGCTCTAAATGTGTCTTTCTTTTGTACTTTCTGGTGCGTGTCGTTTGGGCGTGGGATGTGGGTTTGTGTTCCAAGTAGGCGCAGCTCATGCATGTGCCGCCGCTCTAGGTGCCCGCGCGCTGTGTGCCACAGGAAGGCGATGATAACGCTCCAGCCTAGTAGCGGGAGCCAACGCGGTAGCAGGCCGTTGGTTGACGATTATGTGATATGTCCCGAACGCTTTGGCACTCTCGCTTTGTCTTGCTCTTTCGAAGAGTGGCGATTGTACAAGAGAGCCTGACGCATCCAGCTGAGTCGTTATGCAGTGCATATTGAGTTTGGCTTTGGTTTGCATTCCCTGGTTGAAATCAGGTATGTTTGCCGATGTGGGAAGACGGAGTATTTGGCGGCGAGGCGGAGAACCTGGATGCGTGAGAATGTCGAGGGCTGCGGAGTGTATTTGCGCGTGTGGTGTGGCGGTGTGGCAAAGCCTTCCCTAGCACTGCGTTGACGCGTTGGTTTGCCCAGCAAGTATGAACGTAATAAGCTTTTAGGGTTGCGGGAATGCAGCGTGTGAAGGAGGTTTGACAGTGTGTGGATCATTCGCAAATAAGTAGCTGCTGCACGGCGATCGGGCACCTACTGCATGATCATTTCGTTTAGTGTAGCGTTTGCAACTGGATTGAGTGAAGACGATTACGTGTCGCAGTTGGTGGAGTGCTTGTTTGCATGCACCACTGCGACTGCCTCTGCATCTTTTTGCATTACAGCCACGAGCTAAAAGGAACTTCGAAACACGTGACAATCCCATTCAGCCTTTCGCGGGTTGGCGAATCGCTGGTGCCCTCCTGCCGTTTAGACAGCATTCGGCTTTATGGCGTATGCATCTTCATCTAAATATCTTTGAGGTAGATTGCAAATTAGTGGTTGTGGCCTCCTGCTGCGCAGGGATTGATGGGAACAAGTGCTTCCCCGTGCACTGGCATTCTCAGTCAGATTTTAGGAGGCAGGCCAGTCGGACTGAACGTGTTTCGTGTAGACTAGATGTTTAGCTACCAAGTGTCTCCATTTACAAGCGCTCGTTCTGCTGGCTTCTTTACGTAGCTGCAGTAGAAGCAAGACATCGACGTAGGCTGCAGTCCTGCATCCGCCTTGCCCGAATCTTCGCCCCTGTCTATGGCTTCAAAAGCTTACCTTTTGGCAGAATTGCTTGTGGCTATGCTACGGCGGTTTGGAACAAGCGTACCAACACATCTTGAATACGGTAATGGCTGCTACGCGTTTGGGCATACTCTGCCTCAGGATGCAGAGCTATAGGAAGTGCAAGAGCCCGCCCCTGGCTTTTAGCCTATGTTCTTACTAAGATTCCTTGTCTTTGGGAAATCACCAGTGTATGTTCCTACAGTATGGAGGAGTTTCTGCATGGCGTCTAGCCACTACTGGATGCCCAGGGGCTTGTATGGCTGCCTGTCCTCGGATTCGCTCATGATTTCCTGCGGGCTACGTGCAGGCGTGTGATTGCAAGCAGCTGGCAACGGTGGTAAAGCGCTAAGCAGAGATTCAATGCGTATGTCGGTGGACGTCTCCATAGAAAATATACGAGTGTGTTGAGCACCTGTGTTCCGTGGCGGTGGATGCGGCGTTCCACAGAAAGTGCGAATGGCAGTCCCTGTGGCCCGCCGGCGCACATCGCTAGTTTGAGCTGCACGGGCATTTTGGACCATCGTTTGCTAATGGGAGTGGAAACTTGGGGAGGCAGCAACAAGCCACGTTAGCGGTAGGCGTGCGTGCATTGGGTTGCTTCCCGCAGAAGGTCCGAAGCTTGCTCTGCTGCTGCCTGCCTGTACACGCCTGTAATTTAAGCTACGTCCACATGCTGGCGCGGAGCCATCGTTGGACCCGAGACGCATGAGAGAGTATATTCACACAGAGGGCGACAATGTGCTTCCGAATGGCATAAGCTGTGTAGTGCATGTGGCGCTTCACAGACGGTGCGTCCGGCGGTCCCTGTTGCTTGCCTCTGAGGCTGCTGCGTGCGCTGCCTTTGCGTCCTGCACCAGGTGCGGGCTTTGATTCCGTTTAAACCAGCGACGCAAATCCGCTGAGAGGCAAGATGGTGCATTTAGGATGCGTGAGGCGGGGGGGAAGGGTGTTGCTTCACAGGAGGTGAGTGGCGTTGTTTCCTTTACGGTCACACTCTCAAGGAGTCAGCGTTGTTCCAACTGAGCGTGAGAACGAGCATTTTCAGGGCATGTAAGAGAGTTAGTTCATGGCGTGCGATGTTTGGCAGTAGATGCACTGTTTGACAGAAGGTGCGTACGGTGACCCTTGTTGCTCATCTACGCGCACCGCGAATTTGCGTTACGCCCTATTAGGCAGCAAACGTCAGCGTTGATGGAGCTTAATATGCACAGCCCAAGGCCCTCAAATTTGTGTTGTGTGGGTGGCATTTAATATGCTGGATGCTTTAGCTACGTTTATACTCTGAGGCATACGCGGGTACTGATTCAGTTGGGTATGCATAGACCCTAACAGGGTGCGTGTACGGTGTACGATATTCGGCAATATGCGAGTTGTTTTACAGGTTGTGCGTACGGGATCTGTTGTGACATGCATGAGGTTTGAACTGCTTTCTCACGGTAGAGTCCAGATATGGATAGGGCCCGCTAAGCATGGAAGAAGGCACATGCCGAGAACAACGGGTGAGTTATGCGTGGCAGTATATGTGGCGTTTAACAGGTGGTGCGTACGGTGTTTGCTGTGGCCCACCTCTTTTACGAGCTGCTTTCTCACTGTGGAAGATGGACCCGTCTTGGGCATGTTGAGCATGGAAGCGCTTTGCAGACATACCAGCGAAGTGTGTTCAGGGCGAGTTATGCGTGGCAGTATTTGCGGTGGTTTACAGGTGGTGCGTGCAGTGTCGGCTGGGGCTCACGTCCTTTTCGAGATGCATTCTCACTGTGGAGCATGGATCCGCCTTGGACATATTAATAATACAAGAAACCTGCACAGGCATCCACGAAGGGAGTTCACGGTGTGCAAAGCTGGGTGGGGAAAGCGGCGTTTCACAGGTGGTGCGTACGGTTTTGCACCTCCGCATTGAACTATATTTCCATTCGGGATCTTTGCTAAACATTTTACCCGTTAGGAATCGTAACAAATATTCACAGAGAACTCAACAGGGTGTATTCAGAGCGCATGATGCGTGACTGTGAGGGTGTTGTTGCACAGGTGGTACGTACGGTGTCTACTTTGGCAAACCTGAGGTATGAGGTACTCTTTTATTTTGGAGCTTAGGCCAGCATTGGAGCCGTTGATCAAGGGAGACGCCATTTGTAGGTAGAACAGCCAACTGAACTTACGGTGGGTAAAACATGCCATTAGGCGTGGTACTTCTCAGTTGGTGAGTGTGCTGTCTGTTGTGGCACACCTGTGGCTGGAGCTACACTTTTGCTTGGAAGCACAGCCCAGAATTGGACCTGTCGAGCATTAAAACAGATATTCGCAGAGATACCAATCAGACTGCGTTTACGCTTTGTGGTGCGTGGCTGTACCCGTGGCGTATCCCAATAACTGATTTGTGTGTCTTGTTCTAGCATGCCAATACACGTCGGCACTTGCAGCTGTGTAACCATGTTGGGGGATAAGGGGGTATAAAAATCGTTGAGAATGGAAACCTATATTTGTAGGGACCAGTCCAAGGTGCGTTAACAACCTGCTGGGCATGGCAGTGGTTGGGGTGTCTCACAGAGGTACGCAGCATTGGTCGATCTGGGCTGTGTGTGTACATGTGGGAACAGATGTCAGGCTTGATCCCACTGGGTATGCGAACGCGCATTCGGACAGAGCGCAGCAGGGTAAGCTCACGGGGTGAGATGTATGGCAATAAATGTGGTGCTTTACAGGAGGCCGGTACGATGGACTCTCTTGGGTCTCTATACACATCGGCAGCTTGAGCTACATTGGCGTTCTGGAGCAGCTATCCGCGGTGGCCCGATTAACCATAAAAGCGGATGCATGCATAGAGAGCGAGAGAGCAAATGGCCTTCATTGTGTGTGGTGGCAGTTGCTGTGGTGGGGGGCTGAGCTGCGCGTCCATTCTAGAGCAGAGGCGGATATGGACCGCGTTGAGGATGAGAACGGCCATTTCAGTAAAAGAGCAACATGGCTCGTTTACGGTGTATGCTGTGTGACAGTAGATGTGATACTTCACAGGAGGTGCGTGGAGGGGCGTAGGTTGAGCTACGTTGTTATACTGTAGGAGATATCAAGAATGCTCCCGCTGAGCGTGAAGACAGACATTTGCACAACTCGCGGCAGGCTGTGCTCATCGCCGTTAATGTGTGACGGTACGTGTGGTGTTTTACATGTGGTGCATACGGTGTCCTTTGCTTTACATGTGTGCACATTGCTGGTTGGATCTGTGTTCCATTATAGTGCAGTTAGCGCTGATACCGCTGGGCATAGCAGCGCCTATTTGCATAGAGGGCATCACTGACGTGCTCACAGCTTACGGTGTCCTGAAGCAGATGTGGAGAATATTTTAGCTGGGTCTTTATTCTGGGGCAGAGGAGAGTATTGGCGCCGTTAAGCATCGGGCCGGGTGTTTGCACACAGAGCAACGATGTGCGTACGCGCCCTATGGCTTGTGCCAGTAAATGTGGTGTTTCCCAGGATGTGCGTTTAGTGGGGTGTTGCGACCTGTAAATACACACCGGCAGAATAAGCTACATCCGCAATATGCAGCAGAGATCAGCGCTGATCCCGCCTGCCACGCAAATCGATCTTCGCAGTGTAAGCATCAGGTCCGGTCATTTTGTATGCTGGGGGGCTGCAAATGTGATGGAGGGTTTACCTAATTGTACACTCTAGAGCAGAGGCGGGTATTGACACCATCACCAGTGGAACGAAGATTCACACCGAACCAACCAGCGCTCACGGCGTTTCGGGTGTAGCAGTGGACATCGTGTCTCGCAGGAAGTGCGTATAGTGGCCTGTTGTGAACTTCTTATTCACGCCGGCAGTACGAGCTCTGTACGCATTCTGAGGCAATATTAAAACCGTTTTCGGTTAGCGGGCAACTGGATAGTTGCAGCGAGAGCCTCGAACGCTTTCATTGTGCTTGGTGGACTGCCGTAGATGCAGCAGCGGGCTTTGCGCGCATGTTCATTGTGAAGCATAGGCAGGTATTGATCCCGGTGAGTACTGGAGCGGGTACGTGCACAGATATTAACACCGTAATCTCATGGCATATGGTGTGTGGCAGTAGTTATGATGTTTCACAGGATGTGAGAATAGCGGGAAACCGCTGCTTGTCTACGTTCACCGCCAGTTAGAATAACGTGCGCATTCTGGGAGAGAGGCGAGAACTGGGCACATGCGTGGCGGCAGAAATGTCGTTTCCCAGGAAGTGCGTTGCGCGGCCTGCACTGGCCTATGGTCAATGCCAGCTTGAGTAACGTTACTATTCTTGGGGAAAGTGGTGGCCGGAACCACTGGGTAAATCAACCGATCTCAGCGCAGAAAACAGCCAGTCACGCTCCATGGCGAATGTGTGTAGCAGTAGCTGCGATATTTTACAGGAGGTGCGTGCGGTGGCCCTGCTGCAGGCGTATACATAACCGTAGTTTGAGCTGCACTTCATTATGCATTGGATGCCAGCATCATTGTTGCTGAATATACGAACGGAGATTGGGAGGCAGTGCAACAGGGCCTGCTCACTGCCTATGCTGAGTTGCAGTAAGTATGGTGCTTCACAGGAAGTGCGTACGATGCCCCCTGTTGGTTATCTACCACATCAGGAGTTTGACCAGCATTCGTATTCTGCAGCGGAAGCCAGCCTTAATCGCGCTCGGTATGGTAATGAGTATTTGCCGAGAGAGTGGACAATCAACGACTGTTCATGATGCATGGCCTGTGGCAATTAAAGCGGTGGAGCTTTTAGCTGCGTGTGCATTCTTCAGCATCAGTTTTTATTGCTTCCGTTGTGTACGCAAAAGGATATTCTTGTAGTGGTCCGCAAGGTGCGTATATGGTGTATTATGCGTGGCAGTGGAGGCAATATTTTACTATTGGTGCGTACGATGTCTGCTAAGGCACGCATGCGCTTTGAGCTGCCTTCTCATTGTGAAGCCTAGGCCAGCACCGGAACCGGTAAGCACCGGCGAGGACATTTGTCGTTTGCAGTAGGGTGAGCTAATAGCGTTTGAAGTTCGCACCGACGGCGAACGAAACTGTTCTTCACAGGAAGTGAGTTGAGTAGCGGCCTCTGGCCTCTCTACGCTCCTCATCAGCTTGATCAGCATTCCCGTCCCGGGGGAGAGGGGCGAGATGATGTCAGTGGGTAATGGAACGGACGTTAGCAAAGAAATTCTTCAGAGTGTGTGGAGCGTGGTGGAAGAAGCGGTATTTCACAGGAAGTGAGTTGCTTAGCCTGCCCTGACCTGCTGAGGCTCACCGTCAGTTTGAGCTATGCTCGTATCCTGGAGGAGATGGGCGAGCTGGACCCACTGAGCATCAGAAGGGAAATCTGCACAGAGCGCAACAAACTACGCCTACGGAGTGCAGCAGTAGCTGTGGCGTTTCACAGGAGGTGCGTATGGTCTCTGCTGTGCTGCATCCCTGCAGGCTGGTGATTTGATATGCCTTTTTCTATTGTAAGACATACGCCAGCATTAGAACCGTTTGTCGGAACACTGTTTTGCACAAGCTGCAACATGTATGTCCACGCCAAGAGGTGCGTGGCAGTAGTTCTCGTGTTTAACAGAAGGTAATTTGCCCCGCATGTTCTGACCTGCCTGTACGCATCGGGAGTTCGAGCTGCTTTCACATTGGGGGGGCGGGGGAGGAGGAGCGGGGTAAGGTCCAATTGTAGCCGTTGAGCATGGGAACATGCATTTCCCCTGGACGCAATAAGGCTGTGTGCTGTGGAGCAGTAACGGTGGCAATTCACAGGAGATGGGTGGCAGGTCTGCACATGCCTCCCCATGCACGCGAATGCTTTCTTGGCCTTCAGCGTAAACAGCGTAAATCGCGAACGAGCACCCTACCTGCTTAGCCCTCTGAAGGGCCTGCCCAGCGAGATACAAGGAACATTAATGTAGGGTGTTTTGTGTCACTGGCCTTGCTGTTTTGCCCTATATGCATGTGCGGATTGGTACGGCCTGCCTGCAAAAGGCTCAATACCCAGATTGTCTTGCCATTTGACACCGGGTTTGAATATCCAGCTGCATGATAGCTGCGCATGACAACTTTTATATTATTTTCCATTATTCTTTTGGGGAGCTCAGATGGCTTCGCTTGCATTCCCTTTGAGCATACCATACAGGAAATTGAACTAGGAAAGGAAAGGGCATCTATAAGCAAGAGTTTGGTTCGCATTGGCTGCGACGGGGCATCTGCTGAGATGAATGAAGATATACTATTGAGGCAGCCTGAACTCCCTCGAGCATAGCACTTCTCCGACAGAGCTTCCGAAAGGTTGCGTAGCAATGTGTAGAGCGCGGTTCACAAGTAATTTGCTCAGAGAGGCTTGCTGCCTGCCCCAATCTCGGGACACCATGCAGGATTAGAGACAACACCTTCCCAGCAAAGATATTTTGTACGCGCCATGATTAAATAAGGATGACGTATAAATGATGCGCTATTGAAACGAAGTCTGAGAGCTTATTTTAGCAGTTTTAAATGCATTTCACGAATGTTAAGGAGAGCGTCCTTCTGATTCCTCCTTTGGTGTGCAAGCGTGTCGCCTGTTCTTGCTATCGATACCAGCGCCATATGGTGTGTTCGCTCTACCCTACACACCTGAGGTGACAGTAGTGCTTTTACTTAACGCACTCAATGTTGTCCGTTTCTAAGGATAGGTGTTTGCTTGCTGCGTGGTAGCCTTTTCGTTTTGAGCGCAATGGAGGTTCGGACCCGCCTACTGGCTTCCGCCCGCGAAGCGAAGTTGTAACGTGCCTGAGCATTGTGTAGTATAGCTTCCAGCCGATCAACGGAGGCAAACGATATACGGCAGCAACTTTATTTTACTTTTTACGCAGCTTGTCTACTCTCTCTGCCCTAGGTGAAGCAAATGCTTGGATAGCAGACACTATAGCGGCTCAGAGGAATGCGACAGCTGCATGTCGCCCGGTTTACCCCAAAGCTTTGTTGATTTACTCATCAGTGAGTACGTGCACCTTACTGGCGGCTTGTTTTATTTTATTGTATATGAGGGAGAGCTTCTTACCAAGCAAAATCTTTCAAATAGAGGATTCAAGAACTACATGCAGAATACCTGCACGCCTGAGCGCGTGTTTCAAGCTTGCAGTCGACTACAACGCTCCACTGCATTTTGCCCCCAATACTGTTCAGTGTGGGCAAAGTCTTAACAGCGGAACCGCTTTGTCAGCCATACTCTTATGCTAGCCAAATTTTTGCAGCAAGCATTCTACAACTACCGCCCTTAACGATGTGCACATAGGCATTAGGGTTCGGGCCTAGGCATTACTGTAGTGCCTGGCACTACAATACCCCGGATTTAAGCTCCTAATTCGGCAAGAAAGAATTTAGTGAGGAGAAAACGAAAGGTCAATTAAGGTTTGCTAGTTGACTCGAAGCAGTCAACCGGCGGGGGGCTAGCTAGCTGGGGGACCTGGGGCTGGCAGCCGCTCCCGCAGCGGCGCAGCCATCCCCCCCGCCCTGCACGAGCACTGCGGTGCTCGATGTGGGGACACTGTAAAACGTTAGAATAATTTAGAATATAAAAAAGTAGTTTAACGGCCTTTTATGTTTTCTTTTTAGAAACTCTAATTATTCAAAGTAGGAGCATGAATTGACCTGGTTCTAGTTTGCGACGCCAGCACCAGAGGTAGATTATGTAGCCTGAAGAGACGCGGCGCTACAATATGGGGGCCGTTCCGGGAACTTACTGAAATACCCTGGGAACGAATGAAATCAACTAAATACCATCACTCCCAAATAAGCCCATCCTATTCCTCGATGAACCCATAGGGATCCACACACCTAAAGGAGACAAGGACTTGCCATGCACTTGCGCGACGGGAAGGTGCTACGACCCCCACAGCTGCCGGGCTCCGAGATGTCTAACCCAATCACACCCCACAGAGAAACTTCTGGGCAACACACAGAACCGAAGAGAATGGAGCATAACCGGGATCTTGGTCCCCTCATCGCCGGGGAGGGACGCCCCGCACCGCGGAGCAGAGAGCACGAAGGTGGGGGACGCAAGGACCAAGGAGTGCCCTATGTCAAACTAGAGCCCGAGATGGTTGATATGTTCAAGCAGTTAGCCGTTGGAATTAAATCGAGCCAACAGCGGATCACTACACACGAGGATGGAAGTAACATGAAAGCCTTCCTTGACTTCATGGAGCAGGAGTTCTTAGACCAAGATCTCTTAGAGATGCAGTGGGGATACGAACTCAGGAGATACCTGTCGGGCAAGGCCTTAGCCCATTGGCTGCACATGCGTCGAACCGGAACGCCATTAAACGACTGGCGGCGTGTGCGGGAGAACCTCTGTGCGCGGTTCTGCAGCACGTCGCGGGACAAGATGATTGAGAGGATGGCCTGGAATGTTTGGCGAGGGAACCACGTCGACTATTCCTCACGTTTCGCAGATATCGTAATGGAAGGGGAGACGCTACCACCTGACGAGCTGTTAGGTTACTTCTTGGCTAATCTACCAATGGAACTACGACGAGCCCTCACTGAAGGAGGAACGAGGAACTTCCTGGATTGGCAGGAGGCCGCCACAGCGCTAAGCGCCTTGGAGTCCCCTTGGAAGGCTTCGCGTGTGCGGTGGCAGCGATTCGAGCAGGAGCTAACGAACGCCAGGCGTAGAACGGGACCTGGCGGGCCGCCGAGTAGCCCACGGCGAGCTCCAACTAGGCAGGAAACTCCACGGGGAGAAAACACACCAACCCGCTGCTATGAGTGCAGGGGGAAAGGACACCTCGGAAGGGACTGCCCGCTCCGAAATGGCGCGGTTAGGCGCACAGGAGAAACGTGCTCCCGATGCGGAGGACGGGATCATTATGCAAGAGACTGTGCGAACCCACGGGAGTCCCCCGGGCGACAGGATGGGCGTAAACCCCCACTGGCCACCGCGAACGGAGAAGCGGGAACAAGCCGGTCAAACTAGCAGGCCTAGACGTTACGGGAGATGAACGTGCTAGGCAAATAAAGCGCACGGATGGTAAATTGTGCCTGGCGGCCACCGGGCCCAACGCCATCCCAGTCTCCCCCGACTGGAGGCAGAAGCTTCTCCCGAAGAAGAAGCTGGCCCAGCAGAAAGAGGAGGTCGAACGGACCCCCTCAGCAGCTGCAGGAAATTTCGCTCCGTCCTGGACCGGGAACGAACGGATCGGAACCGATAACAGCGGGAAAGGGGATCCCGCACAGGAACGTACACGGGAGGTCTCGCGGCAAGAGACCTCACAGCAGAAAGCGGCAGAAAGAGCAGCGGATTTACACGATAACGGCGGGAAAGGGGATCCCGCACAGGAACGTACACGGGAGGTTTCGCGGCAAGAGACCTCACAGCAGAAAGCGGCAGAAAGAGCAGCAGATTTACCTTGGTGGCACGAAGGGATGTTACCAGAGCTGACGCATGAGTATCACGGGTCCCTCTGCGGCACAGGCAAGACAGCGGTACTGCAGCTAGAGATTGTGGGACAAGAGTGTGAGGGGCTACTCGACACAGGAGCGTCACGCAGCTTTATTAGTCCGGCTGCGGTCGAGCGATTGGGGCTTAGGGTGCGTATCTTACCTGAGGCATGCTCCTTTACTGTCGCCAACGGAGAGGTTCTACATATTGACCGATTCGTCCCTCGGTTATCCATGCTATGCGGAGGGGAGTGTTTCACGGGGGATTTCCTAGTAGGTCCGATCCCTTACGATGTCATCCTCGGTATCGATTGGCTTGTTAACCACAAGGTAGCGTGGTATTTCCAGTCCGACAAGCTTCGGACGTATGTGAACGGACGGTGGTGTGACCTGCCGGTCCAGCGAAAGGAACTTAGACCCCCGGCGGACGCTTCAACTACCACGAAGCCTGCGAAGAGCACAGCAGACCTCGCATACGAAGCACTAGCTCAGCAAGTGGCCCGCATGACGGCAGAGGAGGCCGCTACTCTCCTCCGACCGCCTCCCAAACGTTATAAGTCCCGACATCGGGCAGGTGCTCGAGTACAGATAAAGGATCTACTACGTGAGGCCCGCCACAACACCGCTAATATGGGACAAGCTCTCGAAGGATTGCATTTCATTGCCGTCTTACAGGAGACTAAACCCGACCGAGTCGTCCATGTACCCCTGGAGCGTCAGGGTCCCCTTCTGTGCGCAATCGTGGAACACCACCAGGCATCGGTATGCGAACCACACGCTAAGTCTGCCGATGCCGTTGTATCTGAAAGGCAAGACACGGAGGACTCCCCTTGGCCCACAGCTAAGCTGACATACACTGAATTCGACAGTTGGTCCCAAAGCCCGGCAGCACTCCGCTTACCACCACAGATACTCACCGTCTTACAGCAGCATCGACTCGTGTTCCCCGATAGTCTTCCCGATGGGTTGCCCCCCAAACGACCCTATGACCATCGCATTCTCTTGCTGCCCGGCAAGCTACCGACCAAAGCCCCTATATACAAGATGCCCCCTGAACAGCTCGCTCACCATACGAAGGAGATTGCTCGGCTGTCGGCTAAGGGATGGATAGGACCTACCTACTCTCCAATATGCGCCCCCACCATCATGGTGGATAAACATGATGACGGATCCGGTGAACGCAAGATGCGCATGGTAGTGAACTATCAAGCACTAAATGCACTCACAATTGCCCCCGAATTCCCCATGCCCACCGTACATACTATTCTCGAAATGTTAGGAGGGGCCACCTACTTCTCTACATTGGACTTGGAGGCAGGATTCCACCAGATCCGCATGGCTAAGGAGGACCGATGGAAGACGGCTTTCCGCTCAGTGCAAGGACTTTTTGAGTACAAGGTTATGCCCTTTGGACTCAAGGGCGCGCCAGCTACCTTCCAAGCTACAATAAACGCCTATCTTCAACCACTCCTAGGCCACGGGGTCATTGCATATTTAGATGATGTGCTCATATATAGCCCAACACTGGATACCCACACCGCCCTCCTACAGCAAGTTCTCAGCATTTTCCTCACTCACCAATTCTACCCACGGCTATCGAAATGCAAGTTCGCACAGGAGGAGCTCACATACTTGGGATATACCATTGGGGCAGCAGGCATCAAACCGTCCGCCGACAAGGTCGAGGCCATACTCCTATGGCCGGACGTACTGACTAATGAGACACAAGTCCGCCAGTTTCTGGGGACGGTCAACTACTGTCGGATGTTTATGGGGCCCCGCTTTGCAGACACAGCAAGACCCCTCGTTGAACTCACCCGGAAAGGTACCTCCTTCGTCTGGGGGCCCTCTCACACCGCCGCAGTCCGCCAACTCAAACGGCTCCTCGCTGAATACACCACATTACAAGTCCCCGACCCCACGAGACCCTATACACTTTATACTGACGCATCTGGATACGCGCTTGGGGCTGTCCTAGAGCAGGATGGCAAGCCGGTAGGCTTTCTGAGTCAAGTCCTGAGCCCGGCCCAACAACGGTACTCCATTTACGATCAGGAACTTCTCGCCCTCGTTACCGCCCTCGATAAGTGGCGTCACCTCCTCCGCGCAGCCAAGGTCACCGCCTACACCGACCATCAAGCGTTGACATACCTGCAGCGCATCAACACACAGAAGCCACTCCGGGGCCGCACGGCTCGTTGGCTTGATTTCTTGGCTGAGTTCCCCGACCTAACTATCTCATACCTACAGGGCACCCGCAATACAGTCGCGGATGCCCTCTCCCGCCACCCCCAACATGCGCTCCCTACTCACACCCCACCTCCCCTTTCTTCCCTTACCTCCGCATCATCAAGCAAAACACCTCCACCTGCTCGTTATCATACTCGGGCTAATCCTCGAGATTTCCGTGCTGAGGCAGGCCTCCGCCCGTCCCGATCACGCCGTACCGCCACTCCTTCCTCGCCTCCGGCCGCCTTGACGGACCATGATTCCCCTCCTTCAGACCCACCTGCACCGTCACGAACGCCCGACCCTCCATCCTCCCTCACCCTGGACGTGGACCCACTGACCCCTCAGCGATGGGCTGACGCGTACCCCCTCTGCCCCCACTTCAGTACGGCCTTTGCGGCCGCCAAGCAGCAAGACGGCGCTGAAGTCCCACACGAGCTGCAAGGCCGCCGTTATACCTTCCGGTTCCACCACCCCTATCTGCACATCTGCATTCACGGACTTTGGCGAATATGCGTTCCCTCCTTGCCCGAGTTCCTCTCCCATCTCCTCTACCGCCACCACCACCATGTCACTGCGGACCACCGTGGCCAGAAGAAGACCTTTCTTTCCCTCAGTAAGCTTTATTACTGGCCTGGCATGCGTGCGTATACCACTGCCTACGTGGAGTCTTGCGTGCAGTGTCGCGCGTCTAAAGCCCTCTCCCAAAAGCCGGCCGGTCTCCTCCAACCCCTCTAGTCCCCTCTCGCCGCTGGAGCCATGTTAGCCTTGACTTCATCACTGACCTCCCACCCACCCCCCGCGGCCACGACTCCATCCTTGTCCTCGTTGACTCCCTTAGTAAAATGGCCCATTTTATTCCAACCAAAAAGACAGTGTCGGCCGCGGAAACCGTTGAGCTCCTCGCCGACCGCCTAATCCGCTACCATGGATTCCCTGACGTTCTCATTTCGGACCGCGACCCTCGCTTTCAGTCTCTCGTATGGGAACAGCTTTGCCACCGGTTCCATATCAAGCGCGCCATGTCTTCTGCATATCATCCGCAATCTGACGGGCAGACCGAGCGCGTCAATCGTACGTTGGAGCAAATGCTGCGCACTTATATTCAGTCCGACGAGCGCGAGTGGGAGCGCCTCCTGCCGGCGCTCGAGCTCGCTTACAATACCACAAGCCACTCGTCTACCGAACTTAGCCCCTTCGAGGTCATGATCGGTCAGAACCCTATCACTGCCGCTGACCTCGATGTTGTTGGAAACCTTGCTCCCACCCTCACCCCCCCCATGACTAAGCTATTCCAGCAGCTTTGCGATCGCGCTCGCGGCCACATTCTTCGTGCCAAGTGGCAACAGAAGCTCCACGCAGATGCCCACCGCCGAGATGTCCAATATTCCCCTGGAGACCTGGTATGGATCAGTAGCCGCCACCTTCCCCCTCTCAATCACTGTTCTAAGTTTGAACCACGCTTCCGCGGCCCCTTCCCCATCATTGACCGGGTTGGGAAGGTCGCCTATCGAGTCGCCCTACCCCCCACTTATACTTGTCATAACGTCTTCCACGTGTCACAGCTTGTCCCGGATCGCCCACGTGACCCACAGATGACCTCCAAGGAGGCGGCCGTCGGTTGGCTTCCCCTCACCGACCCGGAAGGTCGCCCACCAGATGTCTATGAAGTTGATTATATCCTTGCCCAACGCGGCCTCGGCCCATCTACACAATACCTCGTTAAGTGGCGCGGCTATCCCGAAGACCAAGCGACCTGGGAGCCTGCTGCCCACCTCACTAACTGCCCCGCCCTCCTCCGAGCCTGGCGTCGTCAGCTCCGCAAGACGCAGCGCTCTCACTCTACAGTTCCCTCCGCCGCCCCCCCTGACATTCCTCCTGTCCCCGAACAGCCCTCCCCTTCCTCGCCAGGGAGGGAAGTGGAGCGGCCTTCACCCGGCAGCCGCTCCAACAGTAATACACAACCTATATAGACAGAAGAGGAAGTCCTGAAAGCAAGACTGAGATAAGAGAAAAACGAAAGCAAAGTCCAACAGTAATACACAACCTATATAGACAGAAGAGGAAGTCCTGAAAGCAAGACTGAGATAAGAGAAAAACGAAAGCAAAGTCCAACAGCAATACATAACCTCTATAGACCTGAGAGGAAGTCCTGAAAGCAAAAAAAAAAAAAAAAAAAAAAAAAAAAAAAAAAGAAAAGAGAAGAGGAAGCAAAGACCAACAACCTATATCGACATGAGAGGAAGTAAGTTGCGGGGGAAAGTTTTCATCCAAGGGGGAAGTTGTAGTGCCTGGCACTACAATACCCCGGATTTAAGCTCCTAATTCGGCAAGAAAGAATTTAGTGAGGAGAAAACGAAAGGTCAATTAAGGTTTGCTAGTTGACTCGAAGCAGTCAACCGGCGGGGGGCTAGCTAGCTGGGGGACCTGGGGCTGGCAGCCGCTCCCGCAGCGGCGCAGCCATCCCCCCCGCCCTGCACGAGCACTGCGGTGCTCGATGTGGGGACACTGTAAAACGTTAAAATAATTTAGAATATAAAAAAGTAGTTTAACGGCCTTTTATGTTTTCTTTTTAGAAACTCTAATTATTCAAAGTAGGAGCATGAATTGACCTGGTTCTAGTTTGCGACGCCAGCACCAGAGGTAGATTATGTAGCCTGAAGAGACGCGGCGCTACAATTACACCTTTAGACCCGCAAAAGTCCGCAAGCAATATTGCCCAAACCGACCGCTTAAGGACCTTGGATTTAACATTTAGGATTTTAGTGTGTAGCTTTTGCTGTTTGGGGTTAAGGATTCGAGCCTAGGTGTTGCAGTTCAGGGATAACGGGTTAACGTTTTGGCTTAAGTGTTTGGTTAGGCTGTAGGAATTAGGGGTTACAGTTAATGGCCTCAGCGTTGAGGGATTTACGGGTTGGGGGATTGGTTTCAGAGTTTAGGCTTTAGTGTTCAGGGCGACGGTTTAGGGCTTTGTGATCCATAGTCGCCAGATTAGCGCGTTGTTCTGAAGGGATCCGGGGTTCATTGTCTAGTCCTTAGCGTGCAGATGAGCGTTTCTGTTCAGGCGTTAGCGATTCGATCTTAAGGGTTTGAGGACAAAAGTTTGAGGGGTTTAGGGCTCAGCCTGAAATGGAGTTGTAATTCACGATTAAGGGCCTAGACTAGGGTTTAGGATTCAATGCATACGCTTTTCAGGTTATGGCTGCTTCCCCTTTGGCCGGTGAATTCGGGAGTATGCTGGTGGCTCGCTGAGCCTTTTGAGTGTTGCCTCGAAGGCCAGTGGATTAACCCAAGAATTGGGGAGGGGCCTGCCCAACGTCTAGCGAACATTTTCGCGTGCTTGCTCTTCTGCGCATTTCGAAGAGCCTGCGAACCCTCTGAAAACACGTCCTGTCGGTTAAGAGCTACTGCTGAACGGCGTTCTTGCCAGGAATGCATCAAGACTCTGCTGATAGTAGCGTGCGAGAGTCTCCCTTGAATATAAGAATTTCGCCGGCTTTGGCCAGGAAGTTGTGTTCATTCTCGCAAGCGGCTGTTCAAAACGATACCCGGTAGATGCACAGGTTTTACCCGCCCTCCTCTTCGCAGCATGCGTCCCCAGCGGCAACCCTATCGCGGAAGCCTGATTCGCCTTGATGATAGGATAGCAAAAGATGAAACGGTACAGAAAAATGCGGGAGAAAAGAGGCCGCTAACCGCCTAATCTTTCTGTCTTTCATTTGCTCTAGAATGAACTAGATAGAAAAACGCTTTACAGAAACCAAATGAACCCTTCAATCGGATTGACGTCCTGCTAGTCCCTCCGAGCAAATCCCTGTCGGGAAGCTCCGTAGTACCCTGAGCATGACTGGATCCTAGCAGCCTCATGCCCGTGGCGCCTAGCAGCAATATATGCAATAGGCATATGTAGGCACGAGCGGTCGATCACGCGGGAACGGAGGGCCAGACCAACATAGCAGGCCTACGTGTAGGTAAGGGCATGCTGAGGCGTCAAACAGTGGCATCCTGTGTAAATGCAGCACAACAGTGAATTAAAACGCGCGTTTTGGCAACTCTCCGCATACCCACGCATGCAGCCTCAGCTGTTCAGCGGGAAAGCGCTCGTACGTTCTCTCGCGGAACTAATGCACGAAAGGGATTCACAAAAATTCACTCAGGCTATCGTTCGCAGGCTGTTCATCGTAAAACATACGTTTGTTTTGGCACATAAAAGCGAATACATGCGCCTCCACGATCTCAGCCTGCGCTAATTGCTCTTGTTCTCAGTGACGTTACTGAGGTTCTGTGCTGAGAGTTCAGTTAAACTTAACAGATTCCTGGTGTCTCTTGAGTACACCAACAGTGCTAGCAACTAGCAAGATGGTACCTCCACGTTGATGGTGCGTTTACTATGTAAGACAACGCGTTAACCAGCGAATGGACAAGTGCCACCCAAGGCGTGGTGAACTTTGTTGGCCGATCTGCTGGCTCAGGCATATGTGTGTTCAGGTTAGACCAGAGAAAATGGAGAGCATCGAGGCGGTGGATGCATTGCTGTACGGTAAACCCATTCCTTGCGAGGATGGGAAGCAAGCCTCTGATACATTTTGCTGGGTACAGTGTTACAAATACTGCAGAAGCGTGCGATCATTGCGCTCAGTTTGGCTGTCAGCCTGCGCGTCGTTCGCGGCAGTCACGGTATGGTTCATATCAAGCTTCTATATGAATTTATGCAGGAAAGGGCTACCTAACTGCGATTCCCTGTCAGTAATGATGCATGCTGGAAAACTGTGCAGGTTCGACACATGGCTGAGTATTCTGCCCATTCTTGTTGCCGTAACTGAACTTAAGCAAGTCATGAGGGCGGCGTATTTGCTGAAAGTGTCCACAATAACGGAAATGCTGTTGCAGCCTCTACCTGCTGGTAAATCCAGTATGAATTCCAACGGGATGTCCCTCCAGATCCCTTGTAGGACCGAACAATTCTACAGGAGTTCAGGCTTGGGAGTGTTCCGTGACTTCCGCTGCGAAAATGTTGAGCGCGCTAGGCAATATTCCTGAACTGATCTGTGTCGTAGAGCACAACATGGATTTGCCCACAGGCAACATCCTTGTAATGATACCTCCACGAGACGCTGAAACATGATCATGCACTTTATGCAGAACAGCTGCGTGGAGTGAAGCGGGAACGAATAGTCAGCGGTGCCTCCCCCTTTTGCGTGTCGCACAAGAGATCGTTTCCAAGGCTGTAGCGTGCAATTTGTCTCTCGTTGTTGACCTCAACGAGAACCGCAGCTGCGCGAGTGCCTAAGGAGCAAGCACAAGCCATTTTAGAGAGCAAACGGGAATCGTAGCACACACACAGAAATGTAGCCTGCAGTGCTAAATGTGGAGTGCCCGACACTACAAATGGAGTACACGAAAAGGGCTCTAGAGGCTTAATCAGATAGAAAAGAACTAAGGCATTATTAATAGACATAATTAGCATTAATTTAGACTAATACTTAGATTTTAAATTGGGAAACAGATCTTAT
>OY986946.1:0-35000 GCA_963920595.1 Eimeria praecox | reverse complement strand
CCCGCCACTTGTTGGGCAAGTAGTTCGTATCCCTGCTCTGCAGGGGTCCCTTTTCGTATTTCCCTAGCTCCACTGTCCCTTGAACCTTCCGCACGGGCTCGGATTACTGGTAGCTCTCACCACCTTCCGTTCACATGCGTTCGCAGTTTATCAGATTGAAAATAGCACGCTACCCTATGTTCCGGCAGCCAGTCAAAGCCCCGCACTACGTCATAAGGGAGAGGGACGACTAGGAGATTTCCAGTGAAACATTCCCTCCCGTACCCCATGGTCAATCGCAGGACAGCACGTTCTATTCGCAAGTGCTCCCCATTAGCTGCTGTAAATATACACTCTTCTGAGAGTCTCCGCACCTTTAGTCCCAAACGTTCAGCAGTCTTAGAATTGATAAAACTACTGGAGGCGCCGGTATCCAAGAGTGCCTCGCATTCTTTCCGTGCACTCTCGACTTGCAGGGCTGCTGTAGTCTCCACGCAACACAGTATCCCTACGTCATTAAAGCCTGTATCAGCACAATCCTCTCCCCACCATGACGGTCCATCGGCTCCCCCTTTGGGAGTGTATTCCCCCCCTGTCATCTCTACTCCCTTCTCACTGCTGTCTCTCGCACTTAGCCCCTTTTCTTCGCCTCGTGCAGCCTCTGGAGCAATCTTGCCCTGCTGTTCCTTAATCGGCTGATCCTTCTCCAGATTATCAGTCTCATCATTAGCATTACTTCGCGTTCCTAGCAATCTCTTCTTCCACTCTGGCGAGACAGGGATGGTATTAGGCCCCGTCGCTACCGCGCACATTGCACCACTACCATTTGCGGGTAGCCTAGTACGTTTGTCTCCCTTAACGCGTGGGCCTGCACGTTTAAACGATCGGTACTGCTCCAGCTGGATCGAACAGGTTGATGTCGCGCTCCCCCTTCTGCAGATTCCCCGGGATGGCAGATAGTAGGAAAATATCTAGCATAGTGTCCCACACGTCCGCACCTCTTACACGTCTCTCCCGGTCCCTTAGTGGGACCGGGAGAGACGTAAGCGCCGTGGGCATCAGCCACGCGTTTGTCCTCTAGTAGGACAAACGCGTGGCTGATGCCCACGGCGCTTACATTCATAACACACCACCATCCTCCCCCTATACTGAGGATTCCCGAACGTTCCCCCAATTGTACCCATTCGTTCTGAGTAATCTGTAGTGGAGCTCCTCAACGTCCTAAAAAAGTGGCCCCCTTTGTTCCGACATTCTAAGGCGGCCAATTTGGTTTTTAGATAGTCTTTCAGAGCGGCGGATGCTACGGTGCTATGCGCCCAATACCATTTGCCCGCAACGGCGTTGAATGTATTCGCCTGTACAGCCATGTTTGGCTAGCAATTAGCAGCTTTTGCAGGCTCGGTGTATGCGGCTAGGTAATTTGTTAGTATAAATAAACAGGTGGGTGGCGGTGTTTTGCTGTTCGCGTTTTCTATTGTGGGAAACCTCTGTAGCTTTGTCTATAATGCATGTCAGGAGCATATCCTGCTAGTGAGGTTTATTAGGATTTGCTGCTAGACGTTTCCGTAGGAAGCCGTTTTGAGCTATGGAGCTAAGGCGTTGCAATACGTCCCCACAGAGGATTCTTCGCCTTGCTGTCAATCTCAGGCATTCTGCATACACTGTTCGAAGAATTGGCAGTGGGGCTGATCAGATATTATTTGAACGCGTAAGCGGATAGAGCTAGAAGGTGATGCCTTGCATATGCTGCTCTTATGGTGCATATGGAGTATTTGTCTCGGGGCACTACTTGATCATGGGCCAGCCTTCACAAGATGTGGGAGTAGATTCAGCACCAGAGTCTGCTTTTCGTCCTTCGGTGATCTGTAATTTTCCGTAGTAATAGCTGTTTCGGCCTCCGTATGGCTTTATACCTCCCATAATTTCGCAGACGGCATCTGCTGCCGCGCATGCACATGCTTATTCATTCTGCCCATGTTTTTAATAGGGCACACGAATCCATACTAGCTGTCGGCGAAGTTGTGAGAACACCTGGGAGGCATGCGTAAATATCCACTTTCTTGATCGGCGCCAAAGAATGCGTTCGCTAATCGTACGTCTGCATTCTTAAGATGAAATCTGTAGCTGCTCTGGCTCTGTGGTTTGTGGCTCACAATATTTGTTGCTGTGTAAGCAATGAAAGCCTCTGTTTTAGTGCTTTTGGCAAGCATCCGCTTGAACCTGCTCAGGCGTCCCGCACAAGATGCTGTTCAACGTAGTATGTTTCAGTGAATTCCTAGGCCGATCTGATGAGAGGGAAATGCTTAGCATGTCTTTGAGTTGATTATCTCACCATGTGGATTGTGAGCACATGGGAAGGGCCTTTAGCATATTAGTAGCTTTGCAACAGCCTCACTCCCAGTGGAGCCTAGGCGGAATGGTGGCACGCCGGGTGGGAAGTGATAAATTCGCGTCTAGACGGTGAGCATTGTGGGACCTATTAGGCTTGTGCACGAGTTGCGGGCGAGGCAGTTAATTGCAAGAACGTTGCTGCTGAGCCTTTTCGAGCTCGGATTGTAATGAAAACCAGGAAGGCACTTCCGACAGCAATATGTGCAGTATATGGTGAGCCTCATCGTATCGAGTCTGTTCCCACAGTGCTACAAGTACCTTGTTGGCCTTTCCGACTCTGTTGAGTGTCTTGTTCCGTGGGCATTCTCCAGTATTGTGCCAAATGCTGGATTTCTAGTTTTAGTCACTTGTGACGCCTTGCGTGGACACGATGGCAGCACAATAGCTCGCCATCCTAATGCACAGAGCGCCTTTCTCGCACGACGTGCTGAATTTTGTGTGCTGGATACTGATCAGCCTTGGAGAGGGACCTTTCAGGATGCGTTTCTCTAGAAAGCAAATGCTCACTCTCGTGGTCTGCCTAACAAGAGGAAAGCGATTCTGCTTACGTGGCTGCATCTCATTGCATAGCGTTTGCTAAGGCGCTTTGTGTAGGTGCCATACAAGGGGGAGACCCCTGCAGAAAAATATGCTTGGTAGCAATAATTCCTATAAGGCACGATATCATCAATTTCTTGTGGTTTTTAACCAGGTTGTGAGTTCTGAAGTAATTGCATGTTGTCTGCGGATGAGACTTCTGGCAATAATCCTTTGCCGTCAGCCGCCAGGAGTTTCGCGAGTGAGCCATGATTACAGTGTAGGCGAATGCGCCTCATCATAGCATCCACTTGGTAGACTGGCACAATTTGTATTACCCTAGGTAGTCAAAGCAGCAGCGTGTGCTGCGAAGATATACTGACGGTGGCAATTTTCAGTTTCACGCACAAGCGTTGAGCAAAAGGGTATGCATTAGCGTTGGTGCCATGTGTTTGCTGTGTTTTGCTCCGTACAGAATGGCGGCTTTTGGTGTATGTGATCCGCTCTGGGCATTTTGCTTTAGTGCCCTTTTCGTCCCCCCAAAGCAGCTGCGCGGTGCGCATTTCGCCTAACAGCTTGTGAGTCTGTTAGAATGAACGTGGCGTTGTGGTAAGCCCTCAGAGGATGCGACAAGTCGCGAATGTATTGTGGGCGAGGATCCAGCACCAAGCCATTGAAAAGTGCATTTCAAGATCCGCCTCCGTCTATTCACTTTATTAAAGGCATCAACGGGTGGTAATGTATTCATGGATGCTTGAACAACAGCAGGGTTTCCCCACATAGCCGACGAGCAAAACCTTTGGGGGCAACGGCCACCAATTGATGCAGCCCAAGTTATGTTTTGCTTTATCTGCCAGCATATTCATATTCGGAATACGCATTGTGTCATAGTCATAGGACTCAGGTTTAACATGCATGCAGTATTGTTTGCTCACGTGGGGTAGCTATGGTAAAGGGGGGGGGTTCCTGTTTGCCTCATCAGTGAAGGTCTGTGCCTTCAGGATCAGTATTACCTACCTGCCCTGTTTTTATCCTGCCAATAGAGCTAATAAATCCCGTGCGCTAAAAGACTTATTTGCGCTATAGCGCTAAACGTCTCTGTGGTTTCCGTAGGGGGCAGAGAAACTTTTAGATGCCTGATGGCGAGAACATCTAGGATGTGCGTTTCATGTGGCATCATTCAGTGGAGTAATTACGACCTGAAACAACGGCATTCGCTTAGCATTTCGCTAAATCTCCACCTGTGCGCCTTTGTTCTCTCGGCTGCTTGACCGCAACAATGCATTGTTTTGGGGACATTTAATCAGGCTCCTGGCCGAAGGCAGGCAGTTTATGCTTTAATCAGTGAGCCTGGAGTGATGTTGTTGCAAAAGCTGTGCACCAGTCACTGCGAATAATTTGCTCTTCATATCTCTCCGCCAGTGCTTTTCACCCATACGGGTTTGCGCACCGTACCACGTAATTGGTATAGGCATATGCTTATCGTCTCCGCATAAGCTGTTTTTTTTTTCTTATGAACTGTTTAAATAGTTGGCCTTCACGGTGTGGGGATTGTAGTTACCTAGAAACGTTGACCATTTGGTTTGTCTGTTTGGGCTTTAGGGGTGCTCCTTCACCCGGTGGGTGCTTGTGAACCCGACTTTCAGGACAACGCATAGCACTACAAACTGTGTCGGTGTTTTAGTTGCGTTTGTTTGAACTGTAGGTGGCAAAGGATGGGCCAAGAAAGTAATAATATGTTTATCAGTTTACCTGTACGGATGAACTGGCGGTGTCTTCCAAAAGGGGATCTCTTCAGGGAATGCCTCCTCCCGGCTCTCCTAATCCTTGGAGTGGCGGGAATTCTAGCGCCTATTTGTGCATGAGTAGACCGTACGTTTCAGAGAAAAGAAAGATGTTCTTAGCGCCCTTGTGCAGGCATCCAGTAAAGCCCATTCTTGAAACCAATTTGTAGGCTTTCAGCCTGTCGCATTTGGAACCAGCAAATAGTTAGGAAGCATAGGTCGCAAAGACCGCCTGCATCTCTAGATCGTGCGTTCCGCCCGCATGCGCTCTAGGACAAATGCTGAATACACAGGCCTTTTAGCCAGTGTAGAAAATTTTCTCGCTTTGACGATGATTGTACAAGAGCTCCGTACACACGCTCTAGCTGCAACTGTACGGCTCATGGCAGAGGCAGGTATTGCTATACTTCGCATGGAGCAGGAACTCCGTCTTCCTCTGTTGACTTATGCAGGACGTATGTCATAGGAGGCCTTTGTTAGTTGGTTGGCAGCTGACTACACAGAGCTCCTGCCGTAGAACGTGTACCCACCATCCCTCGTCCTGGACTGTTCTAATGCCATTTGCGCACTCTGTGGGGTTGCCGCTTTCGATAGCACATTGGTACTCCCATGGATATGGCCAGGAAGCGATGCAGACATGGATGGCAAGCCGTTTGTGTTGCTAGCCGTATGTTTGCTGCAGTTCCACTAAAGGTTCAGTGCTTGGTGTGTGCAAGTCCTTGCGGCTGTATGCATGCCCTCAGCTAAATGAACTCCACGCATACAATATATATTCTCATTAAGCAACCAGGAATCTGCATGTTCGTGTTGTGCTAGAGAGTGCGTTTGGGGCACCTAACTGGCTGGTGTATTTTTGTAGAGCACTTTCTAACCACTATCTGCATGGAGCGTCAGATCTTCCTGGCTGACTATGTACATAGATCGATCGATAGATAGATAGATAGATAGATAGATAGATAGATAGATACATAGATAGATAGATAGATAGATAGATAGATAGATAGATAGATAGATAGATAGATAGATAGATAGATAGATAGATAGATAGATAGATAGATAGATAGATAGATAGACAGATAGATAGATAGATAGATAGGTAGATAGATAGATAGATAGATAGATAGATAGATAGATAGATAGATAGATAGATAGATAGATAGATAGATAGATAGATAGATAGATAGATAGATAGATAGATAGATAGATAGATAGATAGATAGATAGATAGATAGATAGATAGATAGATAGATAGATAGATAGATAGATAGATAGATAGATAGATAGATAGATAGATAGATAGATAGATAGGTATAGATAGATAGATAGATAGATAGGTATAGATAGATACATAGAGATAGATAGACTGTTAGGTAGATAAAGATATAGAAATAGAGAGATAGATACACATAGATAGGTAGGTAGGCAGGTAGGTAGGTAGGTAGGTAGGTAGACAGTTAGGTAAACATTTTTGATGTAAAGGTATAAAGAGATAGATGTAGAGAGATAGGTATATGGGTAGATATAGATATAAATATGCATGTAGGTAAACATATAGACATATCTATTGCACGCTGAACGTGTGCTACTATATACAGGCGAGAAAATTAATTGAATAATTTCTCGGCTGATAACGCACATTGCTAGCGAGTGAATCAAGGCACTCGGGTGAGCTTGCCCAGTGTTGGGAACTCTGTCCAGGACGAACCGTTTCCAATCCGTCCATTGTGGGCAAAAGGAAGAAGGGTATAGAAGGGCAGATGAACGAATAGATTGTGAGGTTCTTGGTACAAAGGAGAAATGCACCGGTTGATGGGGGGTAATGTGCAGGCAATTGCGAAGCCCCTTTGTGTAAAAGAGTATCGTACTCAGTATCGAAGAAAGGTAGAGTAATTCACTGGTTTACTGCGTCATTAAGGTTGCGTTGTGCAATATGTTTCGTGGCGTACCTTTAGGTTTTGCACAACTCCCAAGATATAAATCCTTCTAGTAATAGCCAGAGAACACCCACGGTTACCCATTTCGCCCATCTGCAGCCGAAACGCTCGTACCATATGCTGTGGGGAGGTTCAGTAGCGCTTAACACTAAAAAGAGTCTCTCGTTCTTCAGCTCGTGAGCTCTACGAAAATGGTTGTTCATACGAGAACGGAAATACGAGGATGCTTCCAGTTACAACAACAAAAAAGCATCTCTGGCGTTAATATAGCTTTACGTATATCATGCGATTCAAGCCTGGTTGTCGACATAGGAGGGGTTTGGCGTGTCGTTCGTTTTGTGCTTATATGAATGCTTATACTAGGGTAGGACTTATCCTATTGGATTGCGGCGTCTTTTCTTCACGGTTAGGGACTTATGAGCGCCTTGCACGCTCGCTAATTCGTTAGATAATCATTTGTGCTAATTTTCAGAATGTGTGTCTTATCGGAAATTTCCTGTGCCTATATAAGATTCGTAGAGCAATCAGGATACATAACATTCCTGGGACGCATTGTTCCGCAGCACCCAATAGTTTTGTGCCTGCTTAGTATGTTTTGCTGGCTCCAAAGACGATGTTTCTTCCCCGCTGTCTTTGCCTAAACGGCTGGCGTATCTTCCATAGTTTCCCACCAGGAAGTGAGCTTCACTGGTCGAATGCTGACTTGCAGGTGAATGGTAGCTGCGACAATTGTAAGCCGTTTCCTCTTCTAGCCAGGCACATCTGGAGGGCATGACCTTTTCTGCCTACCTGGCATCTGCATATTTCCTATGATGTTGCAAGCGTGAAGGTGAATTACGTCACACTGAGCTGGTTGGATGTGTTAGATGCACCTAACAATATGGAAGAACTAGATGCACGCCTGCTATGCGCTTTGAAAACCAAGACCTGGCTGGGTAACGGCCAAACCATTTGAGATTTAGGTGGCTGTAACTGGTGGGCCGTAGTACAATCCAGTATCAGTTAACTGCAGTGACGCTCTGAAAAATGCACAATAAGGCAGGAAGCTGGAGTACATGGCTGACGGCTAAGTAAAGAAGAGAATGGGTAATTGCTAGTTAGTCGCGTAGTTCTGGGCAGGTTTTAAGGCCCTTATGTGCAGACACAGTTGAGCGTTGCTTCCATCGTATTTATTGTGTCCGTGTTTTGGGGGGCCACGGCAGGCGATGAACTCGAATTTCGCACCTGTGTGCCCTTCAGTCACCTTGCAGTGCGGCTATGTCGATGGTGTAGCTGATGGTGCCTACAAATCATTTCCCCGTTATGATTCTGTGGATTAGACGAACAGGTTACTGGGATACAGGATGAAGGCCCCCATTTTGAGCAAAATGTTGAGCATTCTAAGCGACCTTGATGGCGCGCAGAAAGTATGCGCTTACTAGTGCTTTGTTGCGAGGCGGTTATAAAGGTTCACCGCAGTCATAACGCCTTTACTGCTGAATAACTTGAGTTGTTCGTGGCGCCTGTATCCCCCCCAGCAAGCGCGTAGTCTTACAATTATCTACCTCTTGAAACCTGCTGTATATATGCCCAAACCGTATAATGGCACGCAAAGCGGCTTTATATGACTCTCAGGATGTGCGGTGCATCGCTGAGTTTGTCATGCTTCATGTTTAAGGCACTAGCAAGTAACGCAGCACCTTGTGAGAATTCTACCAGAGCCTCTTACTTAGGGTAGCTCGACGTGGTGTTCCTGTAGTGCTATCGCAACCCTGTTATTTCCATCTGCGGCCGTCGCGTTGAAGTCTCTTCGCGAGAGCTATCTAAAGGTGGATCAACGTTTTGAGTACCACAGGTGTGCTGCGCCTGCGCGAGGAACCCGAAGCAGGCTTGTTAACAGCTTGTTGAGCTCTCTGGCGTGCTAAAAATGTTCTGTCTGTGATGTGGTGGTTAGCGCAAAAGCATATTCAGCTTCCACGCATAGATACCAGAGGTCGAAGCCTGATACAGTACTATCCCATCTTATTATACTGAGCTTATGCGCTGATGGCCGTGCATCAACATTTACCGTTGTATGCTGCGCTTGAGCCTCGATATGCTCAGCCGCCTCATTTGCGAAAGGTTGATTCGATATTCAAGCTAGCATAGCTTTTTCATCTTTGTAGCTCTTACTGTGAGCAAAATACTTCTGGAAGGTTCCGAGACACTGTTTAGAGCTATCATGATTCATTGCTTGCAGCTGTTTCGGTTCTGCACCTCAAAGGGTTCAAGATAGTTTGCTACTCGTCAGGGAAAGGGCGCTGCACGGGACTCATTAAGAAGCTACACAATCGACAGTGGGTATTTGCAACTAGAAATAATAGAAGCATAGGCATGCTAACCGTATGGCTTCAAGGTCGGCGCCGATGCTGGAACGCTCACTTTCGGTTATGTGTTTGTTAGAGAGTGAGCTGTTGCCGCTGCGCGTACCATGGCAAGCATATGCGCGCGTGATGTTTGTGAGCACTTGCAGTTGTCATATGACTTGAGAGCTCGGTCCATGCAGGCAGTCCTTATACACAGGTTTGCAGCAGTAGTTTGCCTGGTCAGGGAGAGAGAAACGTGCATTCCTAGTGAGTCACGGAGGCGTGGAAACCCATTTTAGGCCACGCCTGACACGCCAATGCGCATATCTCTAAATGTAAATGCTATTGAAGCACTACGATTGCTCATTTGGTCATGCGCATAAATTTGCAGAGAGTACGCCGCGGTTGATCAAGCGATACTAATGATGTACATGCGGTAGCCAGCAAGCTGCTACAGTTGGAGCGTGAAGGATATGCTGTATTATGGCACTGAGCAGGGCCGCCTTCTCTTTGAACCCACGCTAGTGAGTGTGCATGCCAGAATTGCGTGACCAGACTTTGCGCCTGGCCTAGCAGGACGTAAGTCGTCCTTGCAGAGGCTACAGACGCCTGGGAATTCAAGGCAAGGGAGCTTCGTTTTTCATGCGCAGACGAACGTCACCTGGGTTCGGTGTAGCCGTAGAAGTGTCGGTGTGAATGAAGGAACCTCTGCGGTGAACGGTGCACTCGGAATAGCGATATAATGCACCCATGAAATAATAAATTCCAGAGGGTATGTTTTGTATAAACTGCGCCACGCTTCGGCATTGGACAAGTGCAGCCTACCGCCAGCATGCAAAGGTTCCAATGGCAACATATTGATGGCGCCTTTCGGTGTATGTACGACCGTTTCTGTGCGTGCATACTTACCTGGAGAGGCACTAATAATGCCACAGGCGCACCATCTCCTGCTAATCACTGCCGTGAGGTGCAACATCCCATTTCGACCCGTTCTGGACTGCACGGAATTTCTCTGGACCGTTCCGAGACACTGTTTAGAGCTATCATGATTCACTGCTTGCAGCTGTTTCGGTTCTGCACCTCAAAGGGTTCAAGATAGTTTGCTACTCGTCAGGGAAAGGGCGCTGCACGGGACTCATTAAGAAGCTACACAATCGACAGTGGCTATTTGTAACTAGAAACAATAAAAACATAGGCATGCTAACCGTATGGCTTCAAGGTCGGCGCCGATGCTGGAACGCTCACTTTCGGTTATGTGTTTGTTAGAGAGTGAGCTCTTGCCGCTGCGCGTACCATGGCAAGCATATGCTCGCCTGATGTTTGCGAGCACTTGAAGCTGTCATATGACTTGAGAGGTCCTTGCAGGTAGTCCTTATACACAGGTTTGCAGCAGTAGTTTGCCTGGTCAGGGAGAGAGAAACGTGCATTCCTAGTGAGTCACGGAGGCGTGGAAACCCATTTTAGGCCACGCCTGACACGCCAATGCGCATATCTCTAAATGCAAATGCTATTGAAGCACTACGATTGCTCATTTGGTCATGCGCATAAATTTGCAGAGAGTACGCCGCGGTTGATCAAGCGATACTAATGATGTACATGCGGTAGCCAGCAAGCTGCTACAGTTGGAGCGTGAAGGGTATGCAGCTTCTGTATTGTGACACCGGGCAGGTCCTGCTTTCTTTTCAACCCGCATTAATGAGTGTAGAGGCCTGCAATGTTTGATGAGCCTTTGCTGGTGGGCCTGCAGGCAGTAAGTTGCGTTTGCCCTCACGTCCGGCACCTAGGCGTTAAAGGCAAGAGAGCTCGCCTCCTGGTGCATCGTAGCATATCTTGACTCAATGTGGTTTCAACGTTACAGTGGAAGTGTGGGTTTGAATGAACAAACCTCTGCGGTTAACGGTGCACTCGTAATGGTGATAGAGCATACCAATATCAGGGGGTATGTTTCTCATGGACGGCGGGACGCTTTGAAGCTTCAAATCGTGGTGGCCTGCTACCAGCCTCCACATACGTTCCGTGTGTCAGTGCATTTGAAGCTCAGCTCTCTTCTGCGCGTTGTGCTATGCATGGCAAGGCGAAATCTTGTTCCTTCATCGCGCACACAGATTACAACAGTAGGGCATGGCTTGCCAGGGTCGGATTTCTAGATGGTGCGTTACTTGCTCTCGGCGAAAAGGTTACGGTGTAGCTTAGAACCGAAGGCCGTCGTGAACTACAGAAGTCTTGCGTATTTGACTGATGAACTATATTAAGCTGTAACGTCTTTCCGGAGCTGCCGCTGATATGGCCTTTTCATGCTGCAGGCGCATCGCCTCAACTCGTTCATGAATATTCTGCCAACGTGGCTATCTTGGCCTAAAGGCGGTAAGTTGAATGCCTCTTCACAATGGCAGTGTGGGGGGGATGCTGTGTTATAGGCGAAACTACAGGCCTCAACAGCGGCGTTATGGTGACCGCAGAAAGTGCGCCCTATGGACCGCCAGTCAATGAGCCCACTTACGTAAAGGACGGGCACAGCAGACTCCATTTGTATTAGCAATCTAACGACTCAAGCATTATTCCTGCTGTTTCGGTAGATGCGTGGTTTGTTGTGAGACTGGCGCTTGCCCCTGCAGCTAGTGCGCTGTTCAGCAGGTAGTGCTTTGAGGCTTTGGACTGCTTTGAGGCACTGCTAACTGGCCTTATTTCGTTTTGCTGCCTAAACTTCGTCATACTCTAGGGGCGTGAGGCCGTCTGGGAAGTGAGGAGCCCCCTAGGTTTGGTATTGCCTTCATGCGTCTTTCGGCACGCTGTATCGTGAAAAATGGGGTTTTGTTGAGTTTGGCATTGTGCGTCTAAGTGTGAGGCAGCATAACAACTGGGGCTAAACTGAATCGGAGAGATGGCGCTTCTGCGTATAGCTTCGTCCCCTGTTTGTGTGACCTGCAAAAGTATACGCTTGCCAAAGGTGGGTGGGCGTATGAACAGCTGGTGAGATGCATGGGCCACACAATAGCTGGACTGCAAAGATTAGGTACCAGAGGCTTTTGTGCCTGGCTCGAGCAGGAGCCTTGTGACGGTACAGGACGGTGCGATGCCTTTCAACAAGGTCGGGGCTTCCGTGTGCACGATCCGACTTTCGTTAGGTGTAAGGCGGCAAGGTCGTTAAGTCGTGGCGCCTTGTGATGCTTCCAGTTAACGACGGCTTCTGGCTGCGTTCTCTCAATCCAACGTCACCAGTAGCTCTTCTGGAGCTTTCCGACCCATTCAAATATAATTCTAATTGCTCTTTAAAGCTGCGTGACAAAGCTAGCGAAGTAGTGAAATAACATGTTTCACAGTAAAGATAATCGGCGGGTCTCATATAACCAGATTTCACGCATTAGTGAATGGACTGTGAGGTGTCGATAAGTGTATGTAACTTATTCTGCTAGGATTAGCTATGCACTCAAGTTCATATACTAACGTGTTAGCACATTGCACAAGCCAGGGCGGATCATCGCGGACCAGTGTGCCCTCTCCGGCATTTTGGTATGATGGAATCCAGCCAGGAAAAACTTTGCATTCTTAGGCGGTATGCTCGCTATGCGCCTCCTTTCATGAATGCACCAAACACACGGCCTGTGTCAGTATTTTCCTTTCGCAGAGCTTCCATGTTTGCACGTCTTCTTTTATTGCTGGTAGTGTTCCAATAGCAGTTTACTGTTATTTTGAATGGACTCGGGAGATGCCTGAAGGTTCTTCTCTGTACTGCGCAGAGCGTTTGATTTGCCAGCCACCACAGACTTCAATCCTGCACCGCGTAACCCTCCAGAGCACCGTCGTACAAATCCCATTCGTCCCCCTTCTTTGCGACTGTTCTCAAACCTTCTTTGTCTTTACAACCATATTCTTTTGTCTTGCTTCTCTGGTAAAACATAAAATGGACGTACCAAGCGTGCAACTACCCGGAAGCAATAAACTAACGTTGGCAGGCGTGGTTGCCCGCCGGTATGTCTTTTGGGCTCCCAAATAGTACACATACGGTATAGTCAAGCTGAAGAATGCTGGCTAATCTCATGCCTAAGCGTATATTGATTTTTTGTTAGTACTTCCTCAGCAAGCGTATTGCGCCTGACGCAAATGAAAGTTGTTGGCTGGCCAGTAGTCCGTCTCGTGAATAAGCAATCGAAGCACTAGGCTTTAGCTGGATGGCAGCCATCGGCCATCCAGATTTCGGGTCCATAGCAGACAGTCAACCTTGTGTGATGAAGCAACGCCAGCGTGCGGTGTGGCTGCTGGCTTTTAATTTTCTGTTCCCATATTCGTTTGGTATGCTGTTACCGACGATAAATTATGCATTCCTTAAATTTACCACTGTATACTCCAGCGCAGTCCTTTTGTCTGCCAGCGATGCGGCCACGCCTCTGGTAGCTCTTGGGTGTGGAAAAACCGATATATTGTGAATGAAGGCCTTATTTTGAGTTTGTACGCTCCGTCACGTATATGTATTTGGGATTTGTTATTGCATGAATATGCTTGCACATACCGGGAAGCGTGAGTTGCTTTGTTTTGACTTCACGGAACGCTGCGATAGAAGGAACAAAGTAGAGATGGCTGCCGCGCTACGTGACGATAGAAGCATGGGCAGATAATCCGCCTGCTTAATATGCAGGATGTAGGTGTAACGCTGTCTCTCAATTCAGACGCAGGCTACACAAAGGTAAACTGAGGATATCAGGACTCTCCCTGCTTGATGAAGGATTGACAGCCTTGTAGCCAAAGTCTTCAATAGGTGCATGTCTCCGGGTCGCTCCTCACTTTCCTTTTCTCTGCTTCGTACGCTGAGTAATTCACTTGTGCGGTCTGCATAAACTGTTTATTAATTCAGCGGTGATAGCCATTGATGAAGGGGCAGGGGCATAGAGTTGGTCGCAGCACGTATCTAGAGCATTTGCAGATACATCATTAGTTAGACGGAAGGGGCCTGCTGATTATGAAGGAGCATGCTTGATGGTGTGTTCGTCCACTACGTGCTTTTGCGCATCTCCAAACCCCGTGAAAGACGATTAACGTTTGTGCTGAAAATATCCGTTTGAGCAAAAACAAATGCAGGGGCTCAACAAGAAGATTTATGAGGGGAAAACGCTATGCCAAAATCGCCTGTATTCTGGTCAGTGTGGGGATTAAGTAGAACATCAGAGTTATATTGTTCTACGGCCAGTTTCTGGGGTTCATGACACCCTAAAGATATGGCATGTATGGAAACTACCGCTGTGTTGAGAGTAAGCATGAATCCGAAGGGCCAGCCATCGACCTCTGAGCAGTCCTTGTTCTGCGAAACAGCGACTGTGTGAAGTTCACTTCACTGCTTCGGTATGTTGGGATGATAAGCAATTGCGGCGTCGTATCAAGCTGATCCTGCCTCTAGCCGCCTTTAGGGTGTTTCCGTTATCGGTCTTCGCACAGGACACAAATATGTTTGCTCTTTGGGCATCTTCTTGTTGCAGGCCTCCTCAGTGTTTCACCTCACAATGCGCAAGGCAATACATTTCACGCATGTTAGCCACAAAGTTTCAAAGGGTAAATAACATTAGCAAACCAAGACAGACGGACGTTTTGGATTCCAAGGACGTGCGCTGGGTGAAATATCTTTTTCCACGTTGCTTTGAACGATCGTGCTACTCTCGGTTTCAGAACCTTCAGAACGTGTTGATTTGAGGATATTCCAGCGGCTACGCAAGTGGCAGCTAATGCTGCAACGCATATGAAGCTGACGATCCTAAAGTACTCACCCAATACGCTGTTGAACGGTAATTTGGAGACTGACCACCCAGCATTCTTGCATTCCAGTTTGCATTCATCACCCTTTGTCGTGAACTGTTCTAATGCTGTCTGCGCGCCTCGTGAGCGCCTTGTGAGGCTGTTGAATCCGAAACGAAAGTGGTTCTCCCACGGTTTTTGCCCGCAGACGATGGGGTAATGAACAGCCGCCAATCTGTACAACCAAGCGTGCTCTCAGTTCATCGTCTCTCTTAATCCTTGGTCTGTTCAACTCCAATGGTGTATACGTCTGCTCCCAACCCAATAGACTCCAAGCACACTACAAATCTCACACGGGGAGCTTGCATGGCACATGCTTGCTGCCTGCTAAGTCTGTGCCGTACTAGGAAGTGCGTATGGACCGCCATCTGGTAAATGTAGGAGCTACTAGATATTTGAAAACTATTGTTTCTCAGAAGCGTTAGGCGTGCCATAAATCGATGCTATCATGCCTATCTGCTTATCGAACGGTCCCTACCCAGTATAGTATAGTGCTGTATTACCCTTGCCCACAACGCGTTGCTTGTGAATAAACTGACGAGCTGGGATAAGCTTGCCCATGCGAGAGATCGCCCCAGGCACACCCGGTCTATGAAATAAAAGGAATACTCGAGGCTGGAGGACTGACGCCCAGCCGGTGAGCTAACTGGACCAAACGGTGTTGAAGCTGCAATGGGGGAAGACCTTCTTGGAAAGTAGCGAATTAGTCCGTGTGGCAGAAACCTCAGACGGAATACTCGCATGCGGATGGTTGCGAGAGACACGTGTTTTGCCCATAGCTATTGGTGCAGTTAGAAGCATGCACAGGCATTTCTGAAACCTCGGTGCCCGACGAGTCAATCCTTGCAGTCGCCCCGCTCATTAACTAGTCCCAAGCCTAACACTCGCTTTAAACTTAACAAACGTTTTGGGGGACTGTATATTGGCGGGCTCCAGGCCAGTTGCCTGGTGGTTTGCTGTTCGCGTTTTCTATTGTGGGAAACCTCTGTAGCTTTGTCTATAATGCATGTCAGGAGCATATCCTGCTAGTGAGACTCATTAGGATTTGCTGCTAGACGTTTCCGTAGGAAGCCGTTTTGAGCTATGGAGCTAAGGCGTTGCAATACGTCCCCACAGAGGATTCTTCGCCTTGCTGTCAATCTCAGGCATTCTGCATGCACTGTTCGAAGAATTGGCAGTGGGGCTGATCAGATATTATTTGAACGCGTAAGCGGATAGAGCTAGAAGGTGATGCCTTGCATATGCTGCTCTTATGGTGCATATGGAGTATTTGTCTCGGGGCACTACTTGATCATGGGCCAGCCTTCACAAGATGTGGGAGTAGATTCAGCACCAGAGTCTGCTTTTCGTCCTTCGGTGATCTGTAATTTTCCGTAGTAATAGCTGTTTCGGCCTCCGTATGGCTTTATACCTCCCATAATTTCGCAGACGGCATCTGCTGCCGCGCATGCACATGCTTATTCATTCTGCCCATGTTTTTAATAGGGCACACGAATCCATACTAGCTGTCGGCGAAGTTGTGAGAACACCTGGGAGGCATGCGTAAATATCCACTTTCTTGATCGGCGCCAAAGAATGCGTTCGCTAATCGTACGTCTGCATTCTTAAGATGAAATCTGTAGCTGCTCTGGCTCTGTGGTTTGTGGCTCACAATATTTGTTGCTGTGTAAGCAATGAAAGCCTCTGTTTTAGTGCTTTTGGCAAGCATCCGCTTGAACCTGCTCAGGCGTCCCGCACAAGATGCTGTTCAACGTAGTATGTTTCAGTGAATTCCTAGGCCGATCTGATGAGAGGGAAATGCTTAGCATGTCTTTGAGTTGATTATCTCACCATGTGGATTGTGAGCACATGGGAAGGGCCTTTAGCATATTAGTAGCTTTGCAACAGCCTCACTCCCAGTGGAGCCTAGGCGGAATGGTGGCACGCCGGGTGGGAAGTGATAAATTCGCGTCTAGACGGTGAGCATTGTGGGACCTATTAGGCTTGTGCACGAGTTGCGGGCGAGGCAGTTAATTGCAAGAACGTTGCTGCTGAGCCTTTTCGAGCTCGGATTGTAATGAAAACCAGGAAGGCACTTCCGACAGCAATATGTGCAGTATATGGTGAGCCTCATCGTATCGAGTCTGTTCCCACAGTGCTACAAGTACCTTGTTGGCCTTTCCGACTCTGTTGAGTGTCTTGTTCCGTGGGCATTCTCCAGTATTGTGCCAAATGCTGGATTTCTAGTTTTAGTCACTTGTGACGCCTTGCGTGGACACGATGGCAGCACAATAGCTCGCCATCCTAATGCACAGAGCGCCTTTCTCGCACGACGTGCTGAATTTTGTGTGCTGGATACTGATCAGCCTTGGAGAGGGACCTTTCAGGATGCGTTTCTCTAGAAAGCAAATGCTCACTCTCGTGGTCTGCCTAACAAGAGGAAAGCGATTCTGCTTACGTGGCTGCATCTCATTGCATAGCGTTTGCTAAGGCGCTTTGTGTAGGTGCCATACAAGGGGGAGACCCCTGCAGAAAAATATGCTTGGTAGCAATAATTCCTATAAGGCACGATATCATCAATTTCTTGTGGTTTTTAACCAGTTCGTGAGTTCTGAAGTAATTGCATGTTGTCTGCGGATGAGACTTCTGGCAATAATCCTTTGCCGTCAGCCGCCAGGAGTTTCGCGAGTGAGCCATGATTACAGTGTAGGCGAATACGCCTCATCATAGCATCCACTTGGTAGACTGGCACAATTTGTATTACCCTAGGTAGTCAAAGCAGCAGCGTGTGCTGCGAAGATATACTGATGGTGGCAATTTTCAGTTTCACGCACAAGCGTTGAGCAAAAGGGTACGCATTAGCGTTGGTGCCATGTGTTTGCTGTGTTTTGCTCCGTACAGAATGGCGGCTTTTGGTGTATGTGATCCGCTCTGGGCATTTTGCTTTAGTGCCCTTTTCTTCCCCCCAAAGCAGCTGCGCGGTGCGCATTTTGCCTAACAGCATGTGAGTCTGTTAGAATGAACGTGGCGTTGTGGTAAGCCCTCAGAGGATGCGACAAGTCGCGAATGTATTGTGGGCGAGGATCCAGCACCAAGCCATTGAAAAGTGCATTTCAAGATCCGCCTCCGTCTATTCACTTTATTAAAGGCATCAACGGGTGGTAATGTATTCATGGATGCTTGAACAACAGCAGGGTTTCCCCACATAGCCGACGAGCAAAACCTTTGGGGGCAACGGCCACCAATTGATGCAGCCCAAGTTATGTTTTGCTTTATCTGCCAGCATATTCATATTCGGAATACGCATTGTGTCATAGTCATAGGACTCAGGTTTAACATGCATGCAGTATTGTTTGCTCACGTGGGGTAGCTATGGTAAAGGGGGGGGGTTCCTGTTTGCCTCATCAGTGAAGGTCTGTGCCTTCAGGATCAGTATTACCTACCTGCCCTGTTTTTATCCTGCCAATAGAGCTAATAAATCCCGTGCGCTAAAAGACTTATTTGCGCTATAGCGCTAAACGTCTCTGTGGTTTCCGTAGGGGGCAGAGAAACTTTTAGATGCCTGATGGCGAGAACATCTAGGATGTGCGTTTCATGTGGCATCATTCAGTGGAGTAATTACGACCTGAAACAACGGCATTCGCTTAGCATTTCGCTAAATCTCCACCTGTGCGCCTTTGTTCTCTCGGCTGCTTGACCGCAACAATGCATTGTTTTGGGGACATTTAATCAGGCTCCTGGCCGAAGGCAGGCAGTTTATGCTTTAATCAGTGAGCCTGGAGTGATGTTGTTGCAAAAGCTGTGCACCAGTCACTGCGAATAATTTGCTCTTCATATCTCTCCGCCAGTGCTTTTCACCCATACGGGTTTGCGCACCGTACCACGTAATTGGTATAGGCATATGCTTATCGTCTCCGCATAAGCTGTTTTTTTTTTCTTATGAACTGTTTAAATAGTTGGCCTTCACGGTGTGGGGATTGTAGTTACCTAGAAACGTTGACCATTTGGTTTGTCTGTTTGGGCTTTAGGGGTGCTCCTTCACCCGGTGGGTGCTTGTGAACCCGACTTTCAGGACAACGCATAGCACTACAAACTGTGTCGGTGTTTTAGTTGCGTTTGTTTGAACTGTAGGTGGCAAAGGATGGGCCAAGAAAGTAATAATATGTTTATCAGTTTACCTGTACGGATGAACTGGCGGTGTCTTCCAAAAGGGGATCTCTTCAGGGAATGCCTCCTCCCGGCTCTCCTAATCCTTGGAGTGGCGGGAATTCTAGCGCCTATTTGTGCATGAGTAGACCGTACGTTTCAGAGAAAAGAAAGATGTTCTTAGCGCCCTTGTGCAGGCATCCAGTAAAGCCCATTCTTGAAACCAATTTGTAGGCTTTCAGCCTGTCGCATTTGGAACCAGCAAATAGTTAGGAAGCATAGGTCGCAAAGACCGCCTGCATCTCTAGATCGTGCGTTCCGCCCGCATGCGCTCTAGGACAAATGCTGAATACACAGGCCTTTTAGCCAGTGTAGAAAATTTTCTCGCTTTGACGATGATTGTACAAGAGCTCCGTACACACGCTCTAGCTGCAACTGTACGGCTCATGGCAGAGGCAGGTATTGCTATACTTCGCATGGAGCAGGAACTCCGTCTTCCTCTGTTGACTTATGCAGGACGTATGTCATAGGAGGCCTTTGTTAGTTGGTTGGCAGCTGACTACACAGAGCTCCTGCCGTAGAACGTGTACCCACCATCCCTCGTCCTGGACTGTTCTAATGCCATTTGCGCACTCTGTGGGGTTGCCGCTTTCGATAGCACATTGGTACTCCCATGGATATGGCCAGGAAGCGATGCAGACATGGATGGCAAGCCGTTTGTGTTGCTAGCCGTATGTTTGCTGCAGTTCCACTAAAGGTTCAGTGCTTGGTGTGTGCAAGTCCTTGCGGCTGTATGCATGCCCTCAGCTAAATGAACTCCACGCATACAATATATATTCTCATTAAGCAACCAGGAATCTGCATGTTCGTGTTGTGCTAGAGAGTGCGTTTGGGGCACCTAACTGGCTGGTGTATTTTTGTAGAGCACTTTCTAACCACTATCTGCATGGAGCGTCAGATCTTCCTGGCTGACTATGTACATAGATCGATCGATAGATAGATAGATAGATAGATAGATAGATAGATAGATACATAGATAGATAGATAGATAGATAGATAGATAGATAGATAGATAGATAGATAGATAGATAGATAGATAGATAGATAGATAGATAGATAGATAGATAGACAGATAGATAGATAGATAGATAGGTAGATAGATAGATAGATAGATAGATAGATAGATAGATAGATAGATAGATAGATAGATAGATAGATAGATAGATAGATAGATAGATAGATAGATAGATAGATAGATAGATAGATAGATAGATAGATAGATAGATAGATAGATAGATAGATAGATAGATAGATAGATAGATAGATAGATAGATAGATAGATAGATAGATAGGTATAGATAGATAGATAGATAGATAGGTATAGATAGATACATAGAGATAGATAGACTGTTAGGTAGATAAAGATATAGAAATAGAGAGATAGATACACATAGATAGGTAGGTAGGCAGGTAGGTAGGTAGGTAGGTAGGTAGACAGTTAGGTAAACATTTTTGATGTAAAGGTATAAAGAGATAGATGTAGAGAGATAGGTATATGGGTAGATATAGATATAAATATGCATGTAGGTAAACATATAGACATATCTATTGCACGCTGAACGTGTGCTACTATATACAGGCGAGAAAATTAATTGAATAATTTCTCGGCTGATAACGCACATTGCTAGCGAGTGAATCAAGGCACTCGGGTGAGCTTGCCCAGTGTTGGGAACTCTGTCCAGGACGAACCGTTTCCAATCCGTCCATTGTGGGCAAAAGGAAGAAGGGTATAGAAGGGCAGATGAACGAATAGATTGTGAGGTTCTTGGTACAAAGGAGAAATGCACCGGTTGATGGGGGGTAATGTGCAGGCAATTGCGAAGCCCCTTTGTGTAAAAGAGTATCGTACTCAGTATCGAAGAAAGGTAGAGTAATTCACTGGTTTACTGCGTCATTAAGGTTGCGTTGTGCAATATGTTTCGTGGCGTACCTTTAGGTTTTGCACAACTCCCAAGATATAAATCCTTCTAGTAATAGCCAGAGAACACCCACGGTTACCCATTTCGCCCATCTGCAGCCGAAACGCTCGTACCATATGCTGTGGGGAGGTTCAGTAGCGCTTAACACTAAAAAGAGTCTCTCGTTCTTCAGCTCGTGAGCTCTACGAAAATGGTTGTTCATACGAGAACGGAAATACGAGGATGCTTCCAGTTACAACAACAAAAAGGCATCTCTGGCATTAATATAGCTTTACGTATATCATGCGATTCAAGCCTGGTTGTCGACATAGGAGGGGTTTGGCGTGTCGTTCGTTTTGTGCTTATATGAATGCTTATACTAGGGTAGGACTTATCCTATTGGGTTGCGGCGTCTTTTCTTCACGGTTAGGGACTTATGAGCGCCTTGCACGCTCGCTAATTCGTTAGATAATCATTTGTGCTAATTTTCAGAATGTGTGTCTTATCGGAAATTTCCTGTGCCTATATAAGATTCGTAGAGCAATCAGGATACATAACATTCCTGGGGCGCATTGTTCCGCAGCACCCAATAGTTTTGTGCCTGCTTAGTATGTTTTGCTGGATCGAGAAAAGGCGATTCTTCCCCGCTGTCTTTGCCTAAACGGCTGGCGTATCTTCCATAGTTTCCCACCAGGAAGTGCGCTTCACCCATCGAATACTGATTGGTAGGTGAATGGTAGCTGCCATCATATTGAGCACTCTTCTAGCCAGGCACATCTGGAGGGCATGACCTTTTCTGCCTACTTGACATCTGGATACTTTCTGTGAAGCTGTAAAAGTGAATGTGATTTATGCCACGCCAGGCTGGTTAGATGTGTTAAATGCATCTATCACTATGCAAGAACTAGATACATGCCTGCTAAGCGCTGTGAAACCCACGACTTCGTTGGGTAACGACCAAACCATTTGACGCTTAGGTCGCTGTAATGGATGGGCCATCGTTACCTCCAATGTCATTTAGCTGCAGCAACATTTCTGAACCAGTGCAACTCAGGGGGAGAAGGTGAAAGTGCGAGCTGCTGGAGTGTGGTGACGGCAAATCCGGTTGACTAGTAAGATGGACCACCGTATTGGCTACCGTTTGTGCGCTATGCGCCAGGAACCTGAAGTACCAGAAACCGGTTTGTGTACTGCTTGCCGAAATATCTGCCCCTTGTGGCCCACAGTTTCCGGAAGCGGGTTGTCTGTAATGCCAGCTCTAATGCAGAAGCGCATTCACCTTGCATGAATAGACATTTGAGGCTGAGCATTGGCGTGCTTCTGAAGGCCCGGCGTTTAGCTGCTTCTGGTAGTAGTCGGAGAGAGCATATAGTTACCAGAGTCGGGCCATTGACGGTGAGAAAAATCTACAAGGCAAGTTTTACAACGTTTTACTACAGGAATTGCCACGAACAATTGAACATACTCTGAATTGTTCAAGCTTCAGAGCATCCGATTTGCGAAAATGAGTGCTCCAAAATAGGAAGATGCGTTGGTTGCCCCAGGCATGCTTGGGGCAACCGACGCCCCAAGGCCGCATGCTATGTGTGTCAAGTAGTCGACAGCTCGCTATCCACGAAGCAAGTACGTCGCTTGTGCTATTTGAGTCGCGCACAAGCCTGCGCGTGCAGAATGGGCCATTTCCGTTTACCTTGTGCATCTACATACCAGGCTTGTTTCTATGATGAATACGGAGTGTATCTCAGGTTACGAGACAAATGTACACGGTTCGTTGAGCATCTTGAGGCCCATTCAGTGGAATTTCACCTGGTTATTATGACCAAACGGCATTTTTTCCTGTCAACTGTTTTGCTGCTACGCTGTGGTTAGGGTCTGATCTGCAGGGGAAGGAATCCAAATGTTTTGGCGGCACAATTATTCTGGCAGGTCTATCGGGGGCGTTTTTGTAACTGTTTCCAAGCAGCCTAGGAAACGCCGCGCCTGCCTTCGCTGTAGCTGCGTTGAGCCATCGCCAACACCTTGCTTGTTGGCAGCTTTAAACCTGCTTAAAGAGCGTAGCGTGCTTCTGGCCCTAGACAGTAAATCACAGCTTCCCAAATATGGCAACTTTGCGCAATATAGCCTTCACGGTTACTTGCGTGGCTGCATTCGGGAGGTCTAGTTGTTGCACACCATTCACCATCTCCGAACGCAACGCGGTGTGCTCTTCGTGATCGATGCGACTGTTGAATGATTTACGTGCGTGCGTATTAGAGCCAGTTGGGGGCTTTCTCCGTGGCTGCATGAAGCCGGTTTGTAGAACTCACGCAATCGCGACGGTGTTAGATGGCATCTACTAGCAGTACTATTATACTGCACCACTTCTTTGGAGATGAGGGTAAAAATATCCTGCAGGGTTGGTCTCAAGAGATACAGCGTACACTGAATAGCCAGTGAAGCAGCTGCTGCAGTGAGAATGGTGGGAACGTCGGGCAGCACGTCATACACTGTCTAGCTAAGAGGTTGATGGGTAGGCTCCGTAAAATCCCAAATAAGCTTGCAGGCTGCCAGGGACTGGTATTGGATGACCTTGCGCGCATGTAAAGGATAGGCCGTGATGCTTGAAACATTCTGCACTCTTAGCGACAGCTGGAATATCAGCTTTCAGAATGAAGAAGCACTGCGTAGAAGCGAAAGAAGCTGATTTTTTGCATTGCCCTTGCATATCCGGCGGCGACATATATTGAGGGACGGCTCAGGTATTTGCTCTAGAAGGCGAGGGAAAATGTTTTAAACAATATATATTCCACTATGCATTTCGGCATTGCAACTACAGGTTGGTGCTTTCAAACAATTTAAGTGCATATCGCGAGGTGTCGCTTTCTGAGCAGCAACAGCCAGGCGCCATTCGCAGTGCACTATGTGAGGGCCCCGTGGGGTATTTCCACACTAAAAGGTGCCTTAAGCATATAAGCGGTATCAGTAGTTACCAGTAGGGGCATTTGAATGCTGCTCCTGTTGCAATTTCATTTACCAGGTTTTGCGCGCCCTGCAGTAAGTATGTTAGGCACTTCTCATGCAGAAGAAACCGACTGTACGCTTGCCCACATGATAAGAACGAGGCCAAATACTCAAACCTGCAGTTCGCCACACAATTTTCTTGTTTGCATCTCACCCTGGATTGTAAAGCCCCAGAGAGATATAGGAGAAGTAATAAGTATGTTAGGCACTTCTCATGCAGAAGAAACCGACTGTACGCTTGCCCACATGATAAGAACGAGACCAAATACTCAAACCTGCAGTTCGCCACACAATTTTCTTGTTTGCATCTCACCCTGGATTGTAAAGCCCCAGAGAGATATAGGAGAAGTAATAAGTATGCTAGGCACTTCTCATGCAGACGAAACCGACTGTACGCTTGCCCACATGATAAGAACGAGACCAAATACTCAAACCTGCAGTTCGCCACACAATTTTCTTGTTTGCATCTCACCCTGGATTGTAAAGCCCCAGAGAGATATAGGAGAAGTAATGGCTCCGGAACACGGCCAAAGTTGCTGGCCAGACTCTTGTTTTACAGATGACTGGCTTTTTGCCCGCTCGAGATTTTGCTGTAGTGGTGTCAACCACGCGCATGGTGAAAGCTTCCCTTCACCGTTTAATTTTTCCCATTCGCACATTCTCCATTGGGGATATTTGACGGCACTAATTTACATCGAAATAAAAGCGACCGAAACAAATGTGTCAGGGAGGAGCCAGTTACAGCGTGCAGTTGAAACGCTGTTCCAAAAGGCCAGGCAGGTAGTCTGTAGCGCCTCCCGCAGTCGCTTAGTGCCCCACGTTGGATTTCACTTACTAGCGTGGCTCTACGCCCGCTCCCCATGCACTCACGTTGCTGAGAATAGCTATCCAGCAGAGAATACACTTATCCTCCCCTTTGTCACAGCTGGCAGAGGGCATGGCAGGATTGAGGAAGTGCCCTGTGCAGTCCTACTGCTCAAATTGAATTGGCAAAGTCTCCTAAAGGAGAGACAGACCCATGCCCTCGAAATACCTGCGCAATGCGCATACCATTCATCCTAGCCTCTCGCCTAAGATCTACGACCCATCCAACCATGCACAGCTCTCTACCCGCGATCGATGAGGCATCCATCTTATTCCAGGACCGTCGCAAGCTGCAATAGAATCAGATATTTAGCAAATGGGTTCGCAGAAAGCACCTGAAACCCCATCCACCCTGCAGGCGTCCTTAGCACAGCTGCTCGTGGGCCTTTGTTGGCGGGTTCACGGGCCAGCCTGCCATGGCCTGCAACGCACCTCCTTGTAGCTAGCCCTTCAAGCTAGCCTCCAATTCAGGCGCAAGTAATGCCCCCTTTGCTGCATGCGGTAGAGCTGTAAAGTGTACTTTAGTTTGTCTCTTAACGCTTTCTTGACCCTCCGTAGTTAGCCTGGGAGTAAACAGGGATCAAGCATCAATATTAGGTATAGCATGCTGCATCTGCCTGACCTTTTCGCCAAAAGACGCACGTCCTTGTGAGCCTAATTGCCACTGAAAAAGGAAGCGAAAACAACAATGAAGAATGGGGTTGATCGGCATCCGAGATGATGTCGCTATACTAGGCTGGTGCCACTGCTGACCCGCTGCTCACCACAGTGTGGAAGCCAAAGAATGGGTCCACTTTCCAAAGACGAAATTTCATGCCATTTGTACGGGTTGAAAGCAGCGTTTCGCGCGAGCAGTCGAGCAAAAAGAAAGATACGTAGGATGCTGCTTCTATAGCACAGCATCCAACCGAGTACTTACGGGCCCCCCCTCTCTCTGACCTTACCGCGGTTTTCCGCTGAGAGGTGAGGGGAATTTACGATGCGTGAACGCTTTGAGGGATACCACATTATTTCTATCCGGGCATCCCCATGTGGAGGGTGGTCCCACACTGTAGGCGAGTGCGCTGAGCCAAAAATAAATACAAGAAGGTCTCTACCCACAGCCTGGTGAGCTGCTTCGGCGCATCGTTCTCCTGTGCGCTTTGAAGGGCATGGTTTCTCTATAATCACATTTCCTGGCCCCAATTTTACAGCTGAATATTGGTAGGGTTTAATGTTTAGGGTTTAGGGATTACAGCTGGTCAGCTAGATAGGTAGTTAGCCAGGTAGGTAGCTAGCTATGTGTTGAGTGCTCCATAGGTCAATAACGATGCCTACAGCAACGACAGTCCCAACAGCAGCAACTCCGATGCTGAAGATTGTCTCTAAGGAGAAAGTAGAAGAATATGTGTTGCCGTTCTCTGTCTCCTCCTCCTCAATAGAAAGTAAACCTAAATAACAAAACCCTAAACCCGAAGGCGTAGGGTATAATAAGACGCGTGCTGAGACAGAGCCGTCGGCAATGCACCCAGAAACCGCAAATCCTAACCCTAAATTCTAATCCTGCTAAACCTTAAACCCTCGTAAAGCCTAAACCCTAGAACCTTAAACACTCACTGGCGCAATCCTCGACGGCTGCGTCGGGGCCTCGACAACTTTCCACTCCTAGCGCTGCGCCCAAACCCTACATTCTAACCCCTAAATCCGAATGCACCCCGAACACCCATCCCTTGCTTAGATGTATTTGAGGACGCTGTGCGTTCGGGAGAGGGAACCACTGGAGTTTAGGGTTTAGGGTTTATGGAGCGTACTGCTGGTAGTGCAGGAGCCTCCATTCTGCGCTTCATAGTCAGCTTGCATCTCAGGCTTGCGGCTTCCAAAACAGCTGGGCAACACAATTGGGTTTTAAGTTTTAGGGCATTTGTTTAAGTAGGAATTTTGAGGGTTTTGTTATTTTCAAGGAGCACAGGGCTCCAGAATACCAGACCCACGTTTCTACGGTTTAGGGTTGAGGGTCTAGGGCTTACTTGCCCGCTTGCGCATAGCCCCCAAACCCTCCATTCCCCAGGGGCAAAAGGACTGCCGGGAGCCCGAAATGAGTAATCACTGTTTGCTAGGCTTCGAACGGCAGACGGCCCTTCTTCGAGGCTTATCACGCTCCCTGCAACAATTCCTAAAGCCCAAAATCTGGAAGCGGGGAGGCAGGTAGGACAGTCCCTCTTCACACGATATTTTGCCAATAAACAATTCGATAAATTCGCGCTGCAGCCACCGCATGCCTCTCCACCGACTGTTTAGTGTTTAGGGTTTATTACCGTTTAGGGTTTATTAGGGTTTAGGCTTTATTAGCGTTTACGGTTTATTAGGGTTTGTGGTTTAGGGTGTAGGATTTATTAGGGTGTACGGTTTATTAGGGTTTAGGGTATACTAGGGTTTACAGTTTATTAGGGTTTATGGTTTAGGGTCTAGGGTTTGTTAGGGTTTAGGGTTTGTTAGGGTTTAGGGTTTATGAGGGTTTAGGGTTTATTAGGGTTTAGGGTTGATTAGGGTTTAGGGTTGATTAGGGTTTAGGGTTGATTAGGGTTTAGGGTTGATTAGGGTTTAAGGTTGATTAGGGTTTAGGGTTGATTAGGGTTTAGGGTTGATTAGGGTTTAGGGTTGATTAGGGTTTAGGGTTGATTAGGGTTTAGGGTTGATTAGCGTTTAGGGTTGATTAGCGTTTAGGGTTGATTAGCGTTTAGGGTTGATTAGCGTTTAGGGTTGATTAGGGTTTAGGGTTGATATTAGGGTTTAGGGTTGATATTAGGGTTTAGGGTTGATATTAGGGTTTAGGGTTGATATTAGGGTTTAGGGTTGATATTAGGGTTTAGGGTTGATATTAGGGTTTAGGGTTGATATTAGGGTTTAGGGTTGATATTAGGGTTTAGGGTTGATATTAGGGTTTAGGGTTGATATTAGGGTTTAGGGTTGATATTAGGGTTTAGGGTTGATATTAGGGTTTAGGGTTGATATTAGGGTTTAGGGTTGATATTAGGGTTTAGGGTTGATATTAGGGTTTAGGGTTTAGGGTTTAGGGTTTAGGGTTTAGGGTTTAGGGTTTAGGGTTTAGGGTTTAGGGTTTAGGGTTTAGGGTTTAGGGTTTAGGGTTTAGGGTTTAGGGTTTAGGGTTTAGGGTTTAGGGTTTAGGGTTTAGGGTTTAGGGTTTAGGGTTTAGGGTTTAGGGTTTAGGGTTTAGGGTTTAGGGTTTAGGGTTTAGGGTTTAGGGTTTAGGGTTTAGGGTTTAGGGTTTAGGGTTTAGGGTTTAGGGTTTAGGGTTTAGGGTTTAGGGTTTAGGGTTTAGGGTTTAGGGTTTAGGGTTTAGGGTTTAGGGTTTAGGGTTTAGGGTTTAGGGTTTAGGGTTTAGGGTTTAGGGTTTAGGGTTTAGGGTTTAGGGTTTAGGGTTTAGGGTTTAGGGTTTAGGGTTTAGGGTTTAGGGTTTAGGGTTTAGGGTTTAGGGTTTAGGGTTTAGGGTTTAGGGTTTAGGGTTTAGGGTTTAGGGTTTAGGGTTTAGGGTTTAGGGTTTAGGGTTTAGGGTTTAGGGTTTAGGGTTTAGGGTTTAGGGTTTAGGGTTTAGGGTTTAGGGTTTAGGGTTTAGGGTTTAGGGTTTAGGGTTTAGGGTTTAGGGTTTAGGGTTTAGGGTTTAGGGTTTAGGGTTTAGGGTTTAGGGTTTAGGGTTTAGGGTTTAGGGTTTAGGGTTTAGGGTTTAGGGTTTAGGGTTTAGGGTTTAGGGTTTAGGGTTTAGGGTTTAGGGTTTAGGGTTTAGGGTTTAGGGTTTAGGGTTTAGGGTTTAGGGTTTAGGGTTTAGGGTTTAGGGTTTAGGGTTTAGGGTTTAGGGTTTAGGGTTTAGGGTTTAGGGTTTAGGGTTTAGGGTTTAGGGTTTAGGGTTTAGGGTTTAGGGTTTAGGGTTTAGGGTTTAGGGTTTAGGGTTTAGGGTTTAGGGTTTAGGGTTTAGGGTTTAGGGTTTAGGGTTTAGGGTTTAGGGTTTAGGGTTTAGGGTTTAGGGTTTAGGGTTTAGGGTTTAGGGTTTAGGGTTTAGGGTTTAGGGTTTAGGGTTTAGGGTTTAGGGTTTAGGGTTTAGGGTTTAGGGTTTAGGGTTTAGGGTTTAGGGTTTAGGGTTTAGGGTTTAGGGTTTAGGGTTTAGGGTTTAGGGTTTAGGGTTTAGGGTTTAGGGTTTAGGGTTTAGGGTTTAGGGTTTAGGGTTTAGGGTTTAGGGTTTAGGGTTTAGGGTTTAGGGTTTAGGGTTTAGGGTTTAGGGTTTAGGGTTTAGGGTTTAGGGTTTAGGGTTTAGGGTTTAGGGTTTAGGGTTTAGGGTTTAGGGTTTAGGGTTTAGGGTTTAGGGTTTAGGGTTTAGGGTTTAGGGTTTAGGGTTTAGGGTTTAGGGTTTAGGGTTTAGGGTTTAGGGTTTAGGGTTTAGGGTTTAGGGTTTAGGGTTTAGGGTTTAGGGTTTAGGGTTTAGGGTTTAGGGTTTAGGGTTTAGGGTTTAGGGTTTAGGGTTTAGGGTTTAGGGTTTAGGGTTTAGGGTTTAGGGTTTAGGGTTTAGGGTTTAGGGTTTAGGGTTTAGGGTTTAGGGTTTAGGGTTTAGGGTTTAGGGTTTAGGGTTTAGGGTTTAGGGTTTAGGGTTTAGGGTTTAGGGTTTAGGGTTTAGGGTTTAGGGTTTAGGGTTTAGGGTTTAGGGTTTAGGGTTTAGGGTTTAGGGTTTAGGGTTTAGGGTTTAGGGTTTAGGGTTTAGGGTTTAGGGTTTAGGGTTTAGGGTTTAGGGTTTAGGGTTTAGGGTTTAGGGTTTAGGGTTTAGGGTTTAGGGTTTAGGGTTTAGGGTTTAGGGTTTAGGGTTTAGGGTTTAGGGTTTAGGGTTTAGGGTTTAGGGTTTAGGGTTTAGGGTTTAGGGTTTAGGGTTTAGGGTTTAGGGTTTAGGGTTTAGGGTTTAGGGTTTAGGGTTTAGGGTTTAGGGTTTAGGGTTTAGGGTTTAGGGTTTAGGGTTTAGGGTTTAGGGTTTAGGGTTTAGGGTTTAGGGTTTAGGGTTTAGGGTTTAGGGTTTAGGGTTTAGGGTTTAGGGTTTAGGGTTTAGGGTTTAGGGTTTAGGGTTTAGGGTTTAGGGTTTAGGGTTTAGGGTTTAGGGTTTAGGGTTTAGGGTTTAGGGTTTAGGGTTTAGGGTTTAGGGTTTAGGGTTTAGGGTTTAGGGTTTAGGGTTTAGGGTTTAGGGTTTAGGGTTTAGGGTTTAGGGTTTAGGGTTTAGGGTTTAGGGTTTAGGGTTTAGGGTTTAGGGTTTAGGGTTTAGGGTTTAGGGTTTAGGGTTTAGGGTTTAGGGTTTAGGGTTTAGGGTTTAGGGTTTAGGGTTTAGGGTTTAGGGTTTAGGGTTTAGGGTTTAGGGTTTAGGGTTTAGGGTTTAGGGTTTAGGGTTTAGGGTTTAGGGTTTAGGGTTTAGGGTTTAGGGTTTAGGGTTTAGGGTTTAGGGTTTAGGGTTTAGGGTTTAGGGTTTAGGGTTTAGGGTTTAGGGTTTAGGGTTTAGGGTTTAGGGTTTAGGGTTTAGGGTTTAGGGTTTAGGGTTTAGGGTTTAGGGTTTAGGGTTTAGGGTTTAGGGTTTAGGGTTTAGGGTTTAGGGTTTAGGGTTTAGGGTTTAGGGTTTAGGGTTTAGGGTTTAGGGTTTAGGGTTTAGGGTTTAGGGTTTAGGGTTTAGGGTTTAGGGTTTAGGGTTTAGGGTTTAGGGTTTAGGGTTTAGGGTTTAGGGTTTAGGGTTTAGGGTTTAGGGTTTAGGGTTTAGGGTTTAGGGTTTAGGGTTTAGGGTTTAGGGTTTAGGGTTTAGGGTTTAGGGTTTAGGGTTTAGGGTTTAGGGTTTAGGGTTTAGGGTTTAGGGTTTAGGGTTTAGGGTTTAGGGTTTAGGGTTTAGGGTTTAGGGTTTAGGGTTTAGGGTTTAGGGTTTAGGGTTTAGGGTTTAGGGTTTAGGGTTTAGGGTTTAGGGTTTAGGGTTTAGGGTTTAGGGTTTAGGGTTTAGGGTTTAGGGTTTAGGGTTTAGGGTTTAGGGTTTAGGGTTTAGGGTTTAGGGTTTAGGGTTTAGGGTTTAGGGTTTAGGGTTTAGGGTTTAGGGTTTAGGGTTTAGGGTTTAGGGTTTAGGGTTTAGGGTTTAGGGTTTAGGGTTTAGGGTTTAGGGTTTAGGGTTTAGGGTTTAGGGTTTAGGGTTTAGGGTTTAGGGTTTAGGGTTTAGGGTTTAGGGTTTAGGGTTTAGGGTTTAGGGTTTAGGGTTTAGGGTTTAGGGTTTAGGGTTTAGGGTTTAGGGTTTAGGGTTTAGGGTTTAGGGTTTAGGGTTTAGGGTTTAGGGTTTAGGGTTTAGGGTTTAGGGTTTAGGGTTTAGGGTTTAGGGTTTAGGGTTTAGGGTTTAGGGTTTAGGGTTTAGGGTTTAGGGTTTAGGGTTTAGGGTTTAGGGTTTAGGGTTTAGGGTTTAGGGTTTAGGGTTTAGGGTTTAGGGTTTAGGGTTTAGGGTTTAGGGTTTAGGGTTTAGGGTTTAGGGTTTAGGGTTTAGGGTTTAGGGTTTAGGGTTTAGGGTTTAGGGTTTAGGGTTTAGGGTTTAGGGTTTAGGGTTTAGGGTTTAGGGTTTAGGGTTTAGGGTTTAGGGTTTAGGGTTTAGGGTTTAGGGTTTAGGGTTTAGGGTTTAGGGTTTAGGGTTTAGGGTTTAGGGTTTAGGGTTTAGGGTTTAGGGTTTAGGGTTTAGGGTTTAGGGTTTAGGGTTTAGGGTTTAGGGTTTAGGGTTTAGGGTTTAGGGTTTAGGGTTTAGGGTTTAGGGTTTAGGGTTTAGGGTTTAGGGTTTAGGGTTTAGGGTTTAGGGTTTAGGGTTTAGGGTTTAGGGTTTAGGGTTTAGGGTTTAGGGTTTAGGGTTTAGGGTTTAGGGTTTAGGGTTTAGGGTTTAGGGTTTAGGGTTTAGGGTTTAGGGTTTAGGGTTTAGGGTTTAGGGTTTAGGGTTTAGGGTTTAGGGTTTAGGGTTTAGGGTTTAGGGTTTAGGGTTTAGGGTTTAGGGTTTAGGGTTTAGGGTTTAGGGTTTAGGGTTTAGGGTTTAGGGTTTAGGGTTTAGGGTTTAGGGTTTAGGGTTTAGGGTTTAGGGTTTAGGGTTTAGGGTTTAGGGTTTAGGGTTTAGGGTTTAGGGTTTAGGGTTTAGGGTTTAGGGTTTAGGGTTTAGGGTTTAGGGTTTAGGGTTTAGGGTTTAGGGTTTAGGGTTTAGGGTTTAGGGTTTAGGGTTTAGGGTTTAGGGTTTAGGGTTTAGGGTTTAGGGTTTAGGGTTTAGGGTTTAGGGTTTAGGGTTTAGGGTTTAGGGTTTAGGGTTTAGGGTTTAGGGTTTAGGGTTTAGGGTTTAGGGTTTAGGGTTTAGGGTTTAGGGTTTAGGGTTTAGGGTTTAGGGTTTAGGGTTTAGGGTTTAGGGTTTAGGGTTTAGGGTTTAGGGTTTAGGGTTTAGGGTTTAGGGTTTAGGGTTTAGGGTTTAGGGTTTAGGGTTTAGGGTTTAGGGTTTAGGGTTTAGGGTTTAGGGTTTAGGGTTTAGGGTTTAGGGTTTAGGGTTTAGGGTTTAGGGTTTAGGGTTTAGGGTTTAGGGTTTAGGGTTTAGGGTTTAGGGTTTAGGGTTTAGGGTTTAGGGTTTAGGGTTTAGGGTTTAGGGTTTAGGGTTTAGGGTTTAGGGTTTAGGGTTTAGGGTTTAGGGTTTAGGGTTTAGGGTTTAGGGTTTAGGGTTTAGGGTTTAGGGTTTAGGGTTTAGGGTTTAGGGTTTAGGGTTTAGGGTTTAGGGTTTAGGGTTTAGGGTTTAGGGTTTAGGGTTTAGGGTTTAGGGTTTAGGGTTTAGGGTTTAGGGTTTAGGGTTTAGGGTTTAGGGTTTAGGGTTTAGGGTTTAGGGTTTAGGGTTTAGGGTTTAGGGTTTAGGGTTTAGGGTTTAGGGTTTAGGGTTTAGGGTTTAGGGTTTAGGGTTTAGGGTTTAGGGTTTAGGGTTTAGGGTTTAGGGTTTAGGGTTTAGGGTTTAGGGTTTAGGGTTTAGGGTTTAGGGTTTAGGGTTTAGGGTTTAGGGTTTAGGGTTTAGGGTTTAGGGTTTAGGGTTTAGGGTTTAGGGTTTAGGGTTTAGGGTTTAGGGTTTAGGGTTTAGGGTTTAGGGTTTAGGGTTTAGGGTTTAGGGTTTAGGGTTTAGGGTTTAGGGTTTAGGGTTTAGGGTTTAGGGTTTAGGGTTTAGGGTTTAGGGTTTAGGGTTTAGGGTTTAGGGTTTAGGGTTTAGGGTTTAGGGTTTAGGGTTTAGGGTTTAGGGTTTAGGGTTTAGGGTTTAGGGTTTAGGGTTTAGGGTTTAGGGTTTAGGGTTTAGGGTTTAGGGTTTAGGGTTTAGGGTTTAGGGTTTAGGGTTTAGGGTTTAGGGTTTAGGGTTTAGGGTTTAGGGTTTAGGGTTTAGGGTTTAGGGTTTAGGGTTTAGGGTTTAGGGTTTAGGGTTTAGGGTTTAGGGTTTAGGGTTTAGGGTTTAGGGTTTAGGGTTTAGGGTTTAGGGTTTAGGGTTTAGGGTTTAGGGTTTAGGGTTTAGGGTTTAGGGTTTAGGGTTTAGGGTTTAGGGTTTAGGGTTTAGGGTTTAGGGTTTAGGGTTTAGGGTTTAGGGTTTAGGGTTTAGGGTTTAGGGTTTAGGGTTTAGGGTTTAGGGTTTAGGGTTTAGGGTTTAGGGTTTAGGGTTTAGGGTTTAGGGTTTAGGGTTTAGGGTTTAGGGTTTAGGGTTTAGGGTTTAGGGTTTAGGGTTTAGGGTTTAGGGTTTAGGGTTTAGGGTTTAGGGTTTAGGGTTTAGGGTTTAGGGTTTAGGGTTTAGGGTTTAGGGTTTAGGGTTTAGGGTTTAGGGTTTAGGGTTTAGGGTTTAGGGTTTAGGGTTTAGGGTTTAGGGTTTAGGGTTTAGGGTTTAGGGTTTAGGGTTTAGGGTTTAGGGTTTAGGGTTTAGGGTTTAGGGTTTAGGGTTTAGGGTTTAGGGTTTAGGGTTTAGGGTTTAGGGTTTAGGGTTTAGGGTTTAGGGTTTAGGGTTTAGGGTTTAGGGTTTAGGGTTTAGGGTTTAGGGTTTAGGGTTTAGGGTTTAGGGTTTAGGGTTTAGGGTTTAGGGTTTAGGGTTTAGGGTTTAGGGTTTAGGGTTTAGGGTTTAGGGTTTAGGGTTTAGGGTTTAGGGTTTAGGGTTTAGGGTTTAGGGTTTAGGGTTTAGGGTTTAGGGTTTAGGGTTTAGGGTTTAGGGTTTAGGGTTTAGGGTTTAGGGTTTAGGGTTTAGGGTTTAGGGTTTAGGGTTTAGGGTTTAGGGTTTAGGGTTTAGGGTTTAGGGTTTAGGGTTTAGGGTTTAGGGTTTAGGGTTTAGGGTTTAGGGTTTAGGGTTTAGGGTTTAGGGTTTAGGGTTTAGGGTTTAGGGTTTAGGGTTTAGGGTTTAGGGTTTAGGGTTTAGGGTTTAGGGTTTAGGGTTTAGGGTTTAGGGTTTAGGGTTTAGGGTTTAGGGTTTAGGGTTTAGGGTTTAGGGTTTAGGGTTTAGGGTTTAGGGTTTAGGGTTTAGGGTTTAGGGTTTAGGGTTTAGGGTTTAGGGTTTAGGGTTTAGGGTTTAGGGTTTAGGGTTTAGGGTTTAGGGTTTAGGGTTTAGGGTTTAGGGTTTAGGGTTTAGGGTTTAGGGTTTAGGGTTTAGGGTTTAGGGTTTAGGGTTTAGGGTTTAGGGTTTAGGGTTTAGGGTTTAGGGTTTAGGGTTTAGGGTTTAGGGTTTAGGGTTTAGGGTTTAGGGTTTAGGGTTTAGGGTTTAGGGTTTAGGGTTTAGGGTTTAGGGTTTAGGGTTTAGGGTTTAGGGTTTAGGGTTTAGGGTTTAGGGTTTAGGGTTTAGGGTTTAGGGTTTAGGGTTTAGGGTTTAGGGTTTAGGGTTTAGGGTTTAGGGTTTAGGGTTTAGGGTTTAGGGTTTAGGGTTTAGGGTTTAGGGTTTAGGGTTTAGGGTTTAGGGTTTAGGGTTTAGGGTTTAGGGTTTAGGGTTTAGGGTTTAGGGTTTAGGGTTTAGGGTTTAGGGTTTAGGGTTTAGGGTTTAGGGTTTAGGGTTTAGGGTTTAGGGTTTAGGGTTTAGGGTTTAGGGTTTAGGGTTTAGGGTTTAGGGTTTAGGGTTTAGGGTTTAGGGTTTAGGGTTTAGGGTTTAGGGTTTAGGGTTTAGGGTTTAGGGTTTAGGGTTTAGGGTTTAGGGTTTAGGGTTTAGGGTTTAGGGTTTAGGGTTTAGGGTTTAGGGTTTAGGGTTTAGGGTTTAGGGTTTAGGGTTTAGGGTTTAGGGTTTAGGGTTTAGGGTTTAGGGTTTAGGGTTTAGGGTTTAGGGTTTAGGGTTTAGGGTTTATTAGG